>CM058239.1:42523269-43022341 GCA_030180135.1 Orychophragmus violaceus
AACCTCTCTCTAACTCTCAGCCACGACCTCACCTCTCTCCTCTCTCCAGATTTTTCTGGAAAACCCAGAAAATCCCTTTAAATCTTCAAAGAAACTCAAGAACATTCATAGTGTTCTTGAGTGTTCTTCAAGACTTACATCACAAGACATTCCATAACTTTTCAACCATAAGTCCAAATCACTTGCTACTTGAATCATTGGATTCCTCTTGATCTCCTCTACAACCTCCATCCACCCCCTTTCTGTCTCCATCACCGGAGGTCGCTGGAATCTCACGGGAGAACCGCCGCCGGTGAAGTTCTCTTGGTTCTCTCTCTTCCTTTGGTGTTTCAAGTAACCTCTCACCTCTCAGCAGCCTTGTGATGGATCTAGGAGTGTTCTTAGTCTCCTGATCTCAGAAGAAGTCACCAGAAAAGAATGGAGGTCGCCCGTCAACCCTCTATCCGCCGCCATTAAACGTCGGAAAAGTCTACCGGAAAAGCTTCACTGCTGTCAGTTTGTTGCCGGTTCTTCAGTGATGGGTCGACATGGGTTGGTTCAAGATTTGGGGTTGGTTTTGTAGGAACCCGGGCCATTCTAACATCAGTTCGAATCCTATCAAGTTTCTGAAGCCTAGGATCTAGGGTTTGTTTATTGAATCCTTACCGATGATCTCGTGTTTACCTGGAGATTTGCAGCGGAATGATGAACAAGTAATTGAGATCTCCAGGGCCTCAGATGCTGCGCCTCTACTGCAGTCCACACGCACACAAGCTGGAATCCGCCGGGATGCTAGTGCCGGGAATCAGATCTCCTTGGAAACTGTGTGTTTAGAGAGGTGGCTGCTCAATTCCACGATTAGGGTTCCAGGTCGTTCATATAAACCTATATATAGACCTGAAATGACTAAAACCGATCATTGGACTAAAACCCAAAACGTTTAAGTCACTAGCCTTGTGTCGATCGACACACCCAATGGTGTCGATCGACACACCCTTAAAACTCGATTTCAATGTGTATCCAATACACATTGACCATGCCATATGCCAATGATCAATCCCATACAAAGTGTATCCAGCTTGCTTAGGTGTGACCCTGTAGGTTCACATAATACTAGCAATGAGTTACAACTCATTTGTCATAAGCGGCTTCTAGCAAAACATTATGACCACCTAGTATCACATGAATTGTCCGATCTCGACAATACAACTATCAATCAGAGTTAGTACAATATGATTTCAGGACATAATCCCAACAATCTCCCACTTGTACTGGAATCATCTATTCCCCTAATCCCTTTGTCTCTATATCTTGATATGGCATAAGGCAAGAGACTGTGTCATCCTTATTATAGCCAACATCATGTTCATCGAACTCCTGAACTATACTGATAAAACAAACGACTGACAATCACCTCGTTTGAGCACGGCCATGCATTTTTATCAGTATCAAATCTTCAATGGGCCCTGAGATATTTATCTCCTGTTATATAGGAGGGACAAATCCCTTCTTGTTCCATCCTTGTTTCTATACACACTTCATGATACGCCTAAGCAATGCCGTTATAGCCGCCAGTTACGGAACGACGTTTGACAAGGTCAAAGCGCACCAATTCACATGCTAGAAAGCATGATGAACTCAGGTCTAAGGACTATACTCTATAGTCGTAATGAGAACCTCTCATGACACTGATATAACTATACTGTAGAGTTCTCATTAGCGGGTCAAGTCCGATCATATGTTCACCAACATATATCTATGTGATTGACGTTGATACTCATATCAATGACTCCATGAAACTTAGTCATACGTCACCTCACATACTAGTCTTAACGGTTGTTAGTGTCCCACTTTAACAACCTACGACCAGGGACAAATATAATTTTATGTCATCTTTCACTTATAGGGTTTCATGATCAAGTACTCAACTTGATGACCTATAAAATGAACATAAAATACTCTGGGACCATTATTTAATTATCCAACAATTAAATAATGCTGATGTCAGTTTTTCATAAACATGACCATAGCATGTCTATGTGAACATCATAACTAACATAACTCCCACTAGAATCAAGACCACGTCTTCAGATATCTAATGCCTATAGAAACAGTACAAAACTCGTGCTTAGGTTGTGAGAGATGTTGCGGTGTTCTTGCTTGGAACCATTCCAACAAACCACACCGCGATTCATTAATAAGCACTATTTTACGGTCCCCTGCTTGGAGCCCTTCCAACAGATAGCACCGCTCCACAGACAAAGAGACATAACCAGGTGGGAACCGGAAATCGAAGTCGTCTTTGTCCGTCTAACTACTCTTAACAGATTCGTCACTTCCTCGGTTGAACAAGAACCTATCCTTAGTGTTCCTCAAACACTTGGGGATATTCCTTACAAATGTCCAGTGACTTTTACCGGAACATATTGGTATCATCTCGTCATGCTTTATGCGTAAGCTTCATTCAGACGAGTGCAAAATATGGCATTCATGATGGATTCTATTGCAGAAGCATATGGAATCACACTCATACATACTAGCTCAGTCAGTGTCCAAGACACTTCATCTTGCTAAGATTATTGCCATTAGACCTTTGGTGTGAAGCCATTCTTAGAACTCACCCAATCTATTTCAATAGATCCTTATTCCAAGAACTCACGCGGCTTCTCCCATGTCTATCGTTGTAAATGACTTCCGACCTAAGACACATAAGACTTAAGCGACAGAACGTCGATCATGAGAATTAGTATGTTATATACATACAATGTGAGAAATGCAACTACGCTCCCACTAGTCTACTTGTAAACGCATGGTTCCTATTCGTTCCTGATCAAGTCAAAACTTTTGACCGTTTTAACAGAACATATATTCCAACTCCAAGATGTTTGCTTCAATCCAAAAATGGATCGGTGAAGCTAACATGCATACCTAGCAAGTTTTCGGAGTTGGGGCTCACCATCGTTCCTTGAATTTCACATGCTCGTCACTTTTCAATGATCAACAGATCACGACAATTGGTCACGAGAAATCACTCTCGGGTTAGTGACGGATCCATTAGGATCTACGAACTGTAGGCTCCACAGGTTTAGGTCCTACAGCACTTTGTAGATCTAACCGCTGCTCTCCTTTAACAGGTTGAGCAGCCACATGTGTTTCTCGAATTTCTTCGAGCTGTACTTCTACTCCCACTGTTTTTCTTGGAAAGAAACTTTCTATCTAGAAAAACAGAGCTCCGAACAACAAAACTTTGTTCTCGGATTGGTTGCAAAAGTAATAAGCCTTGGTTTCCCTAGGACAACCAGCGAAGCAGCACTTATCAGATTTGGGTTCAAGGCTGTCTGTTGACTTACTGCTAAACATAAACCTTGCAATCCCAATCAATCAGGAAAACGTACTTGGAAAACTTCGAGTCCACATCCAATGTGGTGTCTTTCAACTGATTCTGACAGAAACCTATTTGGCATAAATACATACATTTCTAGAGCGTATTACTAAAAGGATAATGGAAGATTCGTGTGACTCATCATTAATCGGAGCATATCCAATAAGGTCCGATTCATTCTCTCAGAAACACCATTGAGGTTTTCATGAGAATTGAGTCGTGAAACAACTTCACACTCACTCAGATGATCACGGAATTCTTGACTTAAGTATTCTCCTCCGTGATCTAATCGAGGATCTTTAATACTTTTGTCGTATCGGTTCTATACTTCATTCTGGAACTCCTTTGATTGTTTCAAAAGATTCCGACTCGTGTCTCATCAAATGAACACAACCATACTTACTGAAGTCATCAATAAAGTTAATGAAGTACAGAGATTTCCTCTGGCACTAATGCTCATCGGGCCACATATATCAGTATGTGTAAGGCTCAATAAGCTTCTGGCTCCTTTTCTTTAGCTCTGCTAAATAAGCCTTAGTCATTTGGCCCAGTAAGCAGAATTCATATCTCATATGATTTAAAATCAAATGAGCCCAAAAGCCCATAACTATGGAACTTCTGAATTTGCTCTACTCTTTGTGGTTTAAATGACTATGCTAAGGAAAATCTAGTTCGAGTCATCAGACTTAAACCGTTTGGTATTTATGTCATATACAAGCGTACATTGGTTTAAGATATAAAGCCCATTTTACAAAAAGGGGTGCTACCATAGAATATTTCATCAAGATCAAAAGAGAAAAACTTGTCTTTTATCAAAATGAAAAACATTCAAATTCTTACAAGAAAATAAAAGACATCTCTGCTCAAAGCAGATACATAGCAGCAATTACTTAATTCAAAAACCAAGCTTGAAAGGCTCCTACAAGTGGAGAATTTCTACGGCTAATGCAGCAACCATTGCTCCATTCCAGACGCGTAGTTCCACTTGTCCTTTCCTCAACGTTCTACTGTTGCTTAGGTCCTGCATATTTCAAAAATATCAGTACCACAACTAGTATCCAATACTTACGTAGAACTTGAAATAATAACACAATACCTGAAGAAAAAGTTCCATACATCTCCTTCATCTCTTGTGAATCTTCCAAGAATTTATTGCAATTTCTCTTCCAATGCCCAAGTTCTTCACAGTAGCAGCACTTATCAACATCAGATGGGCCGGACTTGGGCTTATAAGATGACACAGGCTTATCCTGATTCCAAATCTGGACGGCCCTGCCTCTACCCTTGTCTACACAAGATTTCTCAAACCTTTTACCCTTTATGATGTTTTGCTCAGCTGTTTTGAGCATGCTATGCAGCTCAGTCAACGTCTTCGTCAAGCCATTCTTCATATAGCTCTTGATAAACTTATCATAACTTGACGGCAGTGACTGCATAATGATCTCAGTAGCCAACTCTAGGCTAACAGGACAATCCAGTTTCCCCAGGTTATCAATGTAACCCATCATTTTAATGACATGATGACTCACTGGAGCATCCTTAGGTAGCTTGCACCCAATGAAAGACTTAACCATCTGGTATCTCTCAACTCGTGCCTGTTCCCGAAACATCAGTTTCAAGCTGGTGATCATCTGTATTGGCGACTCTATGTTCTCGTATTGACTCTTTAAGTCCGAGCTCATGGTAGCCAACATCAGACCACACACATATACCATATCAATATAATGCTTATTTCAAGCATCATAAACTGCATGCGAGGCGTTGGTCCCAAGCCTTTCGGGGAGAGCTTTCTCAAGGACATAGTCCTTACTCTCTTGCTTGAGAATACATCTCAAGTTCCGTTACCAATCCAGGAAATTTGATCCATTTAACTTGTCCTTCTCAAGGACGGATCGCAACGAGAAAGTAGTTTTAGACATAGGCTGAAAACTAAGAAAAGAAAATTTTAGTTATGAAGTTCAGGAAATGAGAAATCTTAACTAATAAGAAAACTCGCAATGTTTCCTCTATGAATATAATGATACAAGACCCATACTTTACCAAAATCTGAGTGGACGACTCGCCATCACCCAAAGTTCAGTTATCTAGGTAAGCAAATCATTGCTAATTATACCCAGTACAACTCTTGGTCGCAGACAAGACAATCCATGTCTTATCCACTCTGATGTCTCTGGGCCCAGAACTTCTGATAGCCCAGTCAAGTAAACCAATCTCTTCAGTCTTGTGATCACTGACAGTCGCACTGCAAGTCTATCAATGATCACCTACCTTACTCATGTAATTGTGGATACCAAGGACTCCAAGACTATCCAACAATGAAATGAGTCTTGACAGTAGACAAGATTGGGCAAGACATCAAGGTCACTTGATATTTAGTTGAGGAAACGGAACTCTAAAAGGTTAGTAAATCAATCTCTTAGGTCATGTAATTGTTGATGTCAAGCACTGCAAGTCCATCAACACGATTACCTGCCTTACTCATGTAATTGTGGACACCAAGCTCTTGGCAAGACTATCACAACAACGAAATGAGTCTTGACAGTTGACCATATTGAAAACTAAACTTTGATCTAATACACATCCAATGTGTATTCGATAGGTTTAGAACACGTTTAATTTTAATTTAGTTTTGATTGTTCTAACAAAAGTGGGTTAGGTCATTTGGTTCGGTTTCTCAATCATTTGGTTCAATAACCAAACGATTACGGTTCGCATCCAACCTTAACAAAAATCTGATAACCGGTCAATCTGATTGAACCGGTAATTGACCAAATGAACCGGTTTTAGATCAATTTAGATACCGGTCAAAACTAATTCAACGAGTCCATCCAATTGAACCGATTCAATCAGTTTCAACTAATCACGATAACCGGTCCAATCCAATTGAACCGACTTATCCAATCAAACTGATCTTATCCAATCAAATCGGTTTATACTAATTGAGATAACCAGTCCAATCCAATTGAACCAATTTAAACCGATCTGATCTACCTTAACCAAGCATGATAACCAGTTCAATCCAATTGAACCGATCAACCAATCGCAAGGCCTGTATTGACCGACACTTAACCTGTGTTGATCGACACAGTAGGGTATCAGAAAATTTTAACCATGCGAGATAACCGGTTCAATCCAATTGAACCGATCTATCCTCTCGTACAGCATGTGTCGATCGATGCACCCAGTGGGTCGATCGACAAAGTGCGATCTCTAAGATCGATACCCAAATTTTAATAAGCGAATTCGTGGCGCATCGACCGACACAAGCTTGTGTTGATCGACACTGCGCGAAAACCCTAAAAAAATTTATAATTTTTTTCGCGGTGTGTCGACCGACACAAACTTGTGTCGATCGACACTGTGCGAAAACACAGGTTCATCGTTTTTGATACAAACAAAATCCGAGAATATATTTATGAAAACGAAAATCAACAAGCACCAACTTATTCAAATACAACATTATTCGAATTCCATGCTTTAGATTCAATGATTAAACCCTATGGCTTTGATACCACTGTAGGAACCCGGGCCATTCTAACATCAGTTCGAATCCTATCAAGTTCCTGAAGCCTAGGATCTAGGGTTTGTTTATTGAATCCTTACCGATGATCTCGTGTTTACCTGGAGATTTGCAGCGGAATGATGAACAGGTAATTGAGATCTCCAGGGCCTCAGATGCTGCGCCTCTACTGCAGTCCACACGCACACAAGCTGGAATCCGCCGGGATGCTAGTGCCGGGAATCAGATCTCCTTGGAAACTGTGTGTTTAGAGAGGTGGCTGCTCAATTCCACGATTAGGGTTCCAGGTCGTTCATATAAACCTATATATAGACCTGAAATGACTAAAACCGATCATTGGACTAAAACCCAAAACGTTTAAGTCACTAGCCTTGTGTCGATCGACACACCCAATGGTGTCGATCGACACACCCCTTAAAACTCGATTTCAATGTGTATCCAATACACATTGACCAGGCCATATGCCAATGATCAATCCCATACAAAGTGTATCCAACTTTCTTAGGTGTGTGACCATGTAGGTTCACATAATACTAGCAATGAGTTACAACTCATTTGTCATAAGCGGCTTCTAGCAAAACATTATGACCTGAATTATCCGATCTCGACAATACAACTATCAATCAGAGTTAGTACAATATGATTTCAGGACATAATCCCAACAATCTTCCACTTGTACTGGAATCATCTATTCCCCTAATCCCTTTGTCTCTATATCTTGATATGGCATAAGGCAAGAGACTGTGTCATCCTTATTATAGCCAACATCATGTTCATCGAACTCCTGATCTATACTGATAAAACAAACGACTGACAATCACCTCGTTTGAGCACGGCTATGCATTTTTCTCAGTATCAAATCTTCGATGGGCCCTGAGATATTTATCTCCTGTTATATAAGAGGGATAAATCCCTTCTTGTTCCATCCTTGTTTCTACACACACTTCATGATACGCCTAAGCAATGCTGTTATAGCCGCCAGTTACGGAACGACGTTTGACAAGGTCAAAGCGCACCAATTCACATGCTAGAAAGCATGATGAACTCAGGTCTAAGGACTATACTCTATAGTCATAATGAGAACCTCTCATGACACTGATATAACTATCCTTTAGAGTTCTCATTAGCGGGTCAAGTCCGATCATATGTTCACCAACATATATCTATGTGATTGACGTTGATACTCATATCAATGACTCCATGAAACTTAGTCATACGTCACCTCACATACTAGTCTTAACGGTTGTTAGTGTCCCACTTTAACAACCTACGACCAGGGATAAATATAATTTTATGTCATCTTTCACTTATAGGGTTTCATGATAAAGTCCTCAACTTGATGACCTATAAAATGAACATAAAATACTCTGGGACCATTATTTAATTATCCAACAATTAAATAATGCTGATGTCAGTTTTCATAAACATGACCATAGCATGTCTATGTGAAAATCATAACTAACATAACTCCCACTAGAATCAAGACCACGTCTTCAGATATCTAATGCCTATAGCAACATAACAAAACTCGTGCTTAGGTTGTGAGAGATGCTGCGGTGTTCTTGCTTGGAACCATTCCAACAAACCACACCGCGATTCATTAATAAGCACTATTTTACGGTCCCCTGCTTGGAGCCCTTCCAACAGATAGCACCGCTCCACAGACAAAGAGACATAACAAGGTGGGAACCGGAAATCGAAGTCGTCTTTGTCCGTCTAACTACTCTTAACAAATTTGTCACTTCCTCGGTTGAACAAGAACCTATCCTTAGTGTTCCTCAAACACTTGGGGATATTCCTTACAACTGTCCAGTGACTTTTACCGGAACATATTGGTATCATCTCGTCATGCCTTATGCGTAAGCTGTTGGGATAGTGTCCTGAAATCACACTTGTACTCACTCCTGATGATAGTTGTGTGTCGAGATCAGACATTCGTATAATACTGGGCGGTTGCAATGTTTTGCTAGAAGCCTCTTGCAGTCTGTAAGTTGTAGACTTACTGCCAGTATTATATGATCCTATAGGGTCACACACCTAAGCAAACTGGAAGCATGAAAGTGGGAATGATCATTATGGTAATGATCATACTGATGTGTATTGGATACACATTGACATAGAGTTTTACAATGTGTGTGTCGATCGATGCATGAGTGTGTCGATCGATGCAGGCTTTTCGTGGAGGTGTGTCGATCGACATAGTAAATGTGTCGATCGTTGCACATCGGGTTTCGAAACTGATGTTTCGAATTAATGATGTAACCGAGCCGGGATTGTCCGACGGTTTGTGAGGTCATTTCCAGGTCGATATATAAAGTCTTATATGGTCGAACTGAACCCTAGCCATCTCCTCTTCTCTTTGACAGAAAAGCAGAAACACCAGAAACTCTTAGATCCCACAGATCCGGCACTAGCATCCCGTTTCCAGCTTGTGTGCGTGTGTATCTGGTAGAGGCAAGGCATCTGCGTTGCTCACTGATCTCAATCAGCAATTCCGCTGCCAGTTCAAGGTAAGAACGAGGTTGGTAAATTCAATATATCAAACCCTAGATCCTAGGAGATCCAACAGTGGTATCAGAGCGTTGTTAGGGTTTAGCTATTGAATCTGATGAAATTAATTCGAAAACTGAGTTTGTTGAATTGTTTATTGCATGTGAAAATCGTGTTTTCAAGTGTTAATCTCGGATTAAAGCACCTGTTGAAAATTCGATACCTCTGTTTTCGCAGTGTGTCGATCGACACAAAGCGTGTGTCGATCGATGCAGAGCGAAAACACGTAAATAATTTTAGGGTTTGTCGTAGCGTGTCGATCGGTGCAAAGCGTGCGTCGATCGACACAGAGCGAAAACTCGCAAAATAATTTTAGGGTTTGTCGCAGCGTGTCGATCGACACAAAGCGTGCGTCGATCGACACAGAGCGAAAACTCGTAAAAAATCTTTTGGGTTGTTCGCAAAGCGTCGATCGACACTAAGCTTGTGTCGACCGTTGCATCGCGAAAACTCGCACTGTATCGATCGACGCACTGGGTGCATCGATCGATTCAGTTGGTTGGTTTCGGTTGGATTGGATTGAACCGGAAACCAATTTGATTGTGGTTAGGATATGTCGATCGATGCAAGGATGCGTCGATCGACACACAACTCGCAGACTCAGGGGTTGGACTCCTAGTTGCGAATACCAAATCAAAATGAACCTAAACTTAATAAAACTGAATGTTTTAATTAAATTAATTACTTCTTGGATGTATATTGGATATGCATCAAGATTAAATAGTTCCTTTCCTCAACATAATATCAAGTGATCTTGATGTCTTGCCCGATCTCGTCTACTGTTAGGACGCGTGTTGTTGTTGGATATTCTTGGAGTCCTTGGTATCCACAACAATGTGGGTAATGCAGGTGATCATTAATAGACTTGCAGTGCAACTATTAGTGATCACAAGACAGAAGAGATTGGTTTTACTTGACTGGGCTGTCAGAAGTTCTGGGCCCAGAGACATCATAGTAGATTAGACATAGTTTGTCTCATCTACGACCAAGAGTTGTACTGGGTACAATTAGCAATGATTTGCTTACCTAAATAACTAAATTTTGGGTGATGGTAAGTTGCCCACTCATATTTCAAAACCGCATTCCTGAATGGTATTCTGGAAGAGGATGTGTATATGACACAGCCTGAAGGTTTTGTCGATCCTAAGAACGCTGGGAAGGTATGCAAGCTTCATAAATCCATTTATGGATTGAAGCAAGCATCACGGAGTTGGAATCTTCGTTTTGATGAATCAGTTAAACAATTTGGTTTCATCAAGAACGAAGAGGAACCATGTGTTTACAAGAAGACTAGTGGGAGCAAAATTGCGTTTCTTGTACTGTATGTCGATGACATACTCCTCCTCGGTAATGACGTTCCGTTGCTTCAGTCTGTTAAGACTTGGCTCGGAAGTTGTTTTTCCATGAAAGACATGGGAGAAGCCGCATATATTCTTGGAATCAGAATCTACAGAGATAGAGTGAACAGGCTGATTGGATTGTGCCAGGACACTTATATCGATAAGGTACTGCACAGATTCAGGATGCATGATTCTAAGAAGGGCTTCATACCGATGTCTCATGGCACTAATCTCAGCAAGAAGCAGTGTCCGGCGACACCTGCTGAGCGAGAACGCATGAATAGGATTCCTTATGCTTCTGCAATAGGATATATTATGTATGCCATGCTCTGCACTCGTCCAGATGTAGCTTACGCGTTAAGCATGACGAGTAGATACCAATCTGATCCAGGTGAAGTTCACTGGACAACTGTCAAGAATATTCTCAAGTATTTGAGACATACTAAGGATAAATTCCTGGTGTATGGAGGAAGTGAAGAACTTATGGTGAATGGATTCACCGATGCGAGTTTTCAGACGGACAGAGACGATTTCCGATCACAATCTGGATATGTATTCCGTCTAAATGGCGGTGCAGTGAGCTGGAAGAGCTCTAAGAAGAATACCGTAGCTGATTCCACAACGGAAGCTGAATATGTTGATGCTTCAGAAGCGGCAAAGGAAGCTGTTTGGATTAAGAAGTTCATGACTGAGCTTGGTGTGGTTCCTAGTATCTTGGAGCCAGTGGCTTTATTTTGTGACAACAATGGAGCCATTGCTCAGGCGAAAGAACCCAGGTCACACCAGAAGTCCAAACACGTTGAAAGGAGATATCACTTGATTCGTGATATCGTCAATAGAGGTGATGTGAAGATCAGCCGAGTTCCGACAGACGAGAATGTCGCTGATCCTCTGATCAAGTCACTCCCAAGGCCTAAGCATGAGAGTCATACGACTGCTGTAGGCATTAGAGATCTTAAGATGTAATCTTGATTCTAGTGGGAGTTTTAGTTTTGTTTTAGTTATAATAAGATGCTCTTGTAAACATTCTTTGGAAGTGTTTTAATGAAATTTTATTTCAGCATTATTTATTGTGATCTAAATAATGGTCCCAAAATAAGTTTATGACATATTATAGGTCATCAAGTTGAGGACTTGATCATGAAACCCTGTAAGCTAAATATGACATAGATTATGTTTTGTCCCTAGTCGAGGTTGTCAAAGTGGGACAATGACAACCGCGAGAGACTAGATTGTGAGGTGACTGTTGACTAAGTTTCATGGAGTCAATGATATGAGTATCACAGTCAGTCACATATATATATGTTGGTGAACATATGATCGGACATGACCCGCTAATGAGAAGTCTCCAGGATAGTTATATCTGTGTCATGAGAGGTTCTCATTACGACTATAGAGTATAGTCCTAAGACCTGAGTTCATCATGCTTTCTTGCATATGAATTGGTACATTTTGACCTTGTCAAACGTCGACCCGTAAATGGCGACCATAACGGCACTGTTCAAGTATATCATGAAGTGTGCGTTGAAATAGGGATGGAACAAGATGGGATTTGTCCCTCCTGTATAACAGGAGATAAATATCTCAGGGCCTATCGAAGATTTAATACTGAGAAAATGTGTGGCCGCACTCAAACGAACTGTAGTTCAGTTGTTTGTAATGTTCAGTATGAGATCAGGAGTTCGATAAACACGATGTTGGCTTAATAAGGATGACACCAATCTTGCCTTATGCCAGTACAAGTGGGAGATTGTTGGGATAGTGTCCTGAAATCACACTTGTACTCACTCCTGATGATAGTTGTGTGTCGAGATCAAACATTCGTATAATACTGGGTGGTTGCAATGTTTTGCTAGAAGCCTCTTGCAGTCTGTAAGTTGTAGACTTACTGCCAGTATTATATGATCCTATAGGGTCACACACCTAAGCAAATTGGAAGCATGAAAGTGGGAATGATCATTATGGTAATGATCATACTGATGTGTATTGGATACACATTGACATAGAGTTTTACAATGTGTGTGTCGATCGATGCATGAGTGTGTCGATCGATGCAGGCTTTTCGTGGAGGTGTGTCGATCGACACAGTAAGTGTGTCGATCGTTGCACATCGGGTTTCGAAACTGATGTTTCGAATTAATGACGTAACCGAGCCGGGATTGTCCGACGGTTTGTGAGGTCATTTCCAGGTCGATATATAAACTCTTATATGGTCGACCTGAACCCTAGCCGTCTCCTCTTCTCTTTGACAGAAAAGCAGAAACACCAGAAACTCTTAGATACCACAGATCCGGCACTAGCATCCCGTTTCCAGCTTGTGTGCATGTGTATCTGGTAGAGGCAAGGCATCTGCGTTGCTCACTGATCTCGTTCACCAATTCCGCTGCCAGTTCAAGGTAAGAACGAGGTTGGTAAATTCAATATATCAAACCCTAGATCCTAGGAGATCCAACATAAGCTGCATTCAGACGAGTGCAAAATATGGCATTCATGATGGATTCTATTGCAGAAGCATAAGGAATCACACTCATACATACTAGCTCAGTCAGTGTCCAAGACACTTCATCTTGCTAAGATTATTGCCATAGGACCTTTGGTGTGAAGCCATTCTTGGAACTCACCCAATCTATTTCAATAGATCCTTATTCCAAGAACTCACGCGGCTTCTCCCATGTCTATCGTTGAAATTGACTTCCGACCTAAGCCACATAAGACTTAAGCGACGGAACGTCGTTCATGAGAATTAGTATGTTATATACATACAATGTTAGAAATGCAACTACGCTCCCACTAGTCTACTTGTAAACGCATGGTTCCTATTCGTTCCTGATCAAGTCAAAACTTTTGACCGTTTTAACAGAACGTAGATTCCAACTCCAAGATGTTTGCTTCAATCCAAAAATGGATCGGTGAAGCTAACATGCATACCTAGAAAGTTTTCGGAGTTGGGGCTCACCATCGCTCTTTCAATTTCGCATGCTCGTCACTTTTCAATGATCAACAGATCACGCCAATTGGTCACAAGAAATCACTCTCGGGTTAGAGACAGATCCATTCGGATCTGCGAACTTCAGGCTCCACAGGTGTAGGTCCTACAGCACTTTGAAGATCCAACCGCTGCTCTCCCTTAACAGGTTGAGCAGCCACCTGTGTTTCTCGAATTTCTTCGAGCTGTACTTCTACTCCCACTGTTTTTCTTGGAAAGAAACTTTCTATCTAGAAAAACAGAGCTCCGAACAACAAAACTTTGTTCTCGGATTGGTTGCAAAAGTAATAAGCCTTGGTTTCCCTAGGACAACTTGCGAAGCAGCACTTATCAGATTTGAGTTCAACGTTGTCTGTTGACTTACTGCTAAACATAAACCTTGCAATCCCAATCAATCAGGAAAACATACTTGGAAAACTTCCAGTCCACATCCAATGTGGTGTCTTTCAACTGATTCTGACAGAAACCTATTTGGCGTAAATACAGACATTTCTAGAGCGTATTACTAAAAGTATAATGGAAGATTCGTGTGAATCATCATTAACCGGAGCATATCCAATAAGGTCCGATTCATTCTCTCAGAAACACCATTGAGGTTTTCATGAGAATTGAGTCATGAAACAACTTCACACTCACTCAGATTATCACGGAATTCTTTACTTAAGTGTCGGTTCAGTGTGGTCAACTGGTCAATGGTCAAAGTCAACGGTCAATGTCGGTCAACGCCATGGTCAATGCCGGTCAATGCTTTTGATTCTGGCCGGTTCTGATTCATGCGATTCTAAGGTTGTTCGGGAAGCTTAGGGGTTCGTGTTCGTGTGCTCAGGAGGTTCGGGTTTTGCTTTGGGGTCTCGGGATTCGTATCCTCATGCGTGTTGTTCATTCCGCGCCTAATCATTGTGAGTCGGCTCAAAACTTGGAATTAGATAAAAGCATTTAGACCAGAAACTAGAAACCGTAGCTTTAAGATTGCATACCCGTAATGAATGTGATTGATATTTGATAATGATTGACTAAGTGTAAAACGGTTAGGGTTTGGAGATGCATGCTAGGACCGTAGGATTAAAAAGGAGTAAACCGATTGTGTGCCGCTAGGTTGTTAGAAACGTTGATTGATGCATACATATAGTCATTGCATGTTAGGGCCGTATATGCATATATACATATTAAAAGAACGATATCGAATGAATCTATGTACGGGAACTAAGACGGTATTAAAAGACAGAATTAAACCTAACAAACGTATAGAGTATGGAACGGATATCAGGATTAGGTTTAATACATATTAAAAGGTAAGGAATGAATTAAGTAAATGAATGATGAGAAGTCGGGGAATATAGTAAGCTACTAGCTCTAAACGGATCGAGGAGTGATTAAAAGACACATAGGGAATGAGTAATTGAAAAGGAAGTGAAGTGATTGTGCGCCGTCTTTGGATTAGCAATCCGCTAATCCAAGGTAGTGGACATAACTGAGTTATGAGCCGTCTACGGGTTAGCAATCCGCTAATCCAAGGTAGCGGACAAAAGAACGAATTAAAAGATGTTGGAAACCCTAATAGGCTTGCTTGTGTGGTTCTTGGCTGTCGTGTGGTTGCTGTGTTCTTTTGTGGTTGTTGTTGTTGAGTTTTCTGTGCAGGTCTGTTCGATCGTATCGGTGTTGGGCCGAGCGATCCTTGTGGACACTTAGCTCGGTTACGGGGCCAGTTAAGTTCGTAGCTGCTGACTCGGTACGGCGCTGAGTCAGGGTAGTGGTGTTGGCGTGTGTAGTGTTGCAGAGTACTATGTTGGAGATGTTTTTGTTATTTATTATTTGATCTTTGCAAGAGTCCAAGCGAGTCTGCGTGTTTACATTTCTGCAATAGGACTCTAGGGTGCGTTAGATTCCGCAAGACTAGGTTTTCGAATACGCTCCGGTACTTCCGACCCGATTGGATCTTTGGGTAGTTGCCTAATCAGATCATGTGTCTTCGGGTGGAGATTCTGGTTATGGTGTTAACCTACTGAGTGAAGCCGGTAGGTGTGTGGTTCGAAGAATACGAGGTCATGTCCTGGGGCCGAATCGCATGGAAACTTAGGTTACCGTGGGGTAGCCAAAGTAACTATGTATCGATGGACAGAGAACCGTGTCCTAGACCGTGAGACTTCGTGTTCACATTTGGGAGTCGTGGGTTAGTCACCTTGTCGGTGGCCAATGGAAGTTACCGAGATTGTAAGGGCCCATGTGTGCGTATGTTGTTTTCATAGTACGCGATAGATAGATCGAGTCTCAGTCGAGGGCATGTGCCGCATTGCTTCGATTTCCACTAATCGCTTTCTCTTTCTTTTGGCAAGTGCTTGTGTGTTATGAGTTTGACACGACGTGGTAGTGCGTGATCGACAATTATATCTGTTGTTTGTTATTTTGGGGGTTTTTATGCGAGAAATTGTAGATGCTAAATAGAACAGAAGCCGTGGTGGGGAGCCGTCTCGCTAGGTGATCTTAGATCGCTCATTAGACTCTTTTTGTGTGTTTTCAGGTTTAGCAGCGACGGACGCGGGAGGTCCTCAGTGTAGTTTTGGGATGACTTGTGATATACCATGGATTTTAGGGATTTTAACCATGGTATATGTGTCATTTATCGAGTCTTTTACTATGTTTTAGAGTCTTTTCAGGTATTTAATAGGTACAAGCACATTTGGAGCGTATTTGGTGATTATGGCACTTTCTGGAGCTAATTAGAGTATTTGGCCGAGAGATCAAGTTCACTGTTGATATTTCCGAGCTGCATCGATCGTCACACTTATGGCAACGATCGTTGCACCAGCGAGATGGGCCAAACGACGGTTTAATAAAGAATGAAGAAATTGCAGTTTTGCCCAGAAGTTTCTGATATTTACAAAGAAGCCCCAATTCGTGTTTTAGGTTATAAATAGAGTTTTTAAGCCATTGTTTAGGCTAAGCAGAAATAACCTAGTTTTATTCTCTTAGGAGATTTTAGGGGCTGGTTTTGTTCTCGAAAGAGACTTGATTTCGAACCCCTGTTGAGTATTCTGTTTTTATGATATTCGGTTTTCTACTTAAGATGTTTTCTGTTTCGATGAACATGTCTGAGTAGATCACCTGTTAGGTTGAAGGATTCTCATTAGGGATTTCAGAGAATTACAGTTCTAATTAATTAATAGAGATTTATATCTGCTAGTTCTTTATCTAAGTTGTTCTTAATGCTTAATCTGAAGTAGCTAATCAGAATTATGATGTTAGGTTGATTAATTCAGCGGAAGTTGGTTAATTTAACTAGAAAGAACTTAGATAAGCAATTAAACTATTCGCAAACGGAAGTTTGGTCTAGGTTAATTGTGAACGTATCAAACTTGGAATTAATGCTAGTTTAATCTGTTAGTTCTCGCAAACGAAAGTTTGGTTTGCTGCACTTAGACTTAGAGAATTATCGCAAAGGAATTTGGTTAATTCTATATCAGTGTTTGAGTTCTAGAATAGTTATTGATTGGATCTAGATAGATTGATTGCTTGCGTTCCTGATTTCCTGAGAACTCCTGATACCTAACGCTTTGCCCTCTTGCTTACAAACTCACTTGATTCGCTTTGATAATTCGTTTACTACTTTCACATCTGTTTTGTTTGATTTAATCCGAATTACTAATAATCTATTGTGTGACTGAGAGTCCTCGTGGGATTCGATACCTTATATACTACGATTGCATTAACTGTGCACTTGCAGTAGAATAGGGGAAAACTTACAACCTATCAAGTTTTTGGCGCCGTTGCCGGGGACTCTTTGAGTTCACTGATAGATTTAGTACTAGGATTTAGACTAAGCACTCTTTTTAATTTTCTTGTTTACTCACGTTTTTGATTTTTGGGATTTCAGGAAATCGCACTGCATCGATCGTTGCTCTCCTTGCAACGATCGACACTAGGCGATAATAGCGATGCTAAGATCTGAGACGTTCGGTAGGTTCCGCACCATGGAACCTTTGATTTTAATTCGCGGTGAAAACGGCGTTCTACGAGACCAAGAGGGTCACATATGCAACGCAAAAGGTCAGAAGATAGATGGGGAAGGAAACCCCATCTATCCAGATTACCATGTATTGGTTGGGCAAGTAGCTGAAATGCAACATAAGATAGATGACATCCACAACATCTTACTTAGGGAAAGACAGTTCCGAGCAGAGGCAAACACTGATAAGTTTGCAGAGGTACGCTACATGGCTGGAGCCGACTCTTATAGACATACCTTGGAACATCAGCAAAGACAGAGTTCTAGGCACGCTCTAGGATCAGGAGACCACAATTATACTTCTAATCTGGCATCTCCTACACAAAGGAGCAAACTGGAGATGATGTTAGAGCAAACAATTGAAAGGCAACAGCAGAACTCAACTTCTTTCAGCTCGAAGCTAGAGAACCTGTACACTAATTTGAATGAGAAATTTGAATCCTTGAGCACTCGTGTAAAGCAGCTAGACACACAGATGGATCAAATTCCAAGTTCTACCCCAACAAAGGATTCTCACGAAGCTCCTGACATCAACATCCTCACTCAGGATCATGCACAAATGGATCATGGATCATATCTAGCAGTTAAAGCTGTGGAATTTGTGGAAGACAGAGGGGGATTCGATGTTGAATTACCAGAGCTCGAAAGCTTCGATGCACCTGACTCAGCAGAGATTGACATGGATCTTTTGACTTGGATAGTCCAGGTTGAAACAGGACCGAGCCAAGAAGAGAAATTTGAGTCTGAGACGGCTGGAATGGACCAAGAAACAGATAAACCCGAGACTGTAGTTGAAACACGAGTTGAGATGACAGCATCGATCGTTGCATCACACGCATCGATCGTTGCACCCCGAAAGGAACCAGTTTCACCCAAATCCCGAGAACCTGCTAAAGAAGGAACCTACAAACCTCCGTTGCCATTTCCAAAAGCTCCCGTTAAAACTAAGGATGTAGCTCAGTGCACAAAGATGGTTGACAAGAAGATGGTGGTTCCACGAGAGCCTATTCTAGCATCATCAAGACTTAAAGCTACTCATAAACAAAAGGCCCCGAACATCAAATCTTTGCCAAAGGTAAAGCATAAAACCTCTAAGTTTAAGCCTCCTGACTCCACTGTTTTGAATAAAGGAAAGAGCGTTAAAACACCCGAGTGCAAACCTCACCCTACATTCCTCCCGACGTTCCTTGGACGACATCATGCTGCTACTGCTTACACACCACCATGGATGATAAGGCATTCACAGAGACACTCAAAGTCTCTGTTGAAACCTCCATGAGTCTGACCCCTTTCCAAAAGTCAAGCTAATGACTTAAAACAAGCGCTGAGTGGGAGGCAACCCACTGTTAGGTTTAACTATTTTTCCTTTTCATTTTTAGCGTTTCCTTAGGATTTCACGTTATTATTTGTTTTTACTAAGTTTTGCAGGTACAGAACCAAGTCTGGAGAATTGCAACGATCGCTGCCTTTGATGCAACGGTCGTTACAATTGGTCTTAATCGAAAATTAAGGTACATGTCGCTAAACCGGAATCAATTAGATTTAACCAGCATCGATCGTTGCTGCCCTGCAACGATCGTTGCAGCCACGACCAGGTAAGTTACCTTAAAACCCTATTTTCTCTTTTTCTTCTCAAAACTCCTTTGGTCGACACTCCGAGCCTCTACCCGAAAAACACCATTTCTCCATCAAATTTCCTGTTTTCAAGTTCTATTTCACTCGTTTTTAACCGACCAATCCATTTCCCTTAGCCATATCTCGAGAAACCAAGGTAATGTTCTTCAATTTTCAAGCTTTCAGATTGGGGTTTTAGGGGTTCTAGATTGTTAGATTTTTGAGCCAAAATTGATCAATGCATGCCCAAATAGGTATGATTTAGGTTGCTAGATGATATATTGTTGCCGACTGTGTGATTGATTGCATAATTTGGAACGAAATTTGTTGACTGTTGATTGCGGCCAGAATCGCCCTGCAACGATCGCTGCCTTTGATGCAACGGTCGTTACTCGACGATTCTGGGGAAATGTTCGATTACACTGAATCGCCCTGCAACGATCGCTACCTTAGTGCAACGGTCGTTGCACGACGATTCAACAGAGAGTTGCCGAGACTAATTTGTTCAAATTTTCTGTTTTGCAGATGGCAGCCCGGAATCAACCCCGCAAGAAACGAGCACAAGCTGCAAGCGCCTCACGACAATACATTCCGCCACCGGAATGGTTACACAGGGAATCAGATCCTCCACAGCCGTATCATTTGGTTCATGCAACCATAGGACAGCCATGGCCAAGGCCAGAGAAAGTCTTGATCGAGTCTGATCGCATCTGGAACGGTTCAATTAAGGGGATACTAAAATCAGATGATTTCACAGAAAGGCCGCTACACGAGTACTGGGATGAATACGATACCTTGCTGTATAATGGTTGGTGTGGTATGGAGATAGCACCTACCAAGTTCGCTGATTACTCAACCTGCAAGAGTCTCGGAATGGACAAGAAGGTGATGGAGCTGTGCAGAGGTATTGGTCTGGGGACAATGCCAATGCAGCCTTACGATTTGTACCCAGAGCTTGTGAGGCAGCTGCTTGCCACGTGCAGGGTTGTATACCCAAACCCAGAGAGCAGGAATGCCCAAGGAGGCACCTTCACTTTCATGTGTCTCGGAGCAAGGTATCGAGTACCCCTTCTCGATATCTGTAGGATCTACGGGTTCAGCACCACGCAGCCACGCACCGATTTATCCCTTCCATGGGAATCATCAGAGGCTCGTGATTTCTGGGAGTACATTGGAGGTGGACGATATCACTCACGGCTTACACCAGTGATTCAGGTTAGGCATCCGGTTCTCAGGTATGTCTTGCGTATCTTGGGACGCACTTTATTGTGCAAGCATGAGGCGAACAAGATGCGCAAGACCGAGATGGAGATTTTATTCAGAGGGCTGAGGGAGCAGTTCAGGGGTACTGATGTGAGGAACCCGGCTGAGAAGGTGAACCTAGGTGCTATATTTGCCCATCACCTTTGCGAGCTGCAGAAGAAGCCTTATGAAGGCGCGCGCAAGGAGACAGTAGGGAGTCTTCTCACTCCTATTTTCAGACACTGCGGGATCCCTATGAGGGATATGGAGTGCGTTACTGAGCGCGAGTTCCTGGATCTCAGTCACTTG
Organism: Orychophragmus violaceus; assembly: GCA_030180135.1. Lineage (NCBI taxonomy): Eukaryota > Viridiplantae > Streptophyta > Magnoliopsida > Brassicales > Brassicaceae > Orychophragmus > Orychophragmus violaceus. The sequence continues at coordinate 42,544,195 of CM058239.1, forward strand.
CAGAGTGCTACGTGGCTGAAGGAGGGGCGAGTGTGGGTGTACTATGACCCTGAGGATACACAGTATGGCATCGATCTTCCTGCTGCCAGGTACACTCGGATCGATACCATTGATGATTTGAGCTTCCACCCTTCCGCTAGAGATCGATGTGCAGTACCTACTATGGCTCATCCGCTGGGAGAGCCTTCTGCGAGAGCTTCGTCCTCCTCTGCGCCAGCACCTGCCCCAGTCGACGATATAGGTCCTTTTACAGAGCCTACGATGCCTTACGGTGCATATTCTGATGCCGAGTGGAGAGAGAGATCCGATAGCATGTTTCGAGTTGTTTGGAACTTCATGCGCAGCTGCAGGAGGCCACCACAGGTCCATCAGCCCGTACACGTTTCTCGACGCAGACATCGATCCCCGACTCCTCCTTCCCCGACTGATACTGATCCCGCAGCTGAGGCAGCCGATGACGATGCACGATATGGTGGGATAGATGATGACAGCGAGTGAGAGTGATCCCCATGTTCAGACTTTCGGTTCTGTATTCTGACCTTTTTTATCTTTTCTTGCACTTTTGTTTTTCGTTTATTTTTAGGATTTGCTATGTTTGGATGGTTATGCTTGATCAGACATATTTGTTATTTCGATTTTACTCCGTTTCTAGTGTTTTCAGCTTGCAGGATTGAAAAATTGACATAAACCGACGAACTAACCTGCTAACTTGCTGACTGATCCGATATGCGCATTGCAACGATCGTTGCTGCTTTGAGCAACGATCGACACTCAACGAAAAATCGCCAAACAACGATCGATGCACTTAGTGCAACGATCGATGCATGAGCGACAGAGGTAAAAACCCGACAGAACTAAAACATCCATTAATCATTTTTCTCTCTACCGATCCTTCGCTGGACACTACTGGGGACAGTGTGTCTTAAGTGTGGGGGAGGTGCTACTAACGTTTATCTTTCTGTTTTCTTATAAGTCAATCCGTTTTTCAAAATTTTTGTTTTATTGAGTCAAAACTGTTTAAGTAAGAAACTATGATTTTCGGAGGAGATTTACAAAACTTGCAGGAACTTAAGTAACCATTGGGATGAAGTTGCAGGATCTATCTCTGACTATTAGAAAACCCCAGACACAGATCAACCTACTGGGAACACCCACATCACTTCAGGTATCAGAGGATCTTTTACTGACTTCACCCCTAATACTGACTTAGATTTCTCACCTAAGGGCTTAGTATACTTTATGTCGGATTCCCTGTTAGTTCTGACACAGCCTGTAAACCTGTCCTATTTAGTTCCCTTCTCCCCTTCTATAAAGTAAAAAAAAAAAAAAAAAAAAAAAAAAAAAGATAATAAACTGAGGATGAGTTAGTAACTCCGAAGTGGTCATGGGAATGGTAGCAAACACTATTTTCTCTCATGTGATCCATGGAATGTGTCCAAAGTACACCCCATAACGGGAAGAACACTGATAAAAAAAATAATAATGATACCCAGTGGGGAAAAATCAGTTGTTAAAGAAGGGAAAGAGAAGAAAGGGACTAGAGAAAGATAGTATGGTGGTCTAGAGCTGATTAGGTAAGAATCCATGTGCCTTTAGATCGATACCCCTTAGGTGAGACCGCACTTAAATACTTGCAGAAGTCAGTAGGGAGAATTTGAATGCTTGAATGTGATTGTGGAGTTTACCTAGGACAGTTGCTAAGTGTGGGGGAAGTACATGTTGGTCTTGATATCCTGTGATTGATTCTTTCAGTGGTTTACTAAGGGGAATCTGAGTATTGTGGCTTCTAGGATGAAATGAGTTTCTGAAGAGTTTTCAAATTTCTTGACTACATTTAGTTCTTTGTCTTGCTTGAGGGCAAGCAAGAGCTAAGTGTGGGGGAGTTGATATACCATGGATTTTAGGGATTTTAACCATGGTATATGTGTCATTTATCGAGTCTTTTACTATGTTTTAGAGTCTTTTCAGGTATTTAATAGGTACAAGCACATTTGGAGCGTATTTGGTGATTATGGCACTTTCTGGAGCTAATTAGAGTATTTGGCCGAGAGATCAAGTTCACTGTTGATATTTCCGAGCTGCATCGATCGTCACACTTATGGCAACGATCGTTGCACCAGCGAGATGGGCCAAACGACGGTTTAATAAAGAATGAAGAAATTGCAGTTTTGCCCAGAAGTTTCTGATATTTACAAAGAAGCCCCAATTCGTGTTTTAGGTTATAAATAGAGTTTTTAAGCCATTGTTTAGGCTAAGCAGAAATAACCTAGTTTTATTCTCTTAGGAGATTTTAGGGGCTGGTTTTGTTCTCGAAAGAGACTTGATTTCGAACCCCTGTTGAGTATTCTGTTTTTATGATATTCGGTTTTCTACTTAAGATGTTTTCTGTTTCGATGAACATGTCTGAGTAGATCACCTGTTAGGTTGAAGGATTCTCATTAGGGATTTCAGAGAATTACAGTTCTAATTAATTAATAGAGATTTATATCTGCTAGTTCTTTATCTAAGTTGTTCTTAATGCTTAATCTGAAGTAGCTAATCAGAATTATGATGTTAGGTTGATTAATTCAGCGGAAGTTGGTTAATTTAACTAGAAAGAACTTAGATAAGCAATTAAACTATTCGCAAACGGAAGTTTGGTCTAGGTTAATTGTGAACGTATCAAACTTGGAATTAATGCTAGTTTAATCTGTTAGTTCTCGCAAACGAAAGTTTGGTTTGCTGCACTTAGACTTAGAGAATTATCGCAAAGGAATTTGGTTAATTCTATATCAGTGTTTGAGTTCTAGAATAGTTATTGATTGGATCTAGATAGATTGATTGCTTGCGTTCCTGATTTCCTGAGAACTCCTGATACCTAACGCTTTGCCCTCTTGCTTACAAACTCACTTGATTCGCTTTGATAATTCGTTTACTACTTTCACATCTGTTTTGTTTGATTTAATCCGAATTACTAATAATCTATTGTGTGACTGAGAGTCCTCGTGGGATTCGATACCTTATATACTACGATTGCATTAACTGTGCACTTGCAGTAGAATAGGGGAAAACTTACAACCTATCAACTTGTGGTGGGGTTTTGATTCATGACTTTGGGATTTTCTCTCGGTTCGGCTTTGGCGCCAATTTGTATTAAGATGTGATTGTTGGTTTTTGATCATTGGCAAATTGTTTGTAAAATTGTTAAACGTTATATAAATTTTTGATTACTTAGAAATGAACATGCTTCCCTGATATTGTGTTTAGTTCGAACCGACAGACCTCACGGAAGTGGTACAAGTTGTGAAGCTTTGTACTACGGAAGTGAGGATAGCGAGGTCAAAGACGGGTTAGTGCGAGCCTTTGTCTCAAACCGATCTGTTTCTGGCTTCGTCATGTGGCGAACTTTTCCTGTTTGACTTGCTCGGGTTCGACACTGTCATGATTTTATTTGATTGTTGGCCGGTTAGCTGGACGGTCAGCGGATAATGGGAAAGGGGCGTTACAGCCTCTTTGCTTCCTCTTCAGCAATGAAGTTGTGAGTTACCTTTGTATCCACCATAACTTTAGACGGTTTTCCATTAATTTGAGCTTCAAAGATCATTACCACTTATTCGACTGCTTTAGTTTTGGTTTGATCGCCAATGTGTTTAGGAGTTGTAACGACCTCATCATTGTTGGTTCCTCCTTTTCTGCCTCGAGAGGCCCTTACTGAAGTAAGACAATGTTGGTTTTTTTTTGAGAAAAGGCATTCTATTTAAAAAAAAAAATACAAATTATCAGCCCAGCCCATGCAATAGTTTTTCGGGATAGCCCATTAACTAAAAAGAAAAATTACGCCAAGCAACAAATTGTTAGAAAAGCCCAATTTAACAAACTCAACCCGTCAATGGAAAATATGTCGGAGTTCAAAGCAAGTACATGAAAATCGGTGGTCGGAGAGTGAAGTTTTTAAGAATGCACATCTTCATATTATCTCCAGGACATAACACAGAGAGAAAATTCTCAAGTTACATGCCATCAACGCCAGTCAATTGTCATATAAATTTTAAGAATCAGAGTTCATCTCCTAAAACAGATTGTGTATTTGGAAGTCAAGAAAATCAAGGATGATCTGTAAGAATCATTACCCGATTAAGCAGTTGAGAACCATAGTTGCAGCATTTCAGAAGCCAAAGAGTTATTCACCGATCGCAGAGAAGAGATACGGTTTCTCACAGTGGAATCGATAAACCCGAGCATAGAGTCCACCGCTTTAAAGGTATTACGATGGACTCTATTGTTTCTTTCGGACCATAGTTGATAAATTGTGCATTGCCAAGCCAACAAAGTCAATCGTTTCTTTTCTTTAGATCCAGACAAGTGTATCATGTGGGAGATTGTGTCTGTCCAAGTTCTTGGAGGGTTGAGAAATTGTCAGCCTTGCTGCGACTCTTTGCCAGAAATCCCAAGAAAGACTACAACCGAAGAAACTATGATCTCTTGACTCCATATGCACTCCAAAAAGGCAATTTGTATCAGTACGAAGACCCCAACTCAATAGACGGTCCTTGCTCGTGCATCTGTTCAGGTTGAAAAGCCCCTAGAGAAAATTATGCCGAGGTATTCCACCCTTAATCCAGATTACTTTGCACCAATTAACAGATGGCAACGTTGGTCTAATTTGCTTATAGACAATTGATGTACAGCACTTTAAGATAGTCTTACCATCCATCTCCCACTCATAAAAATATTCATTTTTGTTAGGTTAATCATAGTCAAATGTGCGGAAGATTTACTTGATCCTCAGAACGAGCCGAAGGAATTAGCCAGATACCATTGTTATACATGCTACTGAGCTTGGAGTTTGGCGGGATACCCAATCTATTCACCTGAGAGGCGCCAAGATAACTGTTAATAGAGCCGAAGGGCGACCAATTGTCCCACCAAAACCTACAGGTTTGTCCATACTCAACCCTTAGCTTTATTCAATGGAACACAATGTCCTCTGCCTTAAGTAATTTGTTGGCTAACCATGAGTAATCTCTATGCTTATTAAATACCCAGTAGTTGTTTAGGCAGCCTTGCAACACTTCTTCCCTGAACCAAGCTACCTAAATAGATCCAGCTTGGGTGAATAAAATCTAAATCAGGTTTATCATACAAGCTTTGTTCCAGTATTTTAGATCTCTGATACCTACCCCCCTGATGTAAGATGGGAGGTGGATAGTTTTTTTGGTCGCCCAGCTGGTCGAAGACACTCTCTGGTTGATCTGTGGTCGATGGATGAAGGTCGGTGGTCGAATGGGAAAAGCTTGCAGGCCTAAGGCGCTCTCAAGCCTTCTCCATGGATGGATTGAGATTGTAGATGAGATCAGAAAAAAATAAGGACTCTTCAGTAGCACAATAACACAAGCAAGTAACAGCACTACGTCCTCAAGGGGATAAAACACGAGAGAGAAGAGTGGCTTCGCCGAATTAGGCTAAACTCCTTTAGGGTTTTTAGTTTAAACTTACTTAATCTTATTAGCAATGAAAAGAATGGCTTAAATATCCAATATCCTAGGTTACAAGTGGGACAAAAAGGGCCTAGTCAAAATCATAAAAGAAAAGACAAGAAGGAAGGTTGGACGGGCCATATTCACCTTCTCTTGTATGGGGTTTTGTTTTACCTCATTAAAAACCTTAGTGGGAAAACCCAATTGGGATAAAACCATACTTAAGAGAAGAAGAGTATAAACCTCAGCCCAAAGAGATGTTGCACGTGCTCCTGGTCGCTAAACATAGTTCTCAAGTTCACTAAATCCGTGAGCTTCCGAATAAGGCAGGTCCAACAACCTTCGGGTTTGATCTTGCATATATTCTTTGTCTGATCTGGTATAGGTGTGATTCCAACTCTCATGTATTCTCTGATGAATCAAGAATCCATAAAAATTTCCTTTACTCCTTGATTCATCTTGATTCGTTCTGAGCACTCTAAAATGTGCAAGTCGGTCTTTAGCGGGTTCCCTGAACATCACCTGTCTTGAAACGGGTATAAATTCTTCATATCAAATGGTCTTGATGTTATTCTACTTCTAGAAGATTCCTTGATGAGTCAGGTTTCTAGAAAAGGTCGAGTTGAAGCTTGAGTCCTCATGGTCCGATCGCAATCCTCTCTTGAATGCACCTATATCCACCGATAGGGCTAAATGGACAGCTCTAGACATACTCCAAGATTAGCTCGAACCAAGGCTAATTCCTTCTGAACAAAATCTTCTAAATAGAATAATTTCTGCTGGATATCAAGTCTGGTATGATTGGTTAGAAACTAATTCTCCTATGGACATCTCCCAGGACTCTTCTAGGGCTCCAGGTGTACGGTTGTCGGATGTCTCCAAATGGCTTCGTTCCAATTGGGTTCTTGAACGATCATTACTCCTGAAACATGTTGTTGGCTGATGAATCCTTAATCCCAAGTCATTTGGACTTGTAGAACATGTCTTGGCCTCCTGAACTCCTCAGGTACGTTCCGCGTGGTCGGAAACAGCTCGATCAGCCTCATGGTCGAGGTTGGTACGTACCGCTCTTCTGGGCCGGAATTGGATGATCCGATGTCCTCATCATACCCTCTCTCTTGAAAAGGATTCAACCTCGAATCTGCATAACCTGCACCAATAGAAAGCAAGTTAGCCTTCATGCGGTTTTGTGAGTCCATAGCCTTACCTTGATAGATTTGTGGCTTGTGGGTGTAAGGGCTTTCTGGGCGTGATCCATTGAGTAGGGTACTCATTATCACGTCTTTGTTGTGGACTGGGTTCCATGGGAAACTCTCTTCACCATGACCTCCATTGGCCTCAATCAGATCACATTTTGGGTCGGCCGGTTCTTTATGTTTCTTGGTCTCGCCTCCGGTCTGTTGGTGTGGGCGGTCCATTAGACTCTCTGTCTTTCATGCATCCTGATCAACACTTTTGGCCAATCCCAAGTGCATTAAAACAGTTTTTGATTCATTATAATCAGATGGAAAATATTTGGTTGGGACACTTTAACCTTTGGTCGTGGCGGTTTGAGCATTGGAACTTTGGTCTTGGCGTGACATATTGATTTTATACGAGCCTTTTCAGATAATTCTACGTCCATGCTGGCTCATTGTAGTGAACTCGGCATTTCTCCTCATTCTTCCACCATGTATAGGCATCTCCGGTAAGGGTTCATATAGCATACGAGGCCTGTTCTTTTCTTGGGATGTTGTAATCCCAAAAATAGTCTTCTAGGTCTTCCTCCCAATGAAAGTAGTCTTCAATACCTGAAAAAGACATTGGTTGTGAGTCTAAGACATAAGAATTATATCGCGATTCATAAGTTTGTGAATGTCTTAGTCTGGTGGGAGGATGGGGCCGATAATGGTCTGGTGGGAGGATGGGGCCGATAATGGTCTGGTGGCTCGGGTTCCATCTCATCCACATCATGGTCTTCTCCAACGTTGCCTAGGTTGTGACCTTGGTCTGGTCTTCCTCGTCGCACTCGACCAGGTTGAGAGTGGTCGAGTGGTCGCTCCAGACGATCTTGCCTAGCTCTTATGGCTTGAACGGCAGCCATCAGCTGGTTGAAGCCGGCCAGTCTGCCTGGTTGGTTTACTTGGTTCGCCTTCATAATTCAATCATGCACACTTAAACACACAATCACACGCAACAGGGAAATAGAGAAGGCCTCAAATCAAAATCGGCATATCATGCAATAAACAAATCGCCAATGGTAAGAATAGGCAAGTTTAATTTGGTCGAGTAAAAAGCAAAGATTGGCCGATGCAATATTCTTCTTATTTTTTTTTTTTTTAACTTTTATGATGCAGGCTAAATGTAAATATGCTGAAAAACTAACAACCTAACAGGAAATATGCATAAACAACATCAATCAAAGAAATAAAATGGATGCAGTTTATGATCTTAACCGAGAATCATATGCAAACTAAGAATTAATGCATTCTTTTGGGTTTTATTATGAAAATAGATGAATAAGAGGATGCAGTGACTAGGCAGGACACTTCCAGACGAAACTAAGGCATGAAACAAGAAAGAACACACACAACAAGGTAAGAGAAAAGGAAAAACAAAGAATGGCAAATCGCCAAGAAAATGGAAATATAAAACTAAATGGAAACGATGCAAATCTAATGCACCTACCTATGGACAGAACGTGTGGGATGAATGAGCAATGAACAAGAAAGACCAGCAGCATGCAGAGAATAGAACATACACCACACAGCTCGGGTCAAACCCTTACCGCAAACGAACTAGTACTTAACCAAGAAATGATCCGCAAATGCAAACTATCCTAAATTAGTTTCGGTTTTAATCTTTATGAGGCAACAAGATGATTTCTAAGAGATAATTCAGTCTAGAACAGAAGCCACAAGCTGAAACAAACAAGACTAACCGAGAGTCAAGCAAATAACAGAATCGACCAACAACCTACCAAGAAGCTATATGCGGGCATTTCTAAATGCAAGCAACCTAGATGATTAAACTTTGTTTTTTAATGAATGCAACACAAAAGAAAGTAAAAAGAACCTAAATGATCTAGCAAACCGAGAGCAATATAAAACAAGACTCCAAACAACAATCGCAAAGAGTGAGAGAAACCCTAGCGATAGTTACTAGATGCAGCCGGTTCAAACTCTTAATCAAGGCACAATTATGGATGGATGCAAAAACAAAACAAATGTAGGACAGGAAATAAAAAATGACAACAAAAATCGCATGCAAAGAGAAATTAAGCAACCGAGAGCAACCTAGAGCAATTACTAACGGCCGATTCACTTTCTAATCAACCTAGCAACTTCAACTAACTCTTTTTATTTGGTTTTCAGTTTATATAAGCAATGAAACATAAGCAAAAACAAGAGTAAATAGATGGACAGAAACAAAACAAAAGAAAAACAGTGACAATTTTTATGAGATTTTCGATTTTTAAAGGAAGCAACCAACAAAATACAAAAACAAAAATGCAAATCGAAAATTGAGGAAGATAAAGGTTGGATGAACACAACCTGGAGGTAAGAGCTTTTATCTCTGATACCAGATGATGTAAGATGGGAGGTGGATAGTTTTTTTGGTCGCCCAGCTGGTTGAAGACGCTCTCTGGTTGATCCGTGGTCGATGGTCGATGGACGATGGTCGGTGGTTGAATGGGAAAAGCTTGCTGGCCGATGGCGCTCTCAAGGCTTCTCAATGGATGGATTGCGATTGTAGATGAGATCAGAACAAAACATGGACACTTCAGTAGCACAATAACACGAGCAAGTAACAACACTATGTCCTCAAGGGGAATCCACGCGAGAGAGAAGAGTGGCTGCGCCAAATTAGGCTAAACTCCTTTAGGGTTTTTAGTTTAAACTTGCTTAATTTTATTAGCAACAAAAAGAATGGCTTAAATAGCCAATACTCTAGGTTAAGGGCCTGGTCGAAATCATAAAGAAAAGACAAGAAGGAAGGTTAGACGGGCCATATTCTCCTTCTCTTGTATCGGGCTTTGGTTTACCTCATTAAAAACCTTAGTGGGAAAACCCAATTGGGATAAAACCACACTTAAGGGAAAAAGAGTATAAAACTCAGCCCAAGGAGATGCTGCACGTGATCCTGGTCGCCAAACATCGTTCTCGAGTTCACTAAATCCGTGAGGTTCCAAATAAGGCAGGTCAAGTAACCTTCGGGTTTGATCTTGCATATCTTATTTTCCGAGCTGGTATAGGTGTGATTCCAACTCTCATGCATTCCCTCATGAATCAAGAATCCAGAACAAGTTCCTTGACTCCTTGATTCATCCTGGTTCGTTCTGAGCACTCCAAAATGTGCAAGTGGGTCTTTTGCAGGTTCCCCGAACATCACCTGTCTTGAAACATGTATAACTTCTTCATAGCAAATGGTCTTGATGTGATTCCACTTCTTGAAGATTCCTTGATGAGTCAGGTTTCTAACACATGTTTAGTTGCATCTTTAATACTCATGGTTCAATCGCAATCCTATTTTGAATGCACCTATATCCGCGGGCAGGGCTAAATGCACAGCTTCTAGCATACTCCAACATTAGCTCGAACCAAGGATAATTCCTTCTGACCAAAATCTTCCAAATTGAATAATTTCTGCTGGATATCAAGTCTGGTATGATTGTGTAACGCTCCGTCCGCCCCTACCCGTGAGTCACCCATCCCTCTATCGGGCTCGTGGGCTCTACCCCTATCCGACGGTCGGTGCGTTATTTTTCGTAGGCCCGACCAAGTAATTTACTGACCCCACAATCACCCCATAACCTTTTCCCATGTGTTTTGTCCTCACACACATGTTACCACGAGTCACTTCCCGGAAGGTCACCCATCTTGGGACTACTCCAGCCCAAGCACGCTTAACTCTGGAGTTCTTTCAGGCAAGTGACCATAAATGGTAAGTGCACTTGGTGACATAGGTAGCCAAATTAATTCTTTTAAGCCTTTCTATATATACCACAAACCGGGATGTTACAATTCACCCATTCTCACAGAGCGCAACGCCCTCGTTGCGCACCAGGATCGTTATCCTTGATGGTGTGAGCCCTCACTGACTCTACACGCATCCTCGGATTCGGCTCTGATACCACTTGTAACGCCCCGTCCGCCCCTACTGGTGAGTCATCCATCCCTCTATCGGGCTCGTGGGCCCCACCCCTGCCCGACGGTCGGTGCGTTATTTTTTGTAGGCCTGACCGAGTAATTTACTGACCCTACAATCACCCCATGACCTTTTCCCATGTGTTTTGTCCTTACACACATGCTACCACGAGTCACTTCCCGGAAGGTCACCCATCCTGGGACTACTCCAGCCTAAGCACGTTTAACTCTGGAGTTCTTTCATGCAAGTGACCGGAAAAGGTAAGTGCACTTGGTAACATAGGTAGCCAAATTAACACAAACCAGGATGTTACAGATTGGTTCGAACAACCTCTCCTACGGACATCTCCCAGGACTCTTCTAGGGCTTCGGGGGGGGGGGGGACGGTTGTTGGCTGTCTCCAAATGGGTTCGTTCCAATTGGGTTCTGGAACAATCATTACTCCTGAAACATGTTTTTGGCTTATGAATCCTCAATCCCAAATCATTTGGCCTTGTATAACATGTTTTCGCCTCCTGAACCTCCTCAGGTATGTTCAATAGCTTGATCAGCCTCTTGGTCGAAGTTGGTACGTACCGATCGTCTGGGCCGGGTCTGGATGATCCGATTTTCTCATCACCCCCCCCCCCCTTCTTTAGGCATTGTGATCAAATCCCAAGATACTCTAGCAGTAAACCTTCCCTCTAACGATCCTTTCCACAAGAACGCACCACACATAGAATGAATTTTTTTGATGCAACTCTTTGAGAGAATGAAAATTGATTTCCAAAAATCTGTGATGCCTGCAACCACTATATTAAGCAAGAGTTCCAGCAAAGGAGAGAGCCCTAGCTGACCATGATGAGATTTTTCCTTTGACTCTTTGAAGCAAGGGATCACAATTTGCGAGAGAGAGCTTCTTTGTGCAAAGGGGAATGCCAAGATACCAGACAGGGAGAATGTCTTGGGAGAGACCAGTGGAGAAGCTTATAAGGTCCCTCTAAGCTTGAAGAATACCAGCCGAAAAGAAACTAGTCTTTGTTCGGCTAAAAGGGAGACCCGAGATGGCTTCGAATTGGTGGAGGATTGCTAGGAGACACTGAACAAATGAGATCGAGCCATAAAAAAAGATGAGAAAATCATCGGCAAAGAAGATATGTGTAAGATTATATTTCTCACACCTATGATGGTATCTGAAAACCCCTTCACTAGCCGCCTTGTTTAGCATTAGAGATAGAGAGTTCATGACAATCACAAAGAGGTAGGGAGAGAGGGGATCTCCCTGCCTCAGACCTCTTCTACCTTTAAAATAACCTTGAACACAACCATTATAGCCAATAGAGTATGAAGGGTAGTTATACAGGCCTCAATCCAGCGAATTAGAGAATTAGGAACTTGAATTTCCATTAGGAAGCTCAACAAAAAATCCCATCTAACAGAGTCGAAAGCCTTTGCAATGTCTACCTTAATAGTGATTCTTTTTGGTCCTTTGTTTAGGTGATAACCGTTGACTATCTCTGAAGCAAGAAGAGTATTCTCCAAGAGAAGGGGGTTCTTTATAAAAGCTGTTTGATTAGGCAGGATAAAATCCGGTAAGATAACCTTCAACCTCGTAACCAGCAAGCGAGAAATGACCTTATAGACTATATTTAAACAGCTTATTGGTCTATAATCTGTGATTGAGGAAGCTCCAGGGAATTTTGGCACGAAAGTTAAAATAGTTGTGTTTGCAGAGGCTGGTAAGAATCCCGAAGAGAAGAAATGGGAGATAGCAGCTACGAATTCCAGACCAAGAATATCACAAGAGGCTTTGAAGAACCCCGATGTAAGTCCGTCGGGTCCTAGATTTTTGTTACGGTTTAGTTTAAGCAAGACCTTAATAATCTCTGCATGATTTGGGATAGAAGCCATAAACTGACGCTGATATGGGAGGCAGACAAAACCAGAGAGAGACTGAATCCAGCCCGGCATTAGAAGAGACGGAGGAAGATAAACATGAGCTAAGATTGCTTTGAAGTGTTGAATCCCATGCGCGCTCATAGTAAGAGGGTCCTGGATAACAGTACCAGACACTAAGGTGAAAGAGCTGATTGAATTACCGTTAGTATAGACCTTTCACATCTTATAGAAGAAAGGGGTATTATGATCTCCATCTTTGAGCCAATTCACCCTAGACCGTTGCCTAAAAAAGCTTTCCTCTATGGTCCACATAAAGTTCCATTTATAAAGAAGGATGCGCTCTTGTTGGAAAGTAGCTGGACACGGGTTTTAGAGGGCCTCAAATTGAGCGAGATGAAGAACGTTTTGAGCTTCCGCCACACGTACTTGAGTTTGAGAGAAGTTTTCCCTATTCAACAGCTTTAAGTCCTTTTTATCATTTTTAGTTTCCAGCAGAAGTTGACTAGTTCTATAGAAAGAGAGCCAAGGAGTGACCAAGCATCCATAACTGTAGATGTGAAGGATAGGTGCTTTATCAAGAAATTAAAAAAAAATCTAAAAGGCCTTATACCGGCACGTGGCAACTCGTAGGAAAAATCTGTGAGACATGGGCAATGGTCTGAAATACCAGGAGCTAGAAAAGCAGCAAAGCTATTAGGGAAATTCAATGTCCAACAAGAATTTACCAGTAACCTGTCCAATTTTTCAGCAATATGGGCTATTGGTTGCTTGTTACTCCAAGTAAGATAAGAACCATTGTAACGGAGATCAAATAACCCCACTTGGAGAAGACAATCTCTGAAATCCGACATAAGTGAACTGATTGTGTTTACTGCAGCAGAAGATTGCTCAGAATGATGCAACACTTGATTGAAGTCCCCTCCAATCATCCATGGACAACTATCAAGATATAGAGAATTGCTTTGGGTTGGACGGCAAAGTAACTTCGCAAGTTATTGACTGCCGAGACTGATGAATAAGAGAGAGGGATGCCGGTGACTTCCAGATCACAACGGTTCTCCCATATGCATCAGACAAATGATTAGAGGTAAAAGACCAGCCTTAACACACCTTCGACATAATGTTGTTCAAGTTGAGTTCTTTAACATGGGTCTCCAAAATTGCACCAAAAAGGGGCTGGTGGCTATTAATCCAACTACAAAATGGCCGATGCTTATCCAGGTCATTTAGGCCACTGATATTCCAAAAATTGCTTTAAATTCACTGGGAAAGGGGGTGACTCCCATCCTTAGGCAAATGGGGAAACTCAACAGTAACAGTAGAAGTTGATATATCATGGTATTTATAGGTTTTCAACCATGATATAGTTGTGTATATTGAGTCTTTAACCTGGTTTTTCGAGTCTATTGAGTCTTCTACAGGTAGACTTTCGTTTGGAGCAAAGAGCGGGATTATAGGACGTTTCTGGTGATTTGTGCAAGGAGCTGAAGTTGGTGTCTCGGACACGACTAGATGTCGACCGACACTGATCTTTGTGTTGGTCGACACTGAGCGTGAGAGAAGAGTTGAGATAAGTTTTGAAGAATTTGCATAAAGACCCCGAAGTTTAGGAGTTTTAATTAGGTTTTCAGGCGCATTATTTTCAGGAGATCTTGTTCTTACTTTGTTCTTGCTTTTGGAGATTGAGTGATTTGCTAAGGGGCTGATTCTTGCTACTTGTAACCTTGAGAGAAGGATTTTGAACCCCTTTGTCTTATCTATTCAGTCTTTTGGTTTTCTATTCATGATGTTTTGCATGATTGATAATATGTCTGAGTAGTAACCTAGCTAGATTTATGGATTGTCAATAAGGTTTTATGCATGTTTAGATAACTGATTTATTAGGATTCACAATCTGTTTGTTCATCACCTAAGTTGTGCTTAATACTGAATTCTGGACTGATCATCTTAGTGTGAGCAATTTGACTAGATACAAAGAGATTTGGTTTAGGAGAATTGTGAACCGATACAACCTGTTCTTAATGCTTGTTTAGAACTCTAGGATCCCAATGAGATTTGGATCACTAGGTTGCTAGGTATAGAAACAATCTCAGCGAGAGTTAGATTGTTTAGCATTGTGTTTCTAGTTCTTGAACATATGTTTAATCTGAATCCGGTTAGTTATGTGTCTGACATGGCATAATTCCTGAGAACTTCCTAAGTCTAGCGCCTTTCTCTTATTGAATACACTTCCATGTTTACTTGCTTTAGTTTACTGCTTTCTTTTGATTGATTTAGCTTAACTCGAGAACATACAACCTATCGTGTGAGCCGTGAGTCCTTGTGGATTCGTTACCCTAAGTACTACATTGCATAACTGTGCACTTGCAGTAGAATAGGATTAAAACTCTGATCATATCAGCAGTATCATCAATGGAAGAAGGAGCATTAATCGTTAACCCCCAGGCAGTGAGGATGAGGAAGCTAGTTTGGAAGGAGGCAAAGAACCAGTGGCCTGCAGGGACCGACCCGCCTTCGGAAGATGAGGTTTGTAATTCTTAGGAACATGATTAGGATCATGGTCATAGGGGGGACTATGAGGGTAAAGCAATCCCTCTTCTATGATAGAGACATGCAGGCCAATTATAAACTGATCAGAGACAGGAGCACATGATAGATTTTCGAGCTATCGACCAACTGTAATTCATTTGAGAGGGCCTCAATATCTGATTTCACTGTACTGATTAACGTGTCTCTAACATTACCTTCCAGAGCAGCCGAGATGATGGAATTAATAGCTTTTGAGGGCAAGTTAGTGACATTTATTATTGTATCACCGTCTAGAACCAAGAAACGATTTCTAAACTGACATTTTGTTTACCCAGCTTTGCAGCAGAGGAACAAACATCAATCATGTAGTCATTTACAACGGCGCTTGCAGCTGAAGGAGGGACGTTACCAGCTGTGCAAGGTGGGATATCCTTGGACGCATGAGAAGAACTACCAGGTTGATGGATAGTATTAACAAAGATAGAGGAACTCCATCAATCAGTGTCCTGAGGGTCCATATCCATATTTGAGATACATGAGGTATCCCAGCCAGTAGCAACTGAAGGAGGCAGAGACATCTTTGATGTAGCATGCTTTGCTAAATTTACAGGATCCATACCTATAGAGGAAGGTGTCTCTTGCAAAGGAGGAGTAGATTCAGAGGTAACTACAGCTTCCTTTAGATTTGTACTTTCCTTTCCTTTAGGAGGTGTAGATTCAGAGGCAAAGGAGGAGTAAAATCATAAGTAAGCATTTTTGGGCTACATGATCAAAGTCTTGGCAATGAGATCATTTTGGAGGGATCCAAGGGTACTCGACCTCCACCTGAACTAGGAGCCAACTGCTTCTTTTAATTTCAATGATCTGAGGGAGAGGCTGAGAGAGGTCGACCTCCACTTTCACATGAGATAAATCCAGATTAGTGAGATTTATCGTAAACTCATCAGTTTCTCTCGGCTCACCAATAGCTCCAGCAACCCATCCAAGCCCTTCAAGAGTTCGCAAATCCAGAGGGATACCCCTAAGATGAGCCCATAAAGGGAAAGAATCCAAGCCAGGGTAGGGTTCCAAATTCTGCGAGGGCCATTGGAGGGCAAAGTGCATGCTATCACCAACATACCAGATACGTTTTAAGTACTTTACCTCGAATAAAGTCGTTTTGGACTCTAACAAGAGCAGAGTTAGATCAGTAATTTGTATGTATGTCCAATCCTCGCCCTTTTCCCCACATGTGATTTAACACGCTTCGTATTTGTTTGTAGGGAGGAGCTCTTCCTAAAAAATAACAGATGATGAAATCCTTGTGTTGTTCAGTACCCCGCGTAAAAATTTCCTCCGAGATTAAACACGAGCCTTGTCACCTGATGAGGTAGCAGTCCTTACATTTTTAGAGAACAATCAGCGACTTTCTTTAACTTTTGATCTAAGTTAGGAACAACTGAGGCTGCTGTATTAGATTTTTGAGGCCTAGTAGTCTGGCATAGAGAGAACTTTTGTAGTCTGACCAGAAGAGATCCTTTTGTAGAGTAGAAACAGACGGTCCTCCCATTGAAGCATGGTTGGTAATAAGTGGAGAAGAATTCTTTGGAGAAAGAATAGTAAATTTTTCTATCTCTGTAGCTTCAGGTCAAGAAGTTAATGTAGCCAAATCTGGAGAAACCTCAACAACATGAGTGGAATAAGCTTGTGTCATGACGACATCAGAAGCAGTTGGAGAGCAAGGTACAACTGAAGACTGTGCAGGGACCACAAGCAACGTAGGAGAAGCAATTTTTGGGGCTGACTCAGAGTGTTGTACCATTAAAGATGGAGACAAAGGAGGGAAATGAGTTGCAGATAGTGGATGGTCTAAGGGGAAAGGATCAGGCAGAAGTGGGGGAGGTCTGTCTGAACCTTCACCAGGAGGGGAGGCCAGCGGTGGCTGGACTAACGGGAACCACCGGTTTTCATAGGGAACTGTGGCAGACAGATATTGTCTTTTTTTTTAATTAATATACAATGTTGCTTTTGAAGGGAATGAAGAAACTTTAGTCCATGTTAACTAGTTTTAATTAGTTTAAGACTAGGCTAATAAACTTATAACTTGTCTTGTATATTTTGATTTCAGTACTGAATGAATCTGTAGACTTGTTTTATGTATGTTGGATTGAATTTAGAAATGTGTTATGTATTATGTTGAATGAATCTGTAGACTTGTGTTATGCATGTTGAATTGGATTCAACTTGATATTGTCACTACAAGAAAACAGGGCGTTTATCGACGGAATTACCGACGGAAAAAAATCCGTCGGAAATTACCGACGATAAACCGACGAATTTTCGACGGGACGTTTTTCGACGGAATACCGTCGGAAATTTCCGACGGTTTCTCATTCCGTCGGAAAAACCCGACGATAAACCGACGGTTTAACTTTCCGTCGCATGGTGCAAATTTTTGTTTTTTTTTTAAAAAATATTTCTGACGGAAATCCGTCAATATTTATATTTCTGACGGAAATCCGTCGATATTTATTTTTCCGACGGAAATCCGTCGATAATTACCGACGGATTTTCGACGGATTAGGGTTTAGGGTTTCGGAATGAGAAACAAATAATCGTAAAGCCTCTTAGTAGTTAATGTAATGATTGTTTGTACTATTAGATTTTAATATCTGATCCAAATGACATGGTTTGTATGATTAGAAAAACTAAATGTATTAAAGTTACAATGTATATATATATATTTTTTTAAATATTTCTGACGGAAATCCGTCAATATTTATATTTCTGACGGAAATCCGTCGATATTTATTTTTCCGACGGAAATCCGTCGATAATTACCGACGGATTTTCGATGGATTAGGGTTTAGGGTTTCAGAATGAGAAACAAATAATCGTAAAGCCTCTTAGTAGTTAATATAATGATTGTTTGTACTATTAGATTTTAATATCTGATCCAAATGACATGGTTTGTATGATTAGAAAAACTAAATGTATTAAAGTTACAATGTATTTTTTTGTTTTTAAAAATATTTCTGACGGAAATCCGTCGATATTTATATTTCAGACGGAAATCCGTCGGTAATTATCGACGGATTTTCGACGGATTAGGGTTTAGGTTTTCGGAATGGGAAACAAATAATCGTAAAGCCTCTCATGTGTTAATGTAATGATATTTTGTACTATTAGTTTTCAATATCTGATCCAAATGACATGGTTTGTATGATTAGAAAAAATTACAACACGTCGGACCGAAACACTTCGTAGTATATAATAACGGTTAAGACGTAGTTAGTGTCAAACCTTATCTAACTTTTCATTTTAATAATTTTCCTTAAACTGAGGTTTATAATCAAAAACTTCAATGTTATTGTTGCATATAAATGTGAACAATATAAAATGCCAAAGTCAAAACCCTAATTGAAACCCTAAACCCTAATTGAAACCCTAAACCCTCAGAATTTCGTCAGAAATTTTTGACGGAATTCCGTCGGTTTGCCCTCAGTTTTTCGTCGATTTTCCGTCATAAATTATGGCGCCTTTTTCATGAAAATTTTTGGCGTAACCGCCAAAATTTGGCGAAATCAATTGAACCGCCAAAATTTCCGACGGAAAACAGACGGTAAATGATTTCCGACGGATTTCCGTCAAAAATTGTTTTTAATTGTCTCTACCAAACTTCTTCTTCTCCATTTCTCTGAAACCTCTCTCTCTCTCTCATCTCTCGGCATCTCTGTTCTTCTCTCTAGAAATTCGCCGGTTTCTCACCGTGAAACACCAAATCCGACCGCCAAATTCATCATGAACATGTAAGTGATCCTTTCAACCGATTGATTTTCTTTTAAATCTCTTGTTTAGGTTGTAGGATTCTAGGAAATGGTTGCATGTCTAGATTGAAAGGTATTTTAGGTTGAGAATGATGGATTGAACATTAGTTATTAAGATTTTGGATTGTTTGGGTATGAATATTTCGATTTCTTAATATTTTTTTTGTTAAAACCGATTTAAACGTTTTGGAAAACGTTTTTAAACGTTTTAAAACATGTAAAACTCTTGAAATATTTTTATGAACATGAAATATATTTTTGGAATTTTTTTTGAAAATTGTTTTGAATTGTAAAACGTTTTTATCTTATAAAAACTATTTTCTAAAAATGTTTTTCACATTTTATATTTAATAAATATTTTAAATGTTATTTAATATTTTAGAAACTTTTCAGAAAGTTTTAAAAGATTTTTTAAGAATTTTTAAAACACTTTGAAATATTTATTAAATATATTTAGTAAATATTAATAAATTTTTGTTTTTATTATATTTCTAAATAATAATAATAATTAATTTTCGAAATATAATTTTTTTTTTATTTTTTTTTACTTATCCGTCGGAATTCCGTCGGTAATATTCCGTCAAAATTCTGTTGGTAATATTCCGTCAGAAATTCGTCGGTATTATGTCCGTCAAAATCCTGTCGATAATCCGTCGATTTTATTTCTGACGGTAATCCGTCGGTTTTTACTGACGAAAAACCGACGGGAATTTTTTTCCGACGAAATAGAAATGACGGAATTTTTTGGTCGGAAATTCGTCGGAAATGACCATTTTTGACGGATATCCGTCTGTTTTTTCCCTCGATAATGGCATGTTTTCTTGTAGTGTGTGAATGATTAATTTTGATCTAATATTGTTTAATAATATAACAGTAGATAGCATGTCAAGAATATATATAATGGTATCAAAACAAACCATATATGTCATATCAGAACAATAAAAATAGTTAAATTAATGTATTACAACATATTTCAGTGCTATAACTGAAATAAGTATAGAAATTATCAGAAATTATTGTAGAAACATATATTATAACACATACCATAACTTGTAAACTAATTTAATTTATATATCAAGTGGGGTACCACTTCATAATTGAACGCTATAAAGGAATATTTTAAAAAAATAAAGAGTTATTTTGTATAAAGACCAACCATAGCACAAAATATGGAATTCATATTTTGTTTTCAGAAAATAAATACGCTATAAAATATAAATCAAAACGTTTCAATATTGCTATTGTACCTAACCAATCGTAGCATGCGAAAAACATGCGATCATATGGGTAGCACCTACCATAGCTGTCGGTGACATATCATTTATGAAAATGTTATGTATTACATATGATAGCGTAATTTTCATGCTAACAATGTATATATTTTCTGTAGTGTTGCTTTTCTTTTCCTTTTTATTTTTACTAGGTCTTTCGTCCGCGCTATGCGCGGATACATATTAATAATTTTATTTATTATATTTTTCTAAATTATTTTAAGTTCAATATCAATAAATTTTATAATTTTATTATTATTTATTCGATTTTACTATTTATATTATAAAAAAAAAATATTTTTATGTTGACAAATAAAAAAACTTTTTACTAACAAAATAATTTGTTTGTATTAGTTTTTAATAAAACAATTTGCAAATACCTTTTTGATCAATGTGATGGAGTTCAAGACCCATAAGTAAACCTCATTTTTTGATGTTTCGTGTCTCCCAGAAGTGAAAAACTCTAACCAAAATTTCTTTCTTGTTAAAACATTTCCCAAGCTCGTTCAAAAACAAAGAAACAAGTGGTTGGTTAGAAAAAAAATTGACGATTGCTTTATCAAGTTATCTTTGTCTCTCAAGAAATATTTTTGATTTAGAATTTTGTGTAAGCTATTGGAAATATTTTTCATTTATAATTTTGTTTAAGCTATTGGAATTTGAGTTGCTTATTTATAATTAACAACTAAACTTTTTAAAAAGAAAACTTCTAATTATAAGGAAGAAACGAATTTCCTTTTTATAATAGTTGGAAATTATGTTAATCAAGAAAAATATAAATCATGTACATAATATATTTAATTATATTTTTTGAATTTTATTAATTCCTTTTTGAACATCAATATGTACATTATTAAATTAAATAATACTTATTTGACATTTTGTTCTTATGACAATTTATGTATGTTTCTTATTTCCATTTCTATGTTAGTTTTCCTATTTATAAAATTGTGCTTCTTATTTCCATTTCTATGTTAGTTTTCCTATTTATAAAGTTTTGCTTATTTGACATTATTTTTATGACAATTTATGGATGTTTTTTCTTTTTTCTATGTTAGTTTTAAGATTTCTATTTCTATGTTCGTTTCTATTTACTATGTTAGTTTTGGAATTTCTATTTCTATGCTAGTTTTATAATTTCTATTTCCTATGTTAGTTTTAAAATTTTGCTTATTTGACATTATTTTTTTATAACAATTTATGGATGTTTGTTTTCTATTTCTATGTTAGTTTTACAATTTCTATTTATAAAATTGCTATTTCTATTTCTATGTTAGTTTTTTTCTATTTCTATGTTAGTTTTTTATGACAATTTATGGATGTTTTATGACATTATTTAAAATTTTTAATTTTTCTCAATTTTAAATGATGAAGTGGACCAATGATATTGAGTTTTTTAAATCTTACGTGGACACTCTGAAACGCCTATAGCTTCAACTTTTATATTATATATGATATTTAAATACCCTAATTTTTTTATTATAAATGAATTTTAAAAAAACAAGATGTCTATGTTTTTTTATATGTGTTTAAACAACATAGTTATTATCGTCTTAAAGCCCTTTCTCCACATCCTAACTTACTTATATTCATATAAGAACTTTCATAGGATAATGAACTTATCAAATTCTTCACTTAATGATTAAAATTAATTAGAAATTCAAAACGTCTTACCAAATAAAACTAAATTTAAAATTTACAATAATAAACAAAATATCATTAAAATATGTATTAAATAATAAATAAAATAACTAGCATCCATGGTACCTAAAATAACACCACAATGATTAACCACACAAGTAACAAACACACAACAATCTACATGCTCTTACTACAATACTACATGGAATGAAACAATTATTATTATATGCAATCATTCAATTTACATTATTCATCATAGGAAGTCTATTGCACTTTTCCAAGGACCATGGTCCAAGGTATTCATTCTCCTTTACATTTTTTTAATTGGTCATTCTAAGCTTGTCAGATATTTGGTCCACTTACGATGAATCTTTCATGAGACCATATGGTCATAACCGTAACACATTCTTATTGCGACCCAACAAAAAATACCTCGTCATACTTCAACACCAATGATCGATGGCGACAAACACTTATTTACTAACACGCCTTGCAACAACTACTTGATGACAAGGTAATTTTTGTTGGGTCGGAAAAAAATGTGTTACGGTTATGGGAGCATGATCTCACGAAGAATGTGTTTACTGTTACGGGAAATGTCTTTCCAAAATTTTTTTTTTCTAAAGTGTAATCTTTTTTAAAGAAAAAATTAACCAAAACGAATCAGGGTTTTTCGATTTTTATAAAAAAAATAAAACTAGATCTAGGGTTTTCTTGAGCTTTACTTGCAAACCAAGGATTTTTATACTTAGTGCTTGCAGATTCAAAGATTTGAACATTTCTTATCTACCAAAATCTGTCTATGATTTTCAGATCATACATTTGAATCGAGACCGTAAGTTGTTTTATAAACATGGCTGCGAGATACTAGAAGCCGTATAAATATCATTTCCTATGTCTTATTGGCTTTTTCTTTAAAAAAAAAAGGTTTTCAAAAAGTCCCTCAAAAATTGGGAAATTCAAATCTCAAACTGATTGTTTGGATTTAGCAGAAAAAAATGATTTTTCTCAACTTGTTAAACAAATAACAGGTGTACTATACCTCGGAATGAATATTTGTAAACTGTCATCTCTTCCTTGCAAAAGATCTTTCGAGTGTATTCAGATTTCCGCTTAACTCATTGTGGTCCATTGCAAGAGGCCCAACAAAAATCCTATTCAAACTAATTTCTTCCCTCCTCTTTCGTTTCACGTGTTTAACAGTGCAAGAATATTTCTACAGAGCTTCACTAGGATTTTCTTTTTGACTCCTATAACCACGTGCCTCCTCTTTATATACAGAAAGAGGTGAGATCTTTGTGTCTAGGTTTTGAAAGGAAAGGTCCCTTGGGTTTAAACTTTAAGGCCATGTTTGGGATGTCACAATTCTCCCCTATTGGAAAGGAATTCATCCTTACGTTTAACTCGAACAATTGCACACTCACGTACATAAATATCTCAGGGTAATCGTTCACCATTATCCACTTTAAATTTCATGTTTCCCCATTCATATCATCATTTTCAAACATACAAGGATTTCTATTACAGTTCTACAATTTCTCACAGTTTCTCTCCCGCTTAATATTTTCGTAATATAAATATGTGAATAACATCATCGAGTGGCTTCAAGTCTTTGGATAGGTCTACATGGTATGCCACATGTCCAATCGATTGCTATGATTTGACATGACCTAAGGTATCATAGCTACAACTATTTTAGCATTCGGTATTTATCTGAATTCCTCGAAAATTCCTCATCTTTCAATATACCTCGTCCTCAACTACAAATTCTAGATCTCTTCTCGTTTTGTCATCCCAGATCTTCTCAAGATTGTGATATTCTTTCAACTTTTCTTTCAATAGATCCACCTGCTATACTGTTTCATGAACCATTTATGGCTCTAAGTCCTGATCCTCCCCTACTTTGGTACAAACAAGGGTGTACGGCATGGTCGTCCATAAAGAACTTCATATGGTATAATCTCAATGCTCGCATGATAACTATTGTTGTAGGAAAATCATTCAACGGAAAAATAAGTTAACCAACTCATTTTTGAGTCTAGTACACATGCTCGTAACATATCTTCTAATGTATGGATGGTGCGTTTCGATTATCTATTCGTCTACGGGTCATACGATGTACTCAAATGTACCTTAGTACTTAGTACTTTCTGGAACGATGGCCATAACTTTTATGTGAATCTTGGATCCCGATCTATAACAATGCTCACATGTACTCCATGAAGCTTTGCAATCTCCTCTAGATACAGATTTTCCAAACGATATACACAAAATGTCATTTTAATAGCTAGAAAGTGAGATGATTTTGTTATTCTATCCACAATTACCCCAAAGTTCATCCAAGTATCCATTCGTCTTTGGGAAACCGCATACAAAATTCTTGGTGACCATATCTCATTTCCATTGGGGGTAGTGGTAGCCCTTGCAACAATCCACCTAGAAATTTGTTCTCTACTTTAACCGATTGACATATTTCACAGTTGGCTACATAAGCTTCCAATTCATTATTATATAACTCTATTGATAATACCGTTTTAAGTCTCGATACATTTTGATGCAACCTGGATGTATAGAGAAACGTGATTGGTGAGCATCTAATATTTTAGAGCTTTGGCATCGGGGACGCATACTCATTTACAATGGCTTTGAATGGTAACCTCTAACCGCAATGATTAGAGGTATACCGCTTTAAATGGTACCAATCACAAAAGCAGTGGGTTTTAATGGTAACACCTTACCGCTGCGGTAAGGAGTTTACCGCTTTCATAATCACAAATCATGAAAGCGGTAGCAAAAGCGTTATTAAATTTTCTCTCTTTGATTTTTATACTGCTTTCTCTAACCGCTTGTTTTTACCTTTTTGCACTACTCTCTAACCGCTTACCGCTTCCGCTTACCACTAATATTATCGTTCCGCTTGTGTTCACCAATCGGACTCAGTATAGAAGCTACATTGAAAACGGTTATCCTCATCTTTTTGTTACCGCTTTCACTAACAGTTTTTCTTAAAGTTTTGCACTATTCAACCGCTTACAGCTCTCTCTAACAGCTAATTTAACCGTTCCACTTTAGTTCACCAATCGGACCCAATATAAAGTAGTTTTATTGATTGGTCTACGGTATCCAATAAACTCATTATATATTGTATTTTGAAGAAAAATATCATATTTTTTACTTCGCGTATCCTCCACAATAAATCCGTACTACCCATGGCTTCCAACCCAGGGTTATCTTCATCACTGATGGTCATGGCATTCAAACCAATCTAATTAAATTCATGAACATCTCTAGTAATTGATACGTAAATTCTTCTCCTACATAGCGTATATGCAGTTTGTATACATACACTGACAGTGACATTGGCATTAGGGTTGGAGGAGGCAAATCTTGTGCATCATCCCTGGCACTGGTTGCTGACCCGTGACTACATCAGGAGCCACTTACATAGATACTCCAACAAATTGGAAGCGCTCTAAAAGTTTTCCAAGGAGCTGTTGAATTCCCTGCATTGCAACCTTTCTTACAGCTGCTCCTACGGCTGCTGGATCCACTATTCTTTCTTGACCCTTTGCAGCAACATTCTCTTGCATAACAAATGGCACGTCCTTCACTCGATCAATTGTGTTTCTGATATAGTTTCCATTAATGTTATGCTGAGGTTTTGCCATCCCGAAGAGAGAAAAACACTTGAATCAGAACTTTAACCTTAGCACCAAAAGAATAATGACTCGAGTTAAAGTCAATGATGTCTTATGTTCTATAACCCAAGTAAAATATGAAGGAAATAAACTTTAAAACATTTAAAAACCTTTGTAAAACATTTATTACTATTATAATTATTATTACTAGGATTAGAAATGGCGCAGGAACTCATTTTGAATAAAATCATTTAAAATACTAACTGCTAAGTCTTATTAGAAAAATTAATTACTAAATATAAATATTAAACTAAAATTTAAAGTACCAAATAAAAAATATATTAATTTTTTTCTAAGCTAACTATAAATATTAACTAAAAGGGTAACTCAAAACGACAACATGGACATTTGTGACTTGTTTCAACCCATCTAAGAAGACATTCAACATGGAAGACATAAATACAAGTTATCTTCAGAAGAGTTTCGTCGATAGAAAAATCTTCTTGACATATCACACACATTTTATTTTCCCCATCTTCCCTATTTTTATCATTCATAAATATTATTCACTTCAAAGAATTAATTGCATGTTGAGTAGGAAGTCTCGGTATGACATTCCATGGTGAAGGGAATTTTTAGTTGGTTGTTGCTCCGACATATATTCGTATGTGACATCATGATAAGGATGTAAGGTTAATAGTAATGTCATGATATTTGACGATGTGTAGTCATTAGATTCAATGACATCATATGTAATAAAAATAAGATTCAGTAAAATCATATTTGCCTCTCCAATCTCAGTCCCTTCTTCCACCATAGAATGATACAAATCTTATTTATCAGCATATTCCTCTTCTGAGATAAAATCAGCACCGTTAAAAATAAATGACTTAAATAATGGTATTATAGGCAACATGTGGTACAACGTTTTTTAGTATGATAATTGTGCCATCACATTGATTATCGAAAGGATCTTTAAGACTTACGTTATATGAAGAAGTAGTTTCATTGACCAAAATAACTTTATTATCATAATCTTTAAGCATAAAATGATGTTAGACTCGTACAGAGTTTGGGTGTCAATATTTTTATCAACATACAAGATATCAACACCTACTATATATTAAATGTACCGAATAAACTTTAGTTAAAATTACAAGTAATTGATATAGCGATGAAATCAGAAATTTTTTATTCTATGCGTTAAAGTACCTTCTAACGAGTATTTTATCTTCACAAATTTGGATTGTACAAAACTTTCTTATGATGATACAACAAAAGTTTTATCTTATTGTAAACTTTTGTAATTGCTTTTGTCTTCTATTTTACATTGGATTATTTGCTTTCACACACTTATATAAACATGCCAAAATTTGTAATATATGATAACAAAAAATAATTAAAAGTTACAATGTTTAATATAAATGGTTGCAAAAAACATGAATGGTTGACATATTCAACTGAAATGGTACTATTTTCACATACATCTTAAAAATTTATTTGTTTTTAAAATTTAAAATTATATAATTTAATTTGTACTTTAGAAAAATATATAACGAAATTAATTATGCCCAAATTTTATTATTTTATATTATAATTTATCAATAAGAGTGAAAATGGAATTATTAATATTTTGGTAAACAATACTGAAATAGAGTAGAATGTATATACAAAACACATTAAAATTGTTATTATGTGTTTAAATATTTTTAAATATATAATTTTTTATTAAATTTCATGGTATTTCTCCAAAATTTCGTTGTTTCTGTCAAAGTTATTTTACTATATAAATTTTTTTAAAAAGAACCAATAAAAATAATAAATCATATTGAAAAATAAAATATCAAACTCATAATTTTTTATTAGTAAATTGATTAGCGTCTAAAAATCAACCAAAATAAAAATTCAACCACTTATTGTAGAATCATATTGACTTTTAGTTATTCAATATTTTAAAAATACAGATTTCTATACTTGTGTCAACATTATTGTTGTTACTATTATCACACACTCACTGTTGTTACTATTATCAAAAGATTATTCCAAAAAGACATTAAAACTATATACTTGAGAATAATGTTCTGGTAATGTTCTTTGAATTTTTGTAGGTATGAAATCTGATTTTGAGTAAGGATATGCTTGTTAGAAAGAACAAAAGAGTAGGATGTGTACAAGAAAAAAAAAGACGAAAATGATGTGCTTATATGATGAATATAATAAAATTTAAGGACTTTTGTCAAAAACGAATGAGGAGGAACAAATGGATATGGAAGACCTAGAATTTTATGTTAAAAATGAAAGATGTTTGCAACTACATATAGGATTTGAAAGGTTTCGATTAAAAGACATGTTTAAAAGATGCAACCGTATAATGAAAAGACGTATAGCTAAAAATGTAAGTTTTATACGAAGGGTACAAAGAAATAAATACGAGAAGACACGACCGTTCATTGGTATTTTTTTTTAAATTATTCGATTACAAGATACATTTGAAAGACACATATTTAAACTAAATAGAAGTTATAAACAAAAGGATACAAAAAAATAAAGCTGATAAGATACGACCGTTCATTGTTATTTTTAGATTATGGAAAAAATAAGTTAAAGAAAAACCGGTAAGATGAATAAAATGTTGTGAATGAAGAACAAAACTAAAGTTTGGGAAATTACAATAAAAATATACCTTTTGACGAAAGTAGAAGTTATATGGGAAAGTATTAAGAGATTAATTGAAAAAGACACTAAAATTATATATTTGAGAATAATGTTGTGGTAAAGTTCTTTGAGTTTTAGTAGGTTTGAAATCTGATTTTAAGTAAAGATATGTTTGTTAGAAAGAACAAAAGAATATGATGTGTAAAAAAAAATGATGTGGTTAGATGATGAATATAATAGAACTTAAAGATTTTTGTCTAAAAAAGATTCATTTCAAAGGAGGAACATTTCAAAGACGCAGCCGTAGAATAAAAAATGTATTTTATTTAATAAATAGGAGTTGTATACGAAAGAGAACAAAAAAATAAATACGAAAAGTCACGACCGTTCATTGGTATTTTTTAGATTGTTATTAGTAATAGAGATGAATAAAATGTTGTGAATGAGGAACAAAACTAAAGTGTGTAAAAGTACATTAAAAACATATCTTTTGACGAAAGTATAAGTTAAATGCGGAATTATTAAGAGATTAATCCAAAAAAACACTAAAACTATATACTTGAGAATACTATTGTGGTAAAGTTTTTAAGTTTTTATAGGTATGAAATCTGGTCCGACCCGCTGCGGTCGTATTTTCCCTTTGGACCGTGCGGTCTGGCCCGTCGCGGGCAGCGGTCCACAAAGCTATGTACAATCCCGCCCCGCTGGTTTTGTGCGGTTTTGCGGTCTGCCCGCGAGTCTGAGATACTCATTGACTGAGAGACCTGTAACTGAAACCTCATCTGGTGCTTTATTGAATCGATTCTGAGAGATCTGTCCTGTATGAGGTCTAACTCCTAAGAATACACAGTACAAGTAATCATCTGTTTAAAAATACAGTCTTTTCTGAGGAGATCAAACAGATATTCAGAAATGATTTGTTTAGAGATTTGACTAATTTATTATCTTACATGGCTTGGAGGAATGTTTTTTCCACTAAGAAGATCAAGCAAGAGAGAGTTCCATAACTGTCCATCACACTTTCTGATGTCACACGACCTGTACAAACAAACACACAAAAACTATTGTCAGACAAAATTCACCACAATTCACATGCAAGTAATTATGTATATACACTACAAGAAAACAAGCCATTACTGAGGAAAAAAACCGACGGATTTCCGACCAAAAAATTCCGTCATTTCTATTTCGTCGGAAAAAATTACCCGTCGGTTTTTCATCAGTAAAAACCGACGGATTACCGTCAGAAACAAAACCGACAGATTATCGACAGGATTTCGACGGACAATATACCAACGAATTTCTGACGGTATACCGAAAACATTTTACCGACGAAATTCCGACGCAATATTATCGACGGAATATTATCGACGGAATTCCGATGGATAAGTAAAAATAAATAAAAAAATATATATTTCAAAAATTAATTATTATTATTATTATTATTATTATTATTATTATTATTATTATTTAGAAATATAATAAAAATAGAAATTTATTAAAATTTACTAAATATATTTCATAAACATTTCAAAATGTTTTAAAAATTCTTAAATATCTTTTAAAATTTTCTGAAAAGTTTCTAAAATATTAAATAACATTTAAAATATTTATTAAATATAAAATGTTAAAAACGTTTGTAGAAAATGGTTTTTATAAGATAAAAACGTTTTACAATTCAAAACAATTTTCAAAAAAAAATCCAAAAATATATTTCATGTTCATAAAAATATTTTAAGAGTTTTACATGTTTTAAAACGTTTAAAAACGTTTTCCAAAACGTTTAAATCGGTTTTAACAAAAACAAAATTAAGAAATCAAAATATTCATACCCAAACAATCCAAAATCTTAATAACTAATGTTCAATCCATCGTTCTCAACCTAAACTACCTTTCAATCTAGACATGCAACCATTTCCTAGAATCCTACAACCTAAACAAGAGATTTAAAAGAAAATCAATCGGTTGAAAGGATCACTTACATGTTCATGATGAATTTGGCGGTCGGATTTGGTGTTTCACGGTGAGAAACCGGCGAATTTCTAGAGAGAAGAACGGAGATGGCGAGAGATGAGAGAGAGACGTTTCAGAGAAATGGAGAAGAAGAAGTTTGGTAGAGACAAATAAAAATGATTTTCGACGGAAATTCGTCGGAAATCATTTACCGTCGGTTTTCCGTCGGAAATTTTGGCGGTCCAATTGATTTCGCCAAATTTTGGCGGTTTTGCGAAAAATTTTCGTGAAAAAGGCGCCATAATTTATGATGGAAAACCGACGAAAAACTGAGGGAAAACCGACGGAATTCCGTCAAAATTTTCTGACGGAATTTCGAGGGTTTAGGGTTTCAATTAGGGTTTTGACTTTGGCATTTTATAATGTTCACATTTATATGCAACAATAATATTGAAGTTTTTGATTATACAACTCAGTTTAAAGAAAATTATAAAAATGAAAAGTTAGATAAGGTTAGGCACTAACTACGTCTTAACCGTTATTATATACTACGAAGTGTTTCGGTCCGATGTGTTGTAATTTTTCTAATCATTTAAACCATGTCATTTGGATCAGATATTGAAAACTAATAATACAAACTATCATTACATTAACTACTGAGAGGCTTTAAGATTACATGTTTCCCATTCCGAAACCCTAAACCCTAATCCATCAAAAATCCGTCGGTAATTATCGACGGATTTCCGTCGGAATAATAAATATCGACGGATTTCCGTCGAAAATATAAATATCGACAAAATTCCGTCAAAAATTTCTGACGGAATTCCGAGGGTTTAGGGTTTAGGGTTTTAATTAGGGTTTTGACTTTGGCATTTTATAATGTTCACATTTATATGCAATAATAACATTAAAGTTTTTGATTATACACCTCAGTTTAAAGAAAATTATAAAAATGAAAAGTTAGATAAGGTTAGGCACTAACTACGTCTTAACCGATATTATATACTACGAAGTGTTTCGGTCCGACTTGTTGTAATTTTTTCTAATCATATAAACCATGTCATTTGGATCAGATATTGAAAACTAATAATACAAACTATCATTACATTAACTACTAAGAGGCTTTACGATTACCTGTTTCCCATTCTGAAACCCTAAACCCTAATCCGTCGAAAATCTGTCGGTAATTATCGACGGATTTCCGTCGGAATAATAAATATCGACGGATTTCCGTCGGAAATATAAATATCGACGGATTTCCGTCAGAAATATTTTTAAATACAAAAAAAATTCGCACCATGCGAGGTTCGAACATGGGACGCCTTGAGGAGTGGGGGTGTTTAATGACCAATTGAGCTAAGTAGTACATTGTAATTTTGATACAATTAGTTTTTCTAATCATACAAACCATGTCATTTGGATAAGATATTGAAAACTAATAATACAAACAATCATTACATTAACTAATGAGAGGCTTTACGATTATTTGTTTCCCATTCAGAAATATTTTAAAAAACAAAATAAATTTCGCACCATGCAAGGTTCGAACACGGTCACATTATATTGTGTTTTGGTTCAAAAAATCTCTGAGAATTTGTAGGATTGTTTTTTTGAAACCTATTTCATTATATTGTGTTTTGGTTTATAGTTTTTTTGAAACTGTACTTATGCAATTTACATGTTTTTGTAATACTTATGACAAATAATAAGTTAGGAAATCATTATATTATATTTTCTATAGATATGCATAATAACAAACAAAATTATTTATAGTTATGTAAATACATTTAATGATTTGAATCTTGAGTTGACATATACCTACACTCATTAGTGATTTTCATGTAGATTAACCTTTCATCATTATAAATTAAAGTGATCGTTGATTTAATTAGTTTACATAAATTCACCCAAATATTTTTTGCTATTCAATGTATCATAATAATGTCGGGTGTATTAAAAGAATATTCCATATAAAATCTAAAAGATATAAATTTATAAGAATATAATTTTTAATATTTTTTTAATCAAGTCTATACTATAGAGAATTAGTATTTAATATCCATTTAAAATTAACAAACTGAATTAGATAAGATGTGAAAATCCGTCGAAAATCCGTCGGTAATTATCGATGGATTTCCGTCGGAATAATAAATATCGACGGATTTCCGTCGGAAATATAAATATCGACGGATTTCCGTCAGAAATATTTTTAAAAACAACAAAAAATTTCGCACCATGCGAGGTTCGACGCTAAACCGACCGAAATACGACGAAAAAAACGACGAAAAATTAAACCGTCGGTTTATCGTCGAGTTTTTCCGACAGAATGAGAAACCGTCGGAAATTTTCGACGGTATTCCGTCGGAAAACGTCCCGTCGAAAATTCGTCGGTTTATCGTCGGTAATTTCCGACGGAAGAAATTCCGTCGGTAAACGCCATGTTTTCTTGTAGTGATACTTGTTCTGAGATACTTAGGAGAAGTGAAAGCCAGATTAGTACTATAACTCTTACCATCTCTACTATTTTTTTATCAGACCAAAGCATGAAAGCCTTTGATTCGAGTCCTAAACAAAGAAAAACCATATGATGAATTTTACTTGACACATAAACAAGGACATAAGTAAGAAAACAAACAAACATGTAACCTTAACTTACATCATCAAAGAGAACTCTATAAGCATTTAGGTCATAGGTAGAGTGTACGTCCTTTGCCAGTACAATATTCTAAAGCTTGAGCAATATATGAAGCTACTCTTAGTCACATAGCCTACTTCATTGGTTGTGACTCCCCTTATACATACTAGTGATTTTACTCCCCCCGCGCACACGCGGGGAGATGGTGGTGTTTATTTATTTTTACCTTTTGTTGATATGAATTTTATCATGTGTGCAACGAACTTATAATACTTTGAAGTTCTGTCTTTTTCCGGTTCATGTGACCGTAGAAACGACCTAAATGATTTGCCTCTTGACAGGTTTTTCATGCTTTTGAAACTTTGCCATAACTTATCATTGGTGACAAAGCACCTGATGTACAACCTGAGGTGCTTGACAGCAAACTTGCGTTTGCCGGAGGAACAGCCTCACAATCTTCGAGACTGCTCTCCTCACCTTCAACTCTTCACTGGTTTCCAGCAGGTTTAGTAATTTTTTGATGAAGTACTCAGTGGCGGAGCCAGAAAATAATATCATTGGGGGCAAAAATATCAAATATAAAAAAGTATATATACCAAACAAAAATTTATTCTCTTAAATAAAAATTATTTCAAAAACATTATAAAAACCTTATAAACATATTTTACGTTCAACTATGGTTTGAAACTTTTTGATCATGGTTTCATTTATAACGGATGCAAATATGTCTTTCTCAATGAAATAAAATAAAAAGCAATCACTTTAAAATTAATAGATACAAGGACTTCTTGCTAGATATTTGCGTCTTACCTCATCTTCATCTTTTTGATTTGGATAATATGTTAAATTTTTTTTTTAACCAGATTCCATAGCAAATCATTCAAAAAATTTCCGAGTATTGATATGAATAGTCTTTTATGATGTTTCTCCATTAATTATTTTGACAAAAATAGTTTTATTATTATTTTATAAAAAAAAAATTATTTAACTAGTATTTGGGATTGAGAACTTAGCAATAGAAGAAATAAAATTTGCTAGCCACTATCGCAAACGAAAAAGGATCCATGAAGGTGGGGGATAGTATTCTTTTAGGTTTTGTTAATTAAGTAATTAATTGGGCCAGACTTTTTAATATATTTGGGGTTAAATTTAAATGTTCTTTCTAAATAAATAATTAACTGGGCTATAATATTTTTTTTTTGGGTTTATAAGCTGGTGAATAAAGGAACGGGGGCATAATATAGTTTTTGAATGGGGCATAAAAATTTGGGCTTAATAACTTACACTAAATTTTTTTTTTACTGGGTTCACTGGCCCCCTACTTAATAGACGTGGCTCCGCCACTGGAAGTACTACTCCCAGTCATGTACACATGACGTGGGAACAACAATCAGAACATCACAAAGATTAGTAGTATATCTATAGATGCGAGGGGCAAGAAAACATAAACCAAACTAGAAACAGAAAATATACAACTGTTTTTTCTTCGCAAAAGAAACAACAAAATCTCTGAGACTGGAGTTCAAAGAGATTTAAACAAATAAACATGATACATAAATTAATCACAATGCCAAATTGTCTGCTCTACTTTGATTTTCCTCGGGTATCTTTAACTTGTGAGTGAAACACAAAGCTTGGAAACGTAGTCGTGATATCCCTGCACGCAGTATGGAAAATCGGTTTTAATAGAATTAAGGAGAATTGGCTTAAACATCAGGTTAGTCTTTTTTAGAAACTCACTTGAGATACCGAAGAGTCATGCGAAGGGTGCCTAAGAAAAAGGATCCTCCACTCTGCCCACAGCAACTCTTACTTCATTCTTAACTTACATGAGTTGGAAGATTGAACAATGGAACCAGAAAATAGTACCGAGTGGATAAATTTTAGGAAGGAAAGCACACCTTGTCAATTATACTCTCAATGATTTCGTGTGATAGGTCTTAAGTCTAATATTTTAATGAAAATTTTGGTTTATAAAATATTATAAGAGTTGAAAAGAAATGGGCATGGGCCAATAAAATTGGTGAAACCTTTTTTGCTCTCCAAACTTAAGTGGGAATTTAATTTGTCCCACATTGGAAGCAAGAGAAGTTTTGGAGTTTTCCTATCTCCCTATATATAGAAACCCATCTCTCTCTCTCAAAAATATATCTTCTCATATATATCTTTCTCAACTCAAAATCCTGCAATCTCTTTCGTCTTCTTTCTTATCGTAAGTCCGAGAGTATTCGTAGATTCTAAGTTCATTGATTCTTTGATCGAGTGTCACGATCTTAGTCTCAAAGCGGTTGTATCATGGGATGCATTATCTCATCAAACCGTTACACTGCGGGAGATATTTTGAATTAAGGAAAGAGATCATCTTGCCTCCGCTTAGTCGTTTTTGTTAATCGTGTTTTCTATCGAGTTTTTCCAAACAGTTTTTGTCTTCGTATTTTTGCGGCCTACAGTCTTAATTCAAAATAAATCCTCTTAATTCTTATCGCTTGAATCGGATTCAGAAACTGTAGAAAAAACTTTTTTCATACGATTCTACAAAACGTTTTCAAACAGTGTTCGGCGATCGCTATACGCGATTCCGCTGATCATTTGTTCAATAAAACGATTTTAACAGATTCGATAAACGATTTCCGCAAAAGCCTTTTGGCAAGTTTGCGAAATGTTATATCATACGATCTAAAAGATCAATAAGCGATTAATCGCAATTACAAGTCTGTTACAAAACGCCATATGAACTTTGGAATGGTAAAGTACCTTCGTAAAAATACCTGAAAATGTGGGGGTGCCTAGCAAAAGTTGCAATACCACCACCGAAAAAGGTCTCAGTCGGACCTAAGACAGTTGATTGTATCTTCATTGGATATGCGCATAATAGTAGTGCTTATCGGTTTCTGGTTCACAAATCAGACGTACCAGATATCCATGTAAATACAATAATGGAATCAAGGAATGTGTCTTTCTTTGAACATATCTTTCCTTGTAAAGATAAAAAACAAAATCGTGAAGAGAAAGATCCTAGAGCATCTACAAACGAGGCTAGTACTTCTGGCGGTCCATTAAATGAAGTGGACGAAGAAGAAGAACCTAGACGAAGCAAAAGAGCTCGTAAGGAGAAATATTTCGGTCCTGACTTCATGATGGTCTTTCTCATAGAGAATGAACCAAGAACGTACACTGAAGCCATGTCTACACCAGACGCACCTTCTTGGAAGGAAGCTATCAATAGTGAGATCGACCCCATTATGCAAAACCATACATGGGAATTAACCGATCTAACTTAAGGGTTTAAAGCACTAGGGTGTAAATGGATATTCAAAACAAATTGAAAACAGATGGCTCAATTGATAAGTACAAGGAAAGACTTGTGGTACAAGGATTCCGACATAAAGAAGGTCTGGACTTCTTTGACACCTATTCTCCTGTAACGAGAATAACTTCAATCAGAATGCTGATTGGAATCGCAGCCTTTAGAAATCTGGAAATACATCAAATGGATGTTAAAACTGCTTTTCTAAATGGTGATTTAGAAGAGGAAATATATATATGAAACAACCCGAAGGATTTGTTGTCCAGGGAAAAGAACACAAAGTTTGTAAACTTGTGAAGTCATTATATGGACTTAAGCAAGCTCCGAAACAATGGCATGAAAAAATTGACAACACAATGATGTCAAATGGATTAAGCATAAATGAATGTGATAAATGCATCTACATAAAGAATACTCCAAGCGAGTATATTTTATTGTGCGTATATGTAGATGACATGTTGATTATTGGCAACAATAAAGACACGATCCAACAAACTAAGAACATGCTTAGTGAAAAGTTTGACATGAAAGACATGGGTCTAGAAGATGTCATTATAGGAATAAAAATCACAAGAACTTCAGACGGAATCATTCTGTCTCAAGATCACTATGCTGAAAAGATACTTGAGCGATCCAAAACCTACTCAAACGGCACGGTAAAAACTCCAGTTGATTCTCAACTTCACTTGACCAAAAATTCAGGTGAAGCTGTGTCACAAGTAGAGTATGCACGAGTTATTGGGAGTCTTATGTACTTAACCAACTGTACTAGACCATATTTGGCACATGCGGTAAACGTACTAATTCGCTACACAAGTAATCCAGGTCACAAACACTGGAAAGCTATAACAAGAGTATTAAATTACTTAAGACATAAGAAAAGTTATGGTCTCCACTATGGTAGAGAACCCGCAATTTTGGAAGGATACAGTGACGCAAACTGGATATTTGATTCCAAAAATTTGAAATCTACAAGTGGATATGTCTTTACCCTAGGAGGTAGAGCAGTATCATGGAAATATTCCAAACAAACTCTACTGGCTTGATCAACCATGGAGTCTGAATTCATAGCACTAGACAAAGTTGCTGAAGAGGCTGAATGGCTTAGTAATTTCGTGGAAGATATTCTATTGTGGGAGAAACCAGTCCCGGCATTACGTGTACACTGCGATAGCCAATCGGCTATAGCCCGGGAACTGAATAATCTCTATAATGGTAAATCACATCACATAATAAGACGACATAAAACCATTAGACACCTGATCTCAAGTGGTGTAATCACAATAGATTATATCAAATCAGCTGACAACCTAGCGGATCTATTTACTAAAGGTTTGTCACGAGATCAAGTTGTAAAATCATCAAAGGGAATGGGTTTAAAGCCTATAACTCAAGATGATGTTTGATGGAAACGCCACCTACGTGACTGGAGATCTCAAGATGTCAGGTTCAAAGGGAAAACTAAATTGAACATAATCTTATCAAGCACTGAAAGACTTCAAGTCTATACTCAGTTTCCAAGATGATAACAGTGCTAACATACATAAGATTTGTATGTGCAAAGAGGATAAGCATATATTTTAATGATAAGTACATAACTTTGATATATCAATGGAGTATTAAAGATACTTCTTAAAACAAAGACTACTGGCAAATCACCTAAGTGAGGAAATGAGGCCATTTCTAGGAGAATGAAAAACATGATATATTCTCCAAGTTCACTCATGACTAACCAGGCATGTTCAAGGCCAAAATGAACACAATAGAGAACTTAATTCTACGAGAAAATGAAACTGGGTTATACATGTTGTCTCGGTTTACATAAAAATTCGGGTGGTTCAAGACATCATGTTCACCTCCTGTCCGAGTAAACCCGACAGGTATTAACAATGAGTTTTTCAAGGCTGAAACAAGCTACTATCTCAAACACAATGATTTTTCGCTTATACTCTCGGAAGTCTGTCTAGTTTAGTCGAGTTATGTCTAGTCTAGTCGAGTCTGCCCAGTCAGTCTAGTCGTCCTATGTTTAGAGTCATTTCTATTCATGTGGGGGATTGTTAGGCCCAATATTTTAATGAACAATTTGGTTTATAAAATATTATAAGAGTTGAAAAGAAATGAGCATGGGCCAATAAAATTGGTGAAGCCTTTTTTGCTGTCCAAACTTAAGTGGGAACTTAATTTGTCCCACATTGGAAGCAAGAGAAGTTTTGGAGTTTTTCTATCTCCTATATATAGAAACCCATCTCTCTCTCTCAAAAATATATCTTCTCATATATATCTTTATCAACTCAAAATCCAGCAATCTCTCTCGTCTTCTTTCTTATCGTAAGTCCGAGAGTATTCGTAGATTCTAAGTTCGCAGATTCTTTGATCGAGTGTCACGATCTTAGTCTCAAAGCGGTTGTATCCTGAGATTCATTATCTCATCAAACTGTTACACTGCGGGAGATATTTTGAATTAAGGAAAGAGATCATCTCGTCTCCGCTTAGTCATTTTTGTTAATCGTGTTTTCCATCGAGTTTTTCCAAACAGTTTTTATCTCCGTATTTTTGCGGCCTACAACAGGTTCATGCCTAACTCAGCTAGAGTAGCCACCACCATTTGCTTCACCTGATTAATGATAAGAAAGTTGGTGGGAATGTTAAGGGCACGTGATATCTTTCGCGGTTTGAATGAGGCAATTAAATAGATATGTAGTATGTACAGCTTTACCTCCTGCCTCTCGATGAAACCTTGCTGCTTGAGATCATATAGCTGAAACGAAACTGCAAACCCTAGAAAAACCCCAATCACAAGAATAAAGTGCGAGAAAAACAACATTAAGCTGACCTGTTGTTGCGGATCTGCATTCTCCTTGGAATTAGATGCACCAGAGACGCCAGCTTCTTCTACATCAGAATGGGAAGCTTTGTTGTTCTTCTTCTGCTTCTGTATGCGGCAGCGATGGTCGCTCTCACAGGATTTCTTCGAGTAAGGGATAATGTTACTGGTGTAATCATCTACGTTCAGAACGACACTATTATCGAGTGCAGTTGTTGTGATTCGACGATCATATTGGGTGAAGTTTCTGATTCGGCGATGCAAAGGGTGAGCAAACTGAAGAAGTGAAGGAAGGGGAATGGTCTTGAAGAAGAGAGGTTTGGGTTTGCACATGTGTTAAATGGGCCGAAGATACATATTGGATTAAAAGCCCAACGTAATATTTTATAAAAATGTTGATGTGGCGCTCTAAGAGGAGAAAACCACCTCTTATTGTATAATAGATTAATAGTTTTTGCTTTACATATGGAGACACAAGCTTGATGTAAACCATAACCAGAGAGGAGAGCCAATTCTTACAATGGAAAAGATGTTTGGCCAAAGTTTCGTTGGGCATAAACTCAGCTACAAGAAGTCTCTCTTCAACTTCATTGCAACATCCAAGTAGATTTGCCATCCTATAGTTCCTTAACTGACCAACAGCTTTAGCTTCCCCTTATTGAACAAAAAGAAACATAGATTCAACATCCAAGAACCCAGATTGCAAAAAGGTAACAGCTTTAAGCAAATTTCAGTAACGAGATTTTACCCAGTTTCACTTTGTACACAACATTTGACAGTAATACGTGTTTGATTATCCAGTTTCCTTTTCTACACAACATTTGGGAAAATTTTCTGATGAAATCTATTGGAGTGTTGATAATCGTACTAAGCAGAACATTTCTTGAAATTTTCCAAAAACAAAGAAGCGATAGCTCAAAGACCATACACCAGTCTTCTTCGTCATTAATAAAATCATCATAATTGTCATCACCGTCGAACCACCACGGCATCTTCTTATTTCTCTTCCCAAACTCAAATCCACTAAAACCTCTCTGGCGAAAGAGCTCCTCCTCCGCACGGAATCTGAACCGTCTAGCGTGAGAAGAGCAGAACTCGAAGGAATCGCGGCTCACGATACTTCTCCAGAAATCAATCCTCACAGAACACGTCTGGCAAAAGCAGCTAATCACGAAGAAGAAGGAGAAAATAGTTGTCTATAGAGTGTTGCATCCATTTAACAGTTTTAGATGGAGATGGCCCTCAAGACCCGCATACCCGTATCGGGTCAGCCCGTACAAAGCGCAAACCGCACGTGTCACACCCACGTGTCCCGCCAATTTTTGGGCCAAATATTTTGTGACCCGCCCCACCCTATTTCGATAGTATTTGGGTTGGACTCGCGGGCAGCGACCCAATTTGACATTTCTAAGTAAGGATATGCTTGTTAAAAAAACAAAAGAGTAGGATATGTATATAAAAAAAAATTGTGCTTAGATGATAAATACAATAGAACTTAAAGACATTTTTCTAAAAAAGAATGATTTCAAAAGAGTAACAAATGAAAATGAAAGACTAAAATTTTTGTGTTTAAAAATGAAGGATGTTAGCAACTACAAAAAAGGATTTGAAAGATTGCGATTAAAAGACATATTTATAAGACGCAACCAAAGAATGAATAGACGCATTTTTTTACTAAATAGGAGTTGTATACAAAAAGGTATGAAGAAATAAATATGAAAAGTCATGACCGTTCATTGGTACTTTTTTTAATTGTTCGATCAAAATGTACATTTGAAATACATTTTTTTAAAAATTTCATAGAAGTTATAAACAAATGGTGCAAAGAAATAAATTTGATAAGACACGACCGTTCAATTGTATTTTTTAGATTATTGAAAAAGCAAGCTAAGGAAAAATCGGTACGATGAATAAAATGATGTGAATGAAGAACAGAACTAAAGTGTGTGAAAGTACAATAAAAACATATTTTTGACGAAAGTAAAAGTTATATGCAAAATTATTAATCCGAAAAACACTAAAATTGTATATTTGAGAATAATGTTGTGGTAAAGTTATTTGAATTTTTGTAGGTATCAAATCTGGTTTTAAGTAAGGATAAGCTTGTTAGAAAGAACAAAGTGGTAGAATGTATACAAGAAGGAAAAAAATGATATGATTTGATAATGAATATAATAGAATTTAAAAAATTTTGTCTAAAAAATATTTCAAAGGAGAACGAATGTAAATGGAAAACCTAAAATTTTGTGTTAAAAATGAAGGATGTTTGCAATTACATATAAATTTTGAAAGGTTGAAATTAAAAGATACATTCAAAATATGCCACCGAAGAATGAAAACACGCAATTTTTTACTAAATGAAAGTTATATATGAAAATGTAATAAATAAAAAGACATGACCATTCATTGGTATTTGTTAGATTATTATTATTGATAGATTAATATTGTTATATTTCTAACTAATTTATTCATAATATCTTTCAATTTTTTATTTTGAATATAAATGTATTTTTATTTTTCTATTATAATAGAATCTTTTTTACCAAATATTATACCAGAATTTTATAAAAATTCAATCTTTTTGTTTTGTAAATAATTAATTATATGTAATTATATTAAAACATATTGGAATGAATTTCATTAGATTTTGATCTATAGAATTTAAAATATAAATCTTTGATATATTTAATATATTTCATAATAAAAATAAAGTTAGATTACTTAATACAATTATTATTTTTATAAATTATAAAATCAAATTTAAAAGAAAT
Organism: Orychophragmus violaceus; assembly: GCA_030180135.1. Lineage (NCBI taxonomy): Eukaryota > Viridiplantae > Streptophyta > Magnoliopsida > Brassicales > Brassicaceae > Orychophragmus > Orychophragmus violaceus. The sequence goes on from CM058239.1 coordinate 42,585,685, forward strand.
CTTAGAATAAAACCACAAAATTTCATGTATTTAATATACTTAATTTTGAAAAAAAATATATTATAAAAATTCAAATTAATATGAATTAATCTTTAATTTAAGATAAAGATATTTACTATTACATTATTAATATTAGATCGTTGACTTCATAAAATATTAAATGATAAAATTTTATATTATTCGAATATATGATTCATCATGTTACAATTAATGTGTATTTTTCACTGATTATTTCATCAAATATGTAAAATATTTAGACTAATATGAGGAAAGTTAAAAACAGTTTAGCCCATTTTTGTTTTCAAAACAGTAAATAAACTTAATCCAATGTTATACATGTTAAATGGATGGATTATTATATTTCAAGTTTTATAAATCTATAAATATATTTATATAAATTTTTAGATTTAATTAAATAAAATATTAAAATAAGAATAAATTACATATATAAATATATGTTTCAGTAAAAAATATTAATTATTTTAAATCAACAGTATTCATATTGAACATATAGTAGATAAACTTTGCAACAACTATTTTATTAAAATTAAATATTACAATTTGATTTTGTATTATAACATGGGTTGAAACCGTCCACATGGTCGTGGTCTAGTGGTAAGAGAAGACTTGGGAATGTGTTAACAGCACTCTACCTCGGTTCGATTCTCCCTAGATACAAAAACATGATTATGTGGGAAGTCTGGGCTTGGGCCCAGTTTGGTCCAAGCAAATAACATGGTAATCCAGTAACAGGCGATCTGGCTACCCTTGGCAATAGTCGGAAAACATCCCAAACTCGAGCAAGGTGGTGTGGTATCCAATCCACTCTTTAGTACTCCGGTGCGTTTTCCCTGAGGCTGACTGGATAGCCGATAGGGTTTATCAAAAAAAAAACATGGGTTGAAACCTAATATCTAATTTATATAAAAGACAAGTCATGTGAGAGAAAAAGTCTCATCTCCTCCAATCAAAACATCTGAATTAGATGACATGGCATCAAGTTTAATGACTATTCTCAAAAAAAATTTAGTGTCTATCCCGTTTTTTTTTTTCATCCATCTCTGCGGCCAAAATCGCAAAGCCTCTCCTCTTCGCCCAAATTTTTTTTATCCTCCCCTCAACCGTTCACGATCTCATTACTTACCATTTTCATCGGTCTCCATCTCTCCCCCATCTAAGGTATGACGTTGTTTGAAATTGTTAAATCTGATTTAGAGAAAAAGTTTCTTGAAGTTTCTCAATTGATGATGAAGAAATTTTGAAATGTTCTCTTTCCAGATCTCAGAGAAGAACAATGGAGATCACTCTTTCATTGTCTCTGGTTTCTGGGTTTTCTCTTCTACAATTGTCACCTTGCGACCAAGAGGATAAATCACTTAAGATATATATACAATCACTTGAACGGGATCTGTTACGAGAGATTCCTCCAGCGGTGGAGCCATTCGGATTCAATGGTGTCGAAGATGGAATCCTATGGAATTAGGCCATACGAATCAGAGGACTTTGAAATCGGTAACGAGATATAATTGTGTCAAAGCTTTCTTCATGATATAATCGTGATTAATTATTTGTTCATCTGTAGGAAATTGTTTTGTTTTTTTCTCAGGAATTTTGTTATTAGGGTTTCTGAGAAAGTAATAACCGTCGTCTTCTCTGCATCTCTCGAGAACAGGATCCTGAGGCCGAAGTGATGATGATGATGATGATGATGATGATGATGATGATGATGATGATGATTCAGGTCCGGATATGGATCGTGGAAGGGGAAGAAACCAAGACGGGAGAGGAATTCACAACAAAGTTGGTTCTTCTATGGATAAGCGGTTTGGTGAGAGAGAAAGTGGATTGAATTTCCGGATTCAGGGAAAGAGTAGTCGGTCTTCTTTTCGTGGGAGGAAGGAGAGAAGATTAGATTCAGGATTTAGGAGAGATGGAGATCGAGAAGAGTACAAGGGTTTAGGGAAGCGGGAAGATCTTTTGGAGGAAGAAAGTAGTGATGAGGATGTTAAGAGTTTAGTAATGGGAGGCATTGGGGATTTGCTTAGTGAAGATAATGAGGAAGAGGATGAAGATTACGAGTTTCTTAAGAAGAAAGCAGCTTCTGCTTTTGGGTTTGATGTTAAAGCTCAGATTCTTATTTGACTAAGACAAGGTACGTTAGTTTCTTCTATGTTCTGTTGAATAATCTGAGAGTACATCAACCTCAGAGTTTTCATTGATCTTCTTTGTAAGTGGCTTACTCTGACCACTTGGTTTCTTCTATGTTCTTATTTTGTCTGTAAAGCTCAGGTTTCCTGTTCTCGCTATGATACACGCTTATAGATTCAAGAAATCCATGGTATTGCTGATGCTGCTGCCAAATCCATTGGGACAAAGAACTCTACAAACATCAGTCATGTCGCTTTTCCAGCACTGAACATAGCTCCTTCTTTCTCAAGCACGTCTACTGCAGTTTCACCAGCTGCACAGTCATTTCCCATTCACACAATTTCGTTTTGCAGATCTGCGGCTGGTAAGTATTTTATTTCAACTGGTTACGGTAAACTTTAAACATTGAAAATGGATATTCTCATTAGTTTTTCACTAAATTGTTTTACCAATTCAGATCTACCAGTTGTGAGGAGGCATTCGCTTCAATGATTTCTTGAGAAGAGACGGGACATGTATACATCCTTTATAAACTACATTACAACCTCCTCAATGTCCTTGAAAACTTAAATCTGACCAGTGTCAAAAGTTTCTGATGCTTACATTTAATGCTTCAACGAAGTTCACTCATTCCTTGAAGAAAAGAGGAAAAAGGAAAATTGACTATCGGATTCCTTTAGTTTCAATGCCATTGAAGATATATCGAGGAGGTTGTAATGTAGTTTATAAAGGATGCAGTAAGTCCTTTGCAATCTTCGAGTACTTCGTATATCAGTATTTAAGACCCAGTAAGTCCTTTAATTGGGCCTTTCGTTTAGACATTAAGAGATGTTAATCCCTTTTTGGTTTCTATATTTGATGAGAATAAACAAAGAGTTACTATTCATTTACACTATTTACTTTTAAAAGAAACCATCTATTTTAGTTTTCAAAAAATATAATTTATAATCCTTTTAATATAAAGCAGAAATCGGGGAAAAGACTGAGGAGCATTTTCTTTTCAACACATCACTTTTTTATAAGTACCATCTTCACAGTTTTTTTTAGAATTAAACCAATTAAATCAAATTTTTAGTTTTAGTTTTACCTCTTCTTTCTTCTCCACATCACCTACGTCACCCACGACCTACACCATTATCAATTTTCCTTCTTCATTGAAAACTACTAAGATCGTATCTCCACCCGTGTTGTTGGCATTCTGTAGTATTTTGAACAAAAAATAATATAAACTATCATTTAAAAAAAAAAAAGATGTATTCCCACTGTACATATATGTATATATGTCCTAAACGACTAATAAATAGTAAAAAAATTCTTTATTTTTATGTAGTTTTACCACCAACTCTTAAAATCTTAAAATTATATGCCACGTTGAGGGGAGAAATAAAACTCTTCCATGAACTATATGATTTCTGTTTTTTTTTAAACTCATTTTTCATTCTGATTTCATCACTGTTTTATCCACTTTGATATCGAAAATTCTAAAATAAAAAATTCAGGATCTAAGAGGGTAAAGCAAAAGAAGGAGAATACTCTAGCAAAAAGGTGACAGATCATACTCCAGTACTCCCCTTTCTATAGGGGAAGAGACAGGTCATATTCGCCTTGCTGCAGAGGGAGAGACAGGTCCTACTCACCTGAAAGTCGTTACTACAAAAGGTACATGTCGGTGTCGAGAAGCGTAAGCCCTGTGAGGAGAAGCAAGTCACGGAGTATATCCCCTAAGAAGGGAAGGAAAGAGAGCAGGAGCAAGTCTCACAGGCGGGACAGCGAATCTTCAATGAGCCATTCGAGGAGTGCAAGATCAAGCACTTCCAGATCCGTCAGCCCGTAATAGAGTTATTCCAATTCTGCCTTTGCTTTAATGTTGACGCAATTACTCACGTCAAGTGTGTTGTAATAAATAGTGTGTTAAGCATTATGTTTACTTGAATAACAAGTTTTATTTCATGTTGCCACCAAGCTCTTTGTAACAAGTTTTATTTCACATAATGGTGTCTGTATGTTGGCAAAAAAAAAAAAAGTACTCATAAAAAGAAATATTAGTATACGAAATTGTAGTTTAAATTTCAAGCTCTTTATCAATAGTAAATATATAATTCCAAATTTCCGGTTCTAAATTATCGAGTGAAACATATATGAGATCTCACAATTTATTGTTAGAGAAAATATTAACAAATTTACCACATCCATATATATATTCTACCACTAACAAGACAAACCAATATAATGCCAACTCAAAATTATACCATAGACGCATGCATTTAGAGTTCAGCACCATAGACTACTATAATTTGCAAACAAGAAAATGAACTATCAAATTTGTATTCAAAACTATACTACATCAAATATTAACACATCTAATGATCTATAAACATAACAAAAATGGTTTTCCAACAAGATATAGTAAGAGGGCATATTCACTATATTCATGGAACAAAAATGAAAAATCCATATTCAAAACGACACATTTTAATGTGCATTAAGCTTCAAAAGACAAAACACATCAATAAAAAGGTAAATGCTGAATCAAAATAATCAACAAAGAAAGGAAATATACAACATTATTATTACAAGTGTAATTCCTAAATTCTAAGAAGTTGAGATAAATAAAACAAATTAGTTGAATACCAATCTATATATATATATGCAAAAAGTAAAAAAAAATTAAAATTCAAAAAAATAAGAGTTGGGAAGGACATTGAAAACTTTCTTTTTATATATAAATCATTTAACAAGAACACAAAAAGGTTAAAAGATAGAAAATCCTGAAAAATCACAACTACATAATGTTACGAGCAAAATAACAACATAGTATGGACACGCTGAGAAAATAAGCAATACAAATATTACTATCTAACTAAAATTTTATATATTATTTAATATCAATGCAATGCAATGTAATGTAACAAATAATTGAAGTTCCAAACAAGTAATCAAAATTTTACAGTATAAATAAAAACAAATTGTTAATCAAAAACCTCCATAGATAAAATAGTATAAAAATTACCAAAAAGTATAAACAAATATTACAAAGATAATTGTTTATTAAATAATAATAAATAAAGATTAGCCCGTACGTTGTACGGGCCAGAATACTAGCCATCATGTCAGAATTAGGAGCAAGTAAAAGACATAAATTAAGAGGTGAGATCTTTACCACAACACTTCATTTTCTAACTTAGATTGTCTTTGTTAATATCAATGCTTAAAATTAAACATTCTATGTGTACTAAATGCAGAAAATACAGCTGCAAATGAATTCACTAATGACAACACCAATGTAAACTCTACAACACCGGTCTCTGCAAATAGGTTATTTAGTTAACCATTGGACAATGTTACAAACGGTTAGTCATTCTACATGCTATAAGTCGTTCACACTATTTATAAGTATAAGAATCAATACTAAAGAAATATTGTGTAGAGAACTTATCACCACGACTCGGTCTTGGAATGTTTATCTCCATTTACTATTTATCTTAAGTTTGGTTAAAACGGAATAGTTTTTGAAACTTTAATATTTGTTTTCCTATCATGTATGCGCATGTTTCAACTCTATGATTGAATATTCACCTATGTACAACCCTATACCTGATATATTATTTGAAAAGGTGATTATCATCCAATGTCCATGCAACGCACGGGCCAGAATCTAGTACTTTAATATTTCAGTTCTGACAGTACACAATTTTTACATTTGACTTTTTGTGGTCTTAGGGCATCTCCAATGGGGGGTTCTTCATGAGGTTCTAAAACTTAAAAAATTTAAAAATAATGAAAAAGTGGAGAGAGAAGGGGATGAGGTTCTTAATAAGATACTTGGGCATCTCCAAGTATCTTATTAAAAACCCCATCTCACACATGTCACTATTTTATTTGTTGGATTGTTTTTGAAACTAAATTTTTAATTAAATTATAAATTAAATTGTAAATAATAATATTATATTATGTTAAGAACCCCATTGAGGTTCTAACCAATGGATATGCTCTTAGATTCTAAAATAATATTTTGTTATCTTAAGGTCTATCTACTAATAAGCCCAACTCGAAAGGACACAATGTTCTGGAAACACCCAAACCAAAACACTCGATTCTCTCTCTCCCTTCTCCACGTTAGAATGAATAACAAAGATCTACACCAAGGAAGATTCCTATTGTATTTGATGATATTTTGTGACACGTCACTGATGGAGGTGGGATAAACACATTTTTAATAGCTCGGGCTAATAGTATATCCGTCCGTCAAGTCTAAACCCAAAAAAAAAAAAAAAAACACGGTGTATCACGGTGAAGCCCATCCGAAAATGTATCAGTCAGTCTGCAAAATAAGAAAATATAATTTAAAAATTAAATCATATATATAATATAAAAGTTGAAGCTAAGGCATCTGAGAGCGTCCACGTCCACGTAGAATTTAAAAAACCCAATATGATTGGTCCACTTCATCATTCAAAAGAAAAAATTTACAAATTTTATAAATAGTAAAACTTACATAGAAATAGAAATAAAAAATATTCATAAATAAAAACATAATGTAATAAGAAACATAATTTTATAAATAGGAAAACTAACATAAAAATAGAAATAAAAAACATACATAAATTGTCATAAAAACAAAATGTCAAATAAGTGTTAAATAAAAAAGCATCCATAAATTGTCATAAAACATAATTTTATAAATAGGAAAAATAACATGAAAATGGAAATAAAAAACATACATAAATTGTCATAAAACATAATGTAATAAAAAACATAATTTTATAAACAGGAAAACTAACATGAAAATGGAAATAAGAAACATACATAAATTGTCATAAAAAAAGAAAATGTCAAATAAATATTATTTAATTTAATTATGTACTTACTTATATTCAAAAAAGGAAATTATAAAATTCAAAAATATAATTAATATTACGTATATAATTTACATTTTTCTTGATTAACATAATTTCCAACTATTGTAAAAAGGAAATTAGCTTCTTTCTTAATTAGAAATTTTCTTTTTTAAAAGTTTAGCAATTTATTATAAATACCCAACTCAAATTCCAATAGCTTACATATATTTCTAAATCAAAAATATTTCTTGAAAGACAAAAATAATTTGATAAAACAATGGTCATTTCTCTTTCTAACTAACCATTTGCTTCTTTGTTTTTAAACGATCTCAGAAAGGTTTTAACAAGAAAGAAGTTTTGGTTAGAGTTCTTCACTTCTGGAGACACAAAACATCAAAAAAAAAGGTTACTTAGGGATCTTGAACTCCTTCTCATTGATCAAAAGGTAATTACAAATTTATTAATAAATCATCTATTCAATATTTAGTTAACATAATTACTTATATATTTTAACAAATAATATAGGGTACTATTATCCACACATTCATATCTGCTAACCGGGTATGCTACTATGAATAGAAATGTTTTTTTATAATATAAATAATAAACTAAAAACAATAATAAAATTACAAACTTTATTGATATTGAATTTAAACTAATTTAGAGGAATATAATATCAAAAAAACAATAATAAAATTACTAACTTTATTAGTATTGAATTTAAACTAATTTAGAAAAATATAATAAGTAAAATTATGAATATGTATCCACGCGTAGCGCGGATAAAAAACCTTTTATAATATAAAAGTTGAAGCTATGTGTTTGAGAGTGTCCACAAAGGATTTAAAAAACTCAATATCATTGGTCGACTTCATCATTCAAAATTGACAAAATTTACAAATTTTAAATTTTATAAATAGTAAAATTTACATAGAAATGGAAAAAAAAAAAACCTCCATAATTTGTCATAAAAAATAATGTAATAAGAAACACAATTTTATAAATAGGAAAACTAACATAAAAATGGAAATAAAAAATATACATAAATTGTCATAAAAAGAACAAAATGTCAAGTAAAACTTACATAGAAATGAAAATAAAAAACATCCATAAATTGTCATAAAAACATATAGAAACACAATTTTATAAATAGGAAAGCTAACATAAAAATAGAAATAAGCAACATAAATAAATTGTCATAAAAAGAACAAAATGTCAAATAAGTATTATTTAATTTAATAATGTACTTACTGATATTCAAAAAAAAATTATAAAATTCAAAAAATATAATTAAATATTACGTACATGATTACATTTTTTTTATTAACATAATTTCAACTATTATAAAAAAAGAAAATTAGTTTCTTTTTTAGAATTAGAAGTTTTCTTTTTTAAAAGTTTAGCAGTTGATTATAAATAAGCAACTCAAATTCCAATATAGCTTACATGAATTTCTAAATCAAAAATATTTCTTGAGAGGTAAAGATAACTTGATAAATCAATGGCCAATTATTTTTCTAACTAACCACTTGCTTTTTGTTTTTGAACGAACTTTAGAAAGGTTTTAACAAAAAATAAGTTTTGGTTAGAGTTATTCACTTCTGGGAGGCACGAAACATCAAAAAATGAGGTTTATTTATGGGTCTTGAACTTCTTCTCATTGATCAAAAGGTATTTGCAAATTTATTAATATATCATCTATTCAATATTTAGTTAACACAACTACTTATAAATTTAACAAAATAATGTAGGGCATTGTTATCCACATATTCATATCTGCTAACCGGATATGCTACTATGAATAAAAATATTCTTTTATAATATAATAGTAAAATCGAAAAAATAATAATAAAATTATTAACTTTAATAATATTAAATTTAAACTAATTTAGAAAAATATAATAAGTAAAATTATGAATATGTACCTGGTAAAAAATCTAGTATGAATAAAAATAAAAACAAATCTTGGTAAACGAAAGAGAATCTAAGAACATCTACCTTTGACTTTATGTAAATTAAATCCTATGAATAAAAATAAAAATAAATCTTGGTAAACGAAAGAGAATCTAAGAACATCTACCTTTGATTTAGACCATGTGCATTGGAGGATTTGTATGGGTTTTTGACCCAAACTCCAAGACACTTTCTATAAAAAATAATAAATTTTAAGAACCCAGCCTCTTAGAAGTTCTTCTGTAAGATCTCTTCCCCTGTTCAACCCACGTGACTGGATTCTATTGATCCTTTTTTCTAACTTTTTTTAAACATTCCAAAATAAAATATATATTAAAAAAATTAAGAACTTTTTCTTGGGATTCACTAATGCAGATGGTCTTAATGTAAAGGGCAAATCGCATTAATAACACAAAAAACATGATTTGTCAAAAATATAGCACCAAGGAAGAAAAATCATAAAAATAGCACAAAACATGTTTTGTCACTAAATTAACCCTAACCCTAAATCTTAAATACTAAACCCTAAATACTAAACCCTAACCTTGAATAATAAACCCTAAACCCTAAATTCTAAACCCTAAATACTAAATAATAAACCCTAAATCCTAAATAATTAACCCTAAATTATATAATGCTATAAAAGTCTTTGTAATTAAAATAATGCTAAAAATGTGAATTATTTTCCTTGATGCTATATTTATGATAAGGTATATTTTTTGTGCTATTTTATGACTTTTCTCTAATGTAAATTATTTAGATCGGTCTTTGTCAGCTCTTGGCACTTCATGCGTAGAGTTTAATGGCAACGTGATTTGTTAACAACTTAATACTAGTAGCATTCGCAGCCCCCAGTTTAATAATTCTAAATTTACATTTTTGTTATTTTTGATTCTTTTTATTGTTAAAAAAATGATTTATTACTTCGGTAGCGGTCCAATAATTTGCAGTGGTGAAACTGTGCCGGCCCTTATTCAAATAGTTGAAGTAGGCCAATTTTAATTATGAGTCTGACAGCAGCTTAAAAAATAAAACCAAAAATATGTTTGTAAATTTATTAGGGAAGGAGAACCCTCAGATGGGCCAGGAGCAGATTATGGAGAAAGAAGCACATACAATGAGGGACAAAGTGTCCGTTACCACTGCCAAGCCAACAACCAAAAAAATATCACTGACACATAGACATGCGAGAAAAATTGATGAAAAATGCGAGGTAACCCATGCATGCTTGATAACTGTCTTATTATATTTATGTATATGGTTTATTTGCCTTAACATATATCAATTATCCGTTAATCATGTTTTTTGTCTGCTAAATGTAGTGTTATCAGGGAATATTTATCATCGCTAATTAGCAAATGTATTTTTGATTGTATGCATTTTTTAAGTGCATGATCCCTACTGAAACTAGAATGGAACGGGAGGAGTTATTGTTTTTCTAGCCCGGCGATGAGGAATACAAGAATATCAACAATATGGTCAAACTTATTGGGAAGGGATTCCATTTTGAGAAAAAGGTTTTTAAGGGTGTGTGACTGCGGCTGATCTCGAACATATTACAAACAAGAAGAAAGAAGCAAATGAGAAAAAAGATAAAAATAAAATTAACCAAGGTAGTGTAAGGGGCGCCGCCTTAGACCAAAATCAAGTGACTGAAAATGGTCGAACTCTGAATTGAGTCTTGTTGAAGACAAGGTCTCACCATGCTTGTCTCATATCAAAGAGGTAGGGCGCTGTCAAAGCTGCATACAAGCGGTTTGACTTAGCTATAAAGCGTATCAAGGATTCGGTGATTAATTCTATTATTACGTCCTGGAAAAACCCTTAACCACACCAGGGAATGTCAATGTAGCAAGTCAACCAGATAATGCAAACACTTGTTTTTGCGTAGCTCCGAAGAGTCCGAGCAAAGGAGAAATCTAGGTGGTGGGAACCGATCATTGCCGGCCCCAAATGTTGTTATAAATAAAGTGTTGAAAGATGTAAGAACACCCGCTTAGGAATTAAGTGACACGCCCAACAAAAAAATCAAAAAATGTAATATTAGCACAACAATTAATGAAAACAGCAGTTTTATTTTCATGTTATGGAGGTTTTGACGTAATAGGATATAGTAGGTACTATTAATCTTGTTAACCAACCTAACTTACACAACTCCCGTTTCATATTTCTGCTAACTAATACATCATAGGATGGAAACAACAAAGAAACATGAGGTCCAACGAGGGAGGAATCCGAAATGGGAGACAATTTGGAGAATTATCAGCCATTTGCGAATGATCTACCTGACTAGATTAGTCACAAGTCTAACTAACGGTGTAGTATTAAAATTTTAAGAAGTTCTAGCAATGTTGTTATTACTGTCAAACTAGGTTGAAGAGCAGGCAAATGTAACGGATAGAAACCGTCACATGAAAAGGCTGAGGTGACAGGAATCGATGGCGATCAACTCTTTCGCAAACGTAAGTGCTTGTGTACTCAATTATCTCCCCCCCCCCCCCCAAGGATCTGAGTTCACCAAGGCAGCAAACGTGCGCACGGCTGCACAGTCTATGTGTTACATGAGATATTTACCGAGAAGACTATGAGCTTAATTTGCAAAACTTGTACAAAATCTAAAACCTAACAGGTATGTGTGGGGTGGTCTACATTGTAGCTTACTATATAGTTAGTTAGCAGCTACAATAGCCGATAACTAAACATTTTGTTAATAGCCATAACTTTATTTTTATTTGCAGACTATTGAATATTAGAAACGACACAAAAATTAGCAGCAAAGACTAACTTAAAATTGTGGAGAGGATCAAAGTTATGACTCTGAAGGTTTGTCATATGGTCCTTTAAATTTTATGACTCCATAATTTGTATGATAAGGTGCTAATTTTAAATTACTTTCATTTTATATAGGTTGTTGATTCCCTCATTTACTTCTCACATATTATTTTTATGAGAGCTGTCTCGGGCCAACAGTCATTCAAGATCCGGTTCTTTGATACTAAGTTTGTTGCAGGTTTTATGAAAGCATTACATGAAGTTCTCCAAAATTTCTCAGAAAAATCGGGCAAGATTATTCTTTCAATAGCATGTCTGGATATTATTAGACCTGTTTTAATGTTCTTCCCACGCTTGAGAGGTTCTACTTCTCCTTTTTTATTGACAAGTCCCATTGGGTAGGTGTTTGTGTTGACATTCCTGCAAGATATATTTAAGTTCTAGATTCCAATACATTTCTTCGCAATGGTAGCCTAATGAAAAAGGACCTCCCTCTGGTTGTTGTGATGTTACCTTACCTAATCAAAGCTGTAGTGACGTACCCCATGTTTTCTATATGAGGGTCATTCTCTCTTGATTGTGCGAAAGGCGTCACACATAATCCCATCCCAGCTGACTATGCGGTTACCACTATTATTTTTTTGGTGGCTCATTCGATGGTTGGTTTCGATGATTGCAAATGCATCACCCATGAGGTACTCTCTTTGGAAGCTAAAAGCTTCAACGTTGTTTTCTACCAGGAATTTGGTTGTTTTGTTTGATTTCCCATTATTATTTGTTGCTCCATTTACTGTGCTATGTTATATGTCTCTGAAACACGCCCCCCCCCCCCCCCCCCGCCACTATCGTTATTGTAATTTGTAAGACTTTTTTAATTCGATATTGTTGTATTTGACTACTTTAATTTTGATTTCAATTGGCAAACCTTAAATTAGGTGATTGATTCATGATTTGTTTGGTACTTAATTACTAGCACACATGATTTTTTTTTAAACACTTATTAAGCTAAAACTTAGTGCTATTGTCATAAATATTAATCACATGTTTCGAACGCAGAAATATTTACCATAATACATTAATTATCCGAAGCGGTTAAAACTTCACCGAATCTAGTACATGTGTATTGTCGAAAATAATTGTTGATTATAAATTTGGAATCACCAGCGTTAATGTTAACAATTTTTACGAAAATAACCATAATTGAATGACAAAATAGTTTCACTAAAGGTGACAACGTGCCAAGACCTCATCAAATTAATAGCGAACAAGTATTTTTAAAAATTTATATCCTTCACAAATTTAGTGGCCTAACATAAATGTTAACCATATGTCTCTGAATTGAAGAGTAATAAACATTTTGGTTTTGATTAACCAATAGATCACGTGCCAAAAATTATTTTCTGCAATTTTGTAGAAGAAAAGGCATTTAATAGTCCAGAAATATCTATCGCACATGTTCGGTTGCTTCTACCATTAATCCTAACTAGTGGCGGTGTTCAACCCCCGCGCACGCGCGGGGGTTCGTGTGCTAAAATTTTAGGTGAGATTATATCATGTCGTCGGTTTACTAATATGCGTCTTAAGTTACTGTTTGGTTTTTATTCTTTGTGGGACGTTCTTGTACGGGTTGATTTTTTTGTCTTAAAGTTGTGCCTTACGTTTCTCGTACTCCTCTACGTCCCGCATAACAGAGTGTGGTTACCTTTCATTTTTTCGGAGTTCTATATGCTTATGTTCCATGTATACATTTCAACTTACGGCGAGTTTTTGTTTGTAGGTTGGTTACGTATTTGGGTCTTTGAGGTTCATGTTCAGATTGCGGTCAAATACCATGCCATTTTAGTGTATTTTTGGCGCCTTAGTTCTTACCAGTTGGTTGGAGGAGACTCTTCCTGTGGGGTAACGTGCTTGTAAAGCATGTGTCTCCGATTATATTGCATGTTGCGTAAAGCAGAATCTGATATTCACTGACTTTGGGTGGCTAGAGGTTACCACTTGTAATAACATTAATTACTTTGATGAGTTACTGATTTCCTTTTCTTTGGTAATGTAGAACATGCTAGTGATGGTTTCTTAATTTAGACCTTTTGTTCCACGTTCGTGTTGAGCGGTGTTTGTTTGTCGTTTTTTTCTGGGTCTCCTAGTTTGGATAACAATATATCTTAAGCTTCTTGTTTGCCATTTGTGTATGCAAATTTCTTTGGTAAGTTGCTTTACATTTTGTTTTAAGGTTTATATATTTTTCCCTTGTAAGTTGATTTGCCTTTACAATTTTACAGCCATACTGGTCTGATATTTATGGTGGCTAAAGTGTAGGTTGCTACTTTCATTAATAATAAAAATGCAAATGTGGTCCAGGCCCATTATAATTTGAGAATTTGGAAGAGGGTTATTCAATGCATTAAAAATTAAGACTTGGTAAGAAATTGAAGACTGAGACGGTGGATGACGGGTTTGGTTCGCGCGCCCCAACTACTCACACCCATGCTTCTTAGTGTTTGCAACTCTGGTGGCTTCTGACATGGATTGGTTGTCCTTCACGTTGCTTGAAGAACACTCTTAGTTGTCTTGCTCCGAGTAGGTAACGGTTGTTCTCGGCATTTCATCATTGGTCCCCGTGTCCGCTTGGTGTTCCTGTAATAGATATTGCAAAGTTAACTACAGTATGTGCTTGGCGTATAAGTTTTTTCTAAAATTTGAAATTAGCGAGGAATACCTGCTGCACCTCTGGTGGATGGGGAAGATCTGTCATCTTTTTCGCTGTGAAAGTCTAGTGCCTGGGTGTGAAGTTGAATGGGGTAACCTTAATGTGGAAGCTGAAATGTTTTCCTGCAAGCTCTTGAAGGCAGTGGGGCAATTCCGTGCCTTCAGCATCTGCAACCTGCAGAGTAGGAGTATTTCTTATAAAGCACTGGGTGTTGGAGGGTAGTGGTATGACGTGTGGAAGCCTACTTTTGAGATTACCTCTTGACTAAGTGATGTGGTTGTTTCAGACGTGAGCTTAGTTTGTTCAAGGTTTGTTGCTGGGTAGCTACTATTGGGTGGATATCATGGTGGTCGTATTGGTGAATACTATAAGAATAGGCAGTAACATAAACACTACCTTCCAATTGCAAGCTATCATTTTAAAAAAATTTAAACACTTTGTACTCTGGTGATTTGCGTATTAGTTTGGTTACATTTTATTTTGTATCATTACTGCTCTACTTATAATTATAACCCTAGAAGATATGATTCTTTCACAACCCCTAACAATCGAACCATCAAGTTGCAGACAATAACTACCATTGAACACAATTATTTTTTCCTAATATGCTGTCTTAACTCTATAATGAAAATGAACTCCATAGTTTTGGAACATGCTACCTATAACAAAACAACATAAAATCAATCCCTGAGTTTTGCTAGAAACGTGAAGTAAGAGCAGCAGAAGATAGCCTGGGAAATTTTGGGGCAGAAGTTAAAGAAGCTCACACCAAAAAGTTTTGGGTTGAGTGTTGTCACCAGCATGACAGATTACTCAGTGCTCGGGGCAAGAGTACTATTTGTTATGCTATACTATTTAATCAATTTATGCACTCATATATAGATAGACATTAGAAAGATAGAAAGATACATTTATGTGAAAACCAATACACAAATACTAAAGTTGAGGACTTTTGATGGAAGCTAGAAAATCTTATGTGAAACTTATAATATAAGTTAAACTTTGTATTGAAAAATTGATCCCAAATTTTATATTTCTTGTTAAATTTTTACTTCTTTAGTCGTGAGAGAATAAGAACACACTTACAGATGAAAATTCTGGTACAACCCAATAAAAATTAAAATTTTGGCAAACGACTAAATGCTTCACAAAGTCTGATTTCTTGTTAATAGAGAAGAACAAAGTATAGGAAGTTTGTCACGGATGTAAAAATTTCGCAATTTCTGGTTAAATCCATTTAAAAAAATTTAAAATCTAAATTAACATCTTGTTAATATATAGTATCTGTAAAAAAAATGTAATAAAGTTTCTTACAAATGAGGAAGACGATGTTTCTGGTAACGGAGGCTGACAGAAAAATGACACTCTACCGCTGCTCAAGCAACCACCATGATACAACCACCATAAGGCTGAGTTTTAACCTTTACTCAAAGCATGATTTAAAGTCTTTAGAAAAAGGGAAATAGATTTGTAAATTACAAAGAGCTGCATAAAATCAAGCTTATTAGCCTACCACATCTGCAGAGATGAAAGGACGACAACCTCGTGTGTAGCCATTGGAGGAAGCAGAAATCAGAGCAGTAAGAGGCGGGTGAGTTTGTGAAGGTTATCTGTGCTGGTGGCTTTCTGGGTTGGGAAAATGGCTGGAGATTTATAGGATAACATCGATATGTAACGGTAGGAAATGAAGGGTCTGAAATTGAATGAGGGTTATTGATTTTTAGGAGGTCAGTAAGGAGAGTTTAATAGGGAGCGAAGAAAATGGAGCATTAAAGACGGCCCGTTATGGAGGACAGCAGTCTGGTAGCGGAGGAGGCTGACGATTGAGGTGGGGAAGAAAGGAGTAGAAGAGTGTAGCCGTTTCTAGGGATTTTAGTTAGAAATTAACGGGCCAGCTTTATTTGTTTATGAACTTCTACTTTATTTGCTAATGGGCCTGTTGTTAATTGTAATGAACTGACAAAATTGCATACACTGGGCTTGTTTATGCCATTTGGTCGAAACCCAGATTTTTTAATAGTAAAGATGACACGTGGCAGCCTATGGAGAAAATTGGTTTGTCATTATATATAAGATAGCGAAGCCATTGATTGATAACAACACATTTACATTTTATGATGTGGTTGACATCTAATTCAATTTCCTTCCCCAAAAAGAGGTTACATGGATCATTATTTTTTTATAATTGCATTTTAACTAACGAGTCCAAACAAACTAAGTTAATTATGCATGATAGGAATTGTTTTAGAATATTGATGGTAAGTATGATTCTAAGTTAGTCCAAGAACGACTACTTGTTATCAAAGTAATTTAAACAGGTACGGTATTTAACCATATATCATTTAAATGGGGTGCTATTAAGATGGTTAACACAGTTAAATAAACAAGCCATATACTAACTTATATTTCACATTAAGAGGAGGGCAGAATTATTCAACACATCTCATACATTGGTTTTCAAATACGACATGAGTCGTTGGGGTTTTGCTGCTATAATATAATAATAGAAATTGAAAATTGGTCGAGCCCAACTTTGACCTATAGCAAAAAAAAAAATACTCACCCGACTCCCCCACCCCCACATGACCCATAGTCTGGCACATATACATGCATTTTGCACATCGAACGGTTATGGCCAACAGCCTACCTTATGCTTTCGTTGTCCCACCCTAAAATTCTGACAAATAAACATTATATTACACAGTTAAAGATACATTTGACATCGTTGCTAAGTATACTATTATCAAAGCTAAGTATATATACCCTTATCTCGCCACGTGTCGTCAGTGGGTGGGAGAAATTCCACATATTCCACTTTATGTCCCGCCAAAATATCTTCATTGTTAGCCGCACCGAGTAAATACTTATATCGTACCAGTTTTACCAAAACTCAGTACTAAACTCCTCATCCACAAACAATTCAATTTCCATATTTGCTTTCATTTCTACTGCAACCGCATGTGTACATTAAATGGCCAACATTTGGAACTTATAAGAACTACATTTCATCATGTGCTAGTCAACGTGATACATAACCCCTTACTTGGTCCAGACCTCGGATTTTGTGTTATTTGTATTCCATACCTCGAACCCAGTGCATAGCTCAAATTTATTTGCAATTATATTATGAACTCTCGGTTTCAGAGTCGTTGAGAACTGTTGCGAGACATCACGGGCGAACATGAAATCATCCCATCAAAGTTTCTCTGATAAACATGACAAGAAGGATTATAGGATAGTCTTTTATTTCAGATAGTGCCACATTCAAGGATTCTTCAGTATTTCTGGTCATGAGGTTGTATGTCCTCCCAATTAAATGAGTATGTGTCCAGGTCTGCAGGCATATGTTTGCTAGGCATTTGGCACACTCATTATCAATGTTTTCAATCTAATTGACGTGTTCAGCGAATCCTGGCACATGATAAACACGACGAGCCATGGGAACTAGATAAGAGAGGTGTCGCTTCTTAAAAATCGATTGAGTGTTATGTTATAAGTGCAAAATGAACGATCAATGATTGGATCTTAGATACACCTGTAGATAATATAAAAATTACCATCCGACACTGTATATACGCTGAACCTATTGATAAACAAGCTAACATAATTGTTAAACAACATATTAATTTTTTTTCAAATATCGAGAACTTAATGTGGCTATTAAATGTAGGAAATCTACTCATCACAACAAAGTCTTATAATCTAAAATAAGTAATAGCAATGCTAATATTATTTGTTAAAGTGACAAGAAACTAGATTCTCTTTAGAAAACAAGTTGTTATATGTTACATATCCAACTATAATGTTAATTGTCAAGTTGTACTATTTTGCTAATTGAAACGGTTGGTACCTTGAGCAAGGCTGTAATGATAGAATTGTGCATATTCGAGATGAAGACCAAATCAACACTGTTAGACACTACATATTGTAGATTTTTGAAGAACCACGTGAACACCTTTATTTCTCCGTCAACAGTCCCAAAGCCAGAGTATAACATTGGTAGTTCCTGTCATGGTTGCTTGCTATCAACAAACAACCAGCGTACTTTCTTTTTAGGAAAGTTCCGTGTAAGAAAATTACCTTGCGTATGAACTGAAAACCAACAATAGATACACAATGGGTGAAGAAAATGTATTTGAATATGTTTCAACCACCTTGTTATATGTCTCCAGGAAGAGGACGGACCCCAGATTGGCGATGAACGACATATGCAAGTATTTTGGGAACAACATGTATGATTCTTCCTTTAAACCCTTTCCAGAACCATTGCAATTTTTCGAGACTTTCAAGCTTTCCAGTATGAGATTGAGGTGTCATTACCATCACACATTATCTCCTGGACTTAGACCACCTATACGGTTAGAAAACCTTGTCATCAACATTTCCTCGATCATTTAAGTGGTTGCATGTCTCTGAAAATTGGCTCTTTCATCCACTATACACATGTGATTTGGTTGTACGCGACTGATTTGGTAGTACTCATAGTCGTTCATTTGACAGCGTAAACACGCCACATGCAGCACCTCCCAACACATTCAAGAATAATCATGCTTGGATTATATTTCATATTATTGAAGAGAAATTTATGGGGGAGAGCATAAACCGCCATGTATTTATTAAACACGTCACGTTTTTTGAACATCATTCCAATGTACAGCTCGAATGTATTGTTCCTAACAACCATTTCATAACAAAAACCTTACAATTAATCGTACAATGTTGACAAACACACTTAACAAAAATGTTACGCCATTAAATATTATAATAGCTTATAATATGATTAGTTTCTTCATATACTCCCAATGATTCAGAATCATCAAATTGCGTCTTAAATGTCGTTCTTGAGTATCAATCTTGGGCTCACTCTTCGCCTTACTTCGTCGTCCACATGCATAGATTTTCTGTTGTCGTTCTCAACATAGCATCCTCGTCAACCCCTTTTTGAAAATAAGACCTAGATCCTTATGGTGTGATAGAAGACCACATAGTAGGTCTATTTAACAAACCAGTTGATGAACAGTCCTTGTTTAGAGGATAAATTTATTCGTTAAGTGTGATTTTTTGAAGTGTATATTTGGTGTTCATTATATCGTCCAGATATGAGAGTGAGAATGGTATTGTTCATGTTGCAAGCAGAGCATCTAAGTAACTGGATGCATCTGCTCTCGTACCGGTTCCACGACCTTTGTGTTTTTCATATTGAAGGGAGTTTCCATTTTACTAGTTTTTTTGGTCGCCTAATGAAAATATTTTCTCAAAATATATGCGGCAACCCACACATGTCAAAAGCAGAACGCGTATGGAAGCGATATCTCTCAACCATGAGAGAACCTAGTGTTACACAACGCGGAATCTCTATATGCTCCAATCAAACTGCCATGAACAGATCAAATCGCCGTCCTCTTTTATGTCAAGGGGAAGGGATTGTTCACCTTCATACTTTAACATGCACAGTGGAAACTGATATGTCATCATCACCACGTCCTGGATCTAATACCTTTCCCTCACCATTTAGATAAAATTCCTGAACTTCAAGCTTTCTTTAACTATTTTACCGTAGCTGCATCCAGTCGGATCTACTTAGAAATCCCACTCGCTCGTCACTGATCTTTGTCACGCTCCTCTTACAATTCTAACCAAACGTCCCATCGTTTTTGCTATGTGTAAAGCACCTGCAAACAGAGGAACACATCAGTGATATGACAACAAAAAGAAAGCTATATAGTCTCCAAGAACATGCAAAAAATACAAGTTAAAGCATATTTATTGTTCTACACATTTTATCAATACTAACAAAATTTATTAGCTATATCTTGTGTCTAAGCCAACAATTGTCTTTTATGGAAAGATTTTGGGTTTATGGAAAGAGATAATTCCACATCAGGTATAAATTAAATTTATCAAAATATAAGAGTACATCCAGGAAAATGGCATATTTCCCCTTTGAACGTAGTTCATAAACAGCTTTACGTACACTAAACAGCTTTACATATACGACTTATCGAACAATACCAAAACCAACAAAAAATACTCCAAATTTTGAAATAAAAGTATACTTTTAAAATGTGGTCAATTCTACCAAAACCATAAACGGTGTTAGTTTTCATTTAATGGATGTCGACGTGGATGAAAGGTGGATACCCGATTTGGTTAGATTTAAAAATTATAAGACCAAAATGACCTATTTGTGCTTAAACGGAATGGAACCCAAGGCTTGAATACCCAAATATAATATATCCACGTCACTAGACTACTTAGTTATTTTGTGAATATAACCCAAATATAAATTAAAAAAAAACAAGATAGTCTTGTTGCCTTCTCTGCAAATCTTGGATCACCTGGATGGAGGCTGAGCTTGGAGATGGAGGATGAGCACGAAAGAAAGAGTAATAATAGTTACACATTCAAGTTGACGCATAGATAGAGGCTGGGATTCGAGAAGAGCTCGAACATTTGGCCGAGATCAGCAGTGTTTTCGTGGCAATATAAGCGTGAGTGAGGCTGTAGGTTTCTTAGTATACCCCACAACCACCTGAGTCCCTCTTTTCGTCTTTAGCTTCAAAAATTCAATGATCACTTTCACGTTCTTAACACCATTGATGATGTCACCGCACCATCCTTGAAAACTCTCTCTTCTAATCTTTAAAGCTAGACGTAAATATGGGGAACCAAAACCAGACTTTCTTGAAAAACTTGGAGACTTCCTCTATTTTGAATTCGAATCACATCAAATATATTCTTCAGCAAAGATAAAGTTTTGAGTGTGAGAAGAAGAGCGTAAATGGTAGGCAAATGGCTCTCCAACGGATTGTTTTTTTTCAATGGATTGTTGTTGTTTTTTTATTTGAGGAAATTGAGAGATAATTCATACATGGGTTGTTGTTATTAATCTTACTGTGTCTACTATATTTAACAAAATAAGCAAGTATTCCTGTCGCAACAGTAGATTATGAATGGATATTCTGGTATCGTGTTCGATTTTAACACTAATCATTTAATTTTAAATAAAACATTAAAAGATGTTGGTTTTGGTCATACCAAACTGGATATCTACATGCCATCCATGTCGATCTCCGTTAATAATTAATTAATACAGTTTACGGTTTTGATTGAATTCACCATATTTTAAAAGTTTATATTGTTATTTCAAAAATTTGAATAGTTTTTGGTGGCATTCGATAAATTGTGTATGCAAAGCTGTTTATGAAGTAAATTCATAGGAAAATAAATGATTTTCTGAGCAAACTCATGGCGGTTTAAAATTGTCCTCACATGAATAAAGAAGAAAACACATGGGGACCATTAAAGTTGAATCATTTAAATATCTGAAACCTACCTAAAACGGCGACTCATCACGAATCTCCTGATTCTTTTTTGTTTTCTTTCATCCTCAATTGCTTATTGGTTATTCATAAACTTCAGTGTGTATCAATGTTGTTTGATTTACAACGCTGAAACCATTCTTAAATAGTGAAACTTTTTCACCTTTTTCGCATACGTCGAGATACTGTAAATAGCTGTTCGCAAATTTCAAAGATATCAAGCAATTAATGCTTATTGGTGGGAAAATAATTATGTGGCCACAATTTCTCCAACGCCGAGTTCACAAATTGTAGCAACCTATCGAAGATATTTTGACATCCTTCTAAATCTTAGACGTTATCATTTCGTTGTAGTGAAACTTGCAGGGGCTTCATATTGGTATCAGAGTCGAGGGAAATTTTGTCTTTTTCAAGCATCGATTTGATTTCGTAAAACCAATGATCATTTACTTATTTACTTGATTTACATACAATTTTGTGTTTACTACCCAATTGATCCAGTTTTTCTTATTTTTTGATATATTCTATCGGCTTCACGAGTTTGAAATACTTTTTGACTAATACTAAAAAATACATGGATCACCTTTTATTCGACTATCATGTAAACTGCCTGAACTAAAGTGGATCCAAACCTAGAATTTTCACACATCTATGTTTTTTTCTTCTAATGGGACTTGAATTCAAGAGGAGTGATCTTAGAAAATTCCTAAACCAAATACCACATTGTCATTTTAAATTGATGAGATTAAACATTTACTAAAATAATAGACATATACAAAAAAGTAATTCGAAGAAAAAGGTGGATGGAATCTGCTTCTCGTATCTATTAGAAAAGAAAGGGACAAATATAGTGGGTGGGTACTGCATGTTGCCAACTTGGTTAATAAAAGAAAGTAAGAAAGTGATCTTTAAGTTTAATTGTGTTGACTTCATATAATCTCTCTATTATCTAAACCAACACTTAAACTTTCCAAACTTTGACTTCTAGTTAATTACAGAAATAAAATAAAATCTATAAATTTCATTTAGTTTACTAAATCATGTTTAAAAATTCTTGATTACCTTGACCAGACCAGTATGAATTAAACCCAACCGGTCCGACTTGTTTTTAAAACCACACACTCATCTTCATCTCATTGTTGTCCTTCAAAGCAACGAACAACTAGAAGTTTGATTTATGGAATCGCAAAGTCCCGATGAGGATATATCTAAGTGTATAGTGTCGATTTTATGATGACATAGAATAAGAAATTTCCAGTTAGAAGAATCAGTTAATTTTATCCCAAATGAGTTAACAATGACATAATCTGATCCTCAAATACTAGAATCAATACTATAGGTTATGAATCCAATCAGATCTGACCCTCCTTAAAACACATAAAATAGATTTTTCTCGCTTGTGGGGGTTTTATTGGTTTTATTAGCAGATATAAAATTGATGTTGCTTCTTGTGGATTGAATTGTTCTTCTTGCCAATTAAATCGAATTTAGTTGCTCAAAAATCAAATAGAGCGAGAAGATATCATGCTTGGAAAGGGGCGTCAAGAAATTAAAATCTTGAATCTCATTTGTGCTGCAATAATTAAAGAACAAAAAGTTCTTCATGTGTTAAAAACCAAATCTAGATTTGACGAGCATACTTCTTCTTCATTGTTTTCAATATTGAGTCAGGTCGGATCGAATTGAATTTGATTAATATTGGTCAGGTTAGGATAATCATGACTTTTTAAACCTTATTTAGTGTATTAGACGCAATTTTAAAATTTAATTTAGTTTGTGGAATCAATTAGAAATTAAAAAGCTTGGATGATTTTCAAATGAGATGTTTTTCATAAAGATGCATGTTTTAACATTTTTACACACATAAAAAAATAATTTACAATACCAGTTTAACTTCTCAATAATATTATTACTTTCAATTTTTTATGATGTAAAATGCAGTTTCAATTATTTAATATAGATAGAATAAAAAATAATTTAAAATTTTATATTTGAAACACAAAATTTTGTATCTTTGTGAAACAAATTCTTTTTCAAAACATACATTTTGTGAAACCAAAAGAATATTAAGGAGTTTCTTAAAGATGTTAAAAGTTTTGAAACTAGCTTCTTAAAGATATTAAAAGTTTTGAGAGTTTTTTTTTGTTAACAAGTTTTGAGAGTTTGAATGTTGGTGTAGATAATATAGATGACTACATAAAGGGTGACAAAAAAAGGGTGACAAAAAAAAGATGGCTACATAAAGTCAACCCAATTTAATTTGATTAGATAATAAAAATATTAAAAAAGTGGGGTCCAAAGATTTTAATGATGAACCAATCTAGCACAACGACTTTTTTTCTTTTTGTCGTCTAGCACAACAACTTCAATAATTAACATCAAACCTTCTTTTGTTTTAATTAGAGCATCTACAACCTTAAACCCCAAGGGGGTTCTTAAAAAAAAATTTATTATTATTTAATTTTTTTTCTTTCTGGAAAGTAAAAAAATAAAAAAACAAAAAAAGAAGGAACGAATAAAATCATGACACGTGGCATGAACAGTGCTAGAACCGATCCTTAGCTAATGATTTTTAGAGTCCGGGTTCTTAACTATTTGGTGGGATCCACGTGGGACCCACATTTTTTAATATATTTTTGCCTAAGAAACCGCACCCGGAACTTGGTTGTACATGGTCTTAAAGCATCTCCAGCAGTGTTACCCCTAGTGGGTCTCTTAATTTATTTTTAATAAATTTTTTATTGGACAGACTAAAAAAAAAAATTAAAAAAAAGTAAATCGATCAATCAGGAGGCGCTACATGTAAGAGACTGGTTTTTAAACAAGTAACTTAAAAGCTTGTCTCTTAAGTGGATCCCATATATATTATTATTTTAATTCAATTTGCCTAAGAAACTCCACCCAAAAACCCACTAAATACCCTAATGGACTTGCTCTTATGAGTAGGAATTATTAGTCTTGATTGAATATCTATCGCACATTGTCTTCTTAGGAAAAACAAAAAATTATTACTCTCGATTGAGTAGTAGACTCACTTTTTTTTGCCAGAAAAAATATTAGACTCGTTTTACAAACCTTTTGTTAGTCACTTTTTTTTTTGTATTTTTGTGGTAATTTTCGATTTAGAACATTTCTAACCCAAACTTCAAATTTAGTGTTGAAAAATACTAAAATTGATGTTTTAATATCTAACTAGATTTTGACCCGCGTTTTCTGAACGCGGGTATATTTTTCTTTACAATTTTAAAATTTTAGCTATTTTATTGTTAGTAATTTTTTATTTATTTATGCAATATAATTTTATTTATAATTGTATAACCCATAATATAAAACGTGAGTTAATAATTTAGGTTTAAAAATGAATTTTGTATTATTTGGGAGGAAATATCGTAAAGATAAAGAGATTAAAATAATGATTCACATTATAAGTTCTAATATGAGTTGTATCATATAAAATAATATATATATTATATATATATATATATATATATTCATATTTAGGTTTAATTTTTTATTTTATAGATTAAAGTTTAATTAATAATAAGTTGTATATTTTTATAGTATTCAAATTATAAAAGTATAAAATAACCCGCTAAAAAATTGTTTTAGTATAATCATTAATCAACCCGACAATTATATATTTGAATAATATAAATATTTACTTATTGTTGATATTTTACGTTTTATCAAATTTAAATATATATCTATTTTTAATATTTTACTTAATTTTTAATATAAATTATTGTTTAGGTAATAGTAATTTGAATATTTTTACAGAATTCACTTTTTGAAAATAAAGTATATTACATATTTTTATTATTATTTTATTTATATATTTGAAAAAGTAGTGGGTTATATATTCTTTTTTATTTTTAAAAAGATTTCTATAATTTTTATATTTATTTTATAATTTATAAACATAAATCTGTATTAATTCATCTAATTATACTTATAATTATTTATTAAATATAAATATATAATATAATTACAAAATTAATTAGTTAATTAAAAATAAAATGGATTAAAAAGATTTTTTGTTAGATTTTGTATAATAAAAAGAAAATATATATTTATATTTAAAGTAATGAAAGATATTGTAAGATATTATGATTAATTAATTATAATTTAGTTTTACATTAATGATTCGTAATATGTATTTGAGAATGACATATTTACCCTTAATGAAGGTTACAAATCCTAATAATATCAAGGGTAAATTCCGGGAACAACATTTATGTACCATGGCAAACCTTCCTGTTTTAATAGTATTGATTTTTTTCATTTCCAACCACAACATCAAATATCACAGTATTTTTTATTTATTATTTTATTATTAAATTTAAGATTTATTTCATTTTTAATAGTTTTTTAAATCGTACCATCCAACCACTATGTTTCATTAACTTTTAAGATTTGTATCGATTACAATATTACATATAGTAAGTATTACAAAAAAAAACATCCTTAACTATTCCAACCATCTAGTTCTGATTATTCTTGCAATTCATCTAACAAGCTTTCAATTTCGTCAAACTTGGAGGCATATTGTTAAATGTGAGATTAGTATTCCTGTAATAGTCTAGCGGCTAGACTCTAGCCCAACAGCAAATTGACCTGTCAAGTATAAGCCTAACAAAAGGAAGCACGACCCATCACGACGAGATCCGTCCAACAATGTCAAAATCAGCCTACAAAGGAAGAAAATATGATTAAAAAGCTAATCATATGAATAAAAAGCTAATCATTTGAATTAAAAGGTATAAAGATAAATCTTCAAAAAAAGAAGAAGAGAATTTTAAAATATGTAGATTTGGTTTCATCTAAATTATTAGTATATATGTATTTTTATATGATGTAAATATATTTTAGTGCAAAAGAAAAATGCATCTTGTATTTAATTTAAGAATAAAGAAATTGAACAATCAATATTTGTTCTCTAAGACTAAGAAAACGACCATGGTTTTGATTATTTTAGTGCTCGAATTACTTTAATCTTATGAAATTCTCATAACCATCTTAGATTAGTGGCAAAATTAATCCCTTTGAAGTTAATCTTCAACAACAGTCACCAACTTCGAAATTTGATAAAAACAATGCTAGTTCGTCTTGGTAAAGGGCTACAATGTGTTTTGTCCTTATGCCACGAATATATATGTAATTTTGAACATATAGGTGATGGCTCTTATCCATTCGGCTACAAAGATTTGACTTCTCCACGCCAACTTCTGCAAAAACCACACCAAATATTTATTTATACCAATCTGAGTCTCTCACTTCTCTCAAATTAAATCATTCTTCTTAAAAAGATTTCATGGCGACAATGATAGAATCGTGTTTGCGTTTGCATTTTCTCTTGGTTCTCTTACTCTGCTCTATCTCCGTGTCCAGCATCTTTGTTATGAAGGATCCTGATTTTGGTCAAGTTGCTTGTCGTCCCCACCAGATTCAAGCTTTTACGCAGTTCAAGAACGAGTTTGATACTCGTGCTTGCAACCACAGTGAATCCTTGAATGGAGTTTGGTGCGATAACTCAACAGGTGCAGTTACGTGGATACGGCTCCGGTCCTGTCTTAGTGGAATTCTGAAGCCCAACAGTAGCCTCTTCCAGTTTCATCAGATCCGTTACCTTGATCTAGGCGAAAACAACTTCATCCCATCTTCACTCCCTTCCGAGTTTGGAAAGCTCAACAGATTAGAGGTTTTAAATCTTTCTTCCAATGGCTTCCTTGGTCCAATTCCTTCCTCTTTTAATACCCTAAACATGCTTTCCTTTTTAGACCTTTCCTATAACAAGCTCACTGAAGGTTTCCAATTCACGCGGAATTTAAGAAAGCTCTCATATTTACAACTTTCTAACAACCACTTCTCTGGAACTCTAGATTCCAACAATAGCCTCTTTGAGTTGACCCAACTCCGTTTTCTTGATCTCGGTTACAACAATTTCACCCCCTCTTCACTCCCTTATGAACTTGGAAATCTCAACAAACTAGAGCTCTTGTCTCTTTCCTCTAATGGCTTCTTTGGTCAAGTTCCTCCCACAATTAGTAACTTAACCTTGTTAACTGAGTTGTACCTTGACATGAACGAGCTTACTGGTAGTCTCCCGCTTGTGCAAAATCTAACCAGGCTCTCATTTTTACAACTTTCTAACAATCACTTCTCT
This sequence comes from Orychophragmus violaceus, assembly GCA_030180135.1. Lineage (NCBI taxonomy): Eukaryota > Viridiplantae > Streptophyta > Magnoliopsida > Brassicales > Brassicaceae > Orychophragmus > Orychophragmus violaceus. Next base: position 42,613,588 of record CM058239.1, read on the forward strand.
GGAACCATCCCTTCTTCTCTCTTCACTATGCCTTCATTATCATATCTTGAGCTTTGGAGAAACGATCTCAATGGTAATTTTGAAGTTCCAAACACCTCTTCGTCTTCAAGGCTAAAGCGTTTGTACCTAGGTAACAACCATTTTGAAGGAAACATCATACAGAGTATCACAAAGCTCGTCAACCTCAAAGAGCTAGACCTTTCTTTCCTAAACACAAGCTACCCAATTGACTTGAGTGTCTTCTCCCCTCTCAAATCTTTGTTGCTCCTCGATCTTTCCGGTGTGAGGATATCACAAGCTAGCTTAAGTTCGGATTCAGGCATCCCAACGACCTTGGAAGCGTTGCGTTTGAAGCAATGCAACATCACTGAATTCCCAAACATCTTAAAGACCCTTCAGAATTTGGTGCATATCAGCTTATCCAGAAATATTATCAGTGGGAAAATCCCTGAGTGGATATGGAGCCTTCCTCGTCTAAACTCGTTGTTTATTGATAATAACTTGTTATCTGGATTCGAAGGTTCGTCAGAAATTCTAGTGAATTCATCGGTGCAGATCTTAGTCATGCATTTAAACAGTTTTGAAGGAGAACTTCCGCATCTACCACACTCTATCAACTTCCTATCCGCAAATAGAAACCGGTTGGTAGGCGGCCTACCTCTTTCATTCTGCAACAGAAGCTCACTTACTGTCCTTGATCTAAGCTACAACAACTTCACCGGTCCACTTCCTCCATGTCTGAGTAAATTCTTCTTTTTGAATCTCCGGAAGAACAAATTTGAAGGAAGTATTCCAGACATGTTTTCTGTTGATGCACCGTTACGGATATTCGACGCTGGTTACAATCTATTAACCGGAGAGCTTCCAAGGTCTCTGCTAAATTGCTCATCTCTACAGTACCTAAGTGTGGACTACAACGGAATCAAAGATAGATTTCCTTTCTCGCTAAAGGCTTTACCGAATCTGCAAGTCCTTATCCTCAGTGCAAACCAATTCTATGGTCCTCTATCTTCTCCAAATCAAGGTCCTCTAGGCTTTCCTGAGCTGCGGATACTTGAGATAGCTGGTAATAAATTCACCGGAAGTTTGCCTCCAAATTTCTTCGAGAATTGGAAAGCAGCATCACTCACGATGAATGAAAACGTGGGTCTATATATGGTATATAAAAAGGTTATTTACGGTACATACTACACCACCTATAGCATGTCTATAGATTTACGTTACAAAGGTTTATCTACTACGGAGATTAGGAGCCTTACTTCCTACGCCACCATTGATTTTTCTGGGAATAGACTTGAAGGACAGTTTCCTGAATCCATCGGTCTCTTGAAGGCACTGATTGCACTCAACGTATCCAACAACGCCTTCACAGGCCATATTCCTCAGTCTTTTTCCAATATGCGCAAGCTCGAGTCACTAGACCTGTCAAGAAATCAATTCTCTGGGACTATTCCTAGTGGAATAGGGAGTCTCTCGTTTTTGGCCTATATTAATGTGTCTCACAACCAACTCAGTGGTGAAATACCACAAGGACCACAGATTATGGGACAACCTAAATCGTCATTTGAAGCAAACGCAGGGCTCTGTGGTTTTCCTCTCGATGAAAGTTGCTTTGGAACTAAAACGCAGCCACCAGCAAAACAGGCTAAAGAAGAAGACGAAGAAGAAGAGGAACAAGTGTGGAGTTGGAAAGCAGTGGAAATAGGATATGGGCTTGGAGTGTTGTTTGGATTGGCAATAGCACAACTCATTGCTTCATACAAATTGCCATGGTGGCTCGTCAAGATTATTGGTCTGAATAAGCGTGGAAACCGTTGACGACTTTTTTTTTGGTTTTGAGATCTGTCAATGTTCGCCAAGTATGTCGTTGGTATTGCATTGAAACATTTCCTTACGTTTGTTGTATCTTTATATAATTGTTTTTCTCTGAAGCATATTATATTATATATCTTTGTTTTTTCCTAACGAGAAAAATAGAAGGAATAGGGATAAATAGGATGATGAAAGAGACTCTAAAATTTCTCAAAATTAGTTTATTTTTATATTCACTTCCAAAATAGATGATTACTAATTTGACATTTATAAAATTAGATTAATTATTGTGTTAACCTTAATTTATATTCGTAATTTATTAAATTTTTAATTTAAGATATACATAACTTTGTATAAAAAACAGAGATGATAAATATGAATATGAAATTGTTTTAAATTTTATTTTAGAGATATACATAGCCTTGAATAAAAATGGGATGTAAGATAAGAGGATAAATATAAAATATTTATGAAGTTTTTTAATTTTATTTTAGAGATATAAATAATTTTTAATAAAAAATAAACAAGGTGAAAATATGAATTTTTTTATAAATATTTATAAATATTAATAAATATTGTTTTAGATTTTATACAGTAGATTCGTATTATTTATATAATTTTGATATATATTTTAAAAAATTTCATAAAAATTTCATATTTATCATCTCATTTTTTATCCAAAGCTATGTATATCTTCATAATAAAATTAAAAATATAATGAAATTATGAATATAAATTAAGGTTAACACAATAATTAGTCTAATTTTATTAATGTCAAATTAGTAATCAACCATTTTGAGAGTGAATATAAGAGCAGAAATACTTCTCAATTAATATAAAAATAGTCTCATATAAAATTTTATATTATAATTATTGTTAAACTAATTTAATATTTTTTTATTTTTAAATTTTTTTTATTTAATAATATTTGCGCTCGCACGCAAGTAAATCATACTTGTCTATATATAAATAAAACCCATCCCCCAAGAGCTTAAATCTTTTTCCAAATATAAGTCCTATTATTGTTCAAAAAATATGCATCCTATTATTGTTTAAAAAATATGGATCATATTACTAATAAAAGCTGAAACTAAATGCATTTGAAGGTATCCACAAAATATTTTAAAATTAAATTTTTTATTCATTTCATCATTCATAATTATGGAAGCCGACAAAGTCATAAGTTTATAAATTGTACTTTTAAAATTATGGATATTGTTTTACTTATGGAAAACAAGATAATATAGAAACTAATATATACATATTATTTTTAGAATTATGGAACATTTTATTAATATATGGAAAATAAGATAATAAGATAATTATAAAATTATGTTATACTAAAATTATGAAACACAATTTATAAATTTTTATTTATTTTTAATAAAAATAAAAATTGTGAAAATTGTGAAATTAAGAAAGTTTAAAATAATTTACATCATCATCCACAATTTAGGAAGTTTACAAATTTTAAACTTTTAGTTTAAACTTTTCTTTTAGAATTGATGTCAATTCTATAAACTTATAAAAAATAGGATTACACGATAATTATAAAAAGTTCTGTTAATATTAGAATTGTGAAATTAAAAATTACAAATTAAGATCATCTATAATATATATTGATAAACATTAAATTGAAAAAAAAATATTTTATTTTGAAAATAGTATTTTAAATGGAACAATATGAAGTATGAGTGATAGAAAAAATAGACTACAAATCTTGGTCAAATGCAAAAGTGGACCACAAAAACGGGTCTCTATTTTTTTCATGTTCCCGATATTGACCTCGTACATGGCAGATATTTACGAAGTAGACTTCTTGGAGAAGGTTACTAATAATTTTGGCAGTTTCAAATGACTCATGTAACCTTCATTTTACCTCGTATTTACTACAACACAATCATCTTTAATTCTTCCAACCACTATGAACAACCAATTCGAAGCTGTAAATGCTTTAACGACCGACATTTAACCTTGTTAAACTCATTATTTATTTCACAAACCTCATATTCTCTTATATTTTCTTTTTTTTTCATCTTAAAAACTCTAGATTTTGGTTTTAAAATTTTCGATCTCCTCGAATTCTAACGTTCTCGGCGTTTTATTCAGTCGCAGTGGCTGGTTTTATTGTTAGTGGTTGGAGCTGAAGTTTTGGTGTGTTGAAGTAGGTAAAAATCGCCTCCCTGCAGTTTTCTTTCAATTTTCTGATTTGGGTCACGAAATTAGACTTCGTTGAGCAATCCAGAAGTCTGTTGGTCAACGTATGGTCCAGTTTTGCAATTGACTTTTTAAAAATTTTTGTTAGTAGACTTCCTTTCATGTATATGGAAGTATACTAATTCCCTTTGATAACAAAAAAGTATAGTTGACTTCTCGTAGTAGTCTCCTGTCAATTTAGGGTATAGTTTTTCATTTGACTTAGTCAAAATATTTTTCGTGAAGTTTGACTCAGTCAAAAGGGTCTAGTTTTTTATTTGACCAATCTTTGACTTTGTCACGAAGTCTACTATAGTTTTTTTAGGTTTACCGTTGTTTGGACGGTTGACTAGTGCGGTAGACTTCGTTAATCCTCCCCAGAGTCTACAATTCATTTTGAATTTTTTTTTTATCAACGACAAAAATAGACCTCTATAGATTTATGAGGGAGGTCTATCCTAAACGACTTTTTAAAGAAGTCTACTTTTTCATTTTTCAATTGCAAAACTAGACATTTTCGTATTCGACTTCCCAGGTAGACTACCCAAGAAGTCTACTTAGTCCAATGAACGCGTTGGTATAATCGATGGAATTGTGGCTAAGCATGTCAAATATTCAATGAAGGTAATGTTTGGGATGCATCTCGATTATATCTCTGCTTACCGGGCCCTAATATATGCGCAGCAGTTGGTGAGAGGAACCCCTGAAGATGGATATCAAAGGTTGCCATCTTACTTGCGTTCTATTGAGTCGCCCAACCCGCAAAGTATCATTGATCTTGTACATGATGTGGATAACAAATTTCTATATATTTTCTTATCATTGGCTGCTTTTGATAGCCGGTTTTCAATATCTAAGGAGAGTTATTATGGTTGATGGGACTCATCTAATAGGAAAATACGAAGGTGTTATGTTAGTGGTAGCATGACAGGATGTTAACTTCCAGATATTTCCATTGGCATTTGGAACTCTCGACTTGGAGTACGAGGCTTCAAGGGAATGGGTATGCGTATGCACATACACTATTTGACTTTAACCGAAACATGGATGTAATTCGCCATGCCAATCCCGACCTCGCAACATACCTAGAGAATGCGAACCCGCAGTTATGGTCTCGAGTTCACTTCCCGGGTGATAGATACAATATAAAGACGAGTAACATTGCAGAATCGATTAACTCGGTGATTAAACTAGCCAAAGGTTTTCTCATATCCTCTTTTGGACTTTATACGAGAGAAATTAGGGAGGTGGTTTTATAAAATCCGAGAAGATGCCTTAAGTCTGACAATAATCCATAGCCGTGGCTTTTAATATTTGTTGGCAGTGCGTGAACATTATGCGTATCATATGTCTGCTGAACGCATTGACGGGTGGCGTTTATTTGTGAGAGGTGGACCACAAGATTTTATTGTGGATTTGGAACATACCAATTGTGCATGTAGGGTGTACAATGTCGAGAAGATACCTTGTTCACATGTACTCGCAGCTGCAAAAGAGGCTTGCTTGCTTAGCTCTACGCTTATATGCCCCAAAGAAAGACTATTTATATGCGGCCTGTGAAGGAATTTCTAGCAGTTCTAATCAGGATTAGCAACCCTAGTCTGAATTCCGAGCCTAGGATCTAAGGTTCATGTAATTGAATCTATCAGATCTCGAAGTTACCTGGTGAATATGCAGCGGAAGTATTGCAAGTAATCGAGATCACGAAGCGCCTCAAGTGCTGCGCCTCTACTGGTATCCACACGCACACAAACTGAACCGCAGGGATGCTAGTGCCTTACAGAGATCTGATCTCCAGAGAGGTTTCTATCTGTGTTCTGGTGGCTGTGAATTAGGTTAGGGACGAGTTTAGGTCGACCATATATCTTATATATGTCGGCTTAAACCACAACGGAATTAACCAACGATTAAACCGAATTAATCTGATTAATCCGCGAGTGCATCGATCGATGCACTATCTGCAACGATCGATGCTATCCCAGAACATTGATATCGAATGCATATCACATATGCATACACTGGATCATTACATTAATGATCAACCTCGTCTTTAACGCCCAGTTTGCTTAGGTGTGTGACCCTGTAGGATCATATAACACTAGCAATGAGTTCTCAACTCATTGATCATAAGTGGCTTCTAGCAAAGCGTTATGACTACCTAGTGTTATGTGATTGTCTCATCTCGACTATACGACTTTCACTTAGAGCAAGTACAATAGATTTCAGGACATTCCCAACAATCTCCCACTTGTACTGGAATCATCTATTCCTTTAATCCCTTTGTAGCTATATCTCAATCTAGCTTAAGGCAAGCACTGTGTCATCCTTATTCAACCAGATTACGTTTATCGAATCCCGATTTGTACTGATGAAAAACAAACGACTGACAATCACCTCGTTTGAGCGCGGCCACGCATTTCCAGTATCAAATCTTCGATAGGCCCAGAGATATTTAACTCATGTTATATAGGAGGTACAAATCCCATCTTGTCCCATCCATGTCTCTTTCATATTTCATGATACGCCTAATCAGTGTCTTTATAATCACCAGTTACGGCTGACGTTTGACAAAGTCAAGACGAACCAATCCATATGAGAGAGGACATGATGAACTCAGGTCTTAGGACTAAACTCTTTTGTCGTAATGAGAAACTCTTATGACACTAATATAACATCTTGTAGAGTTCTCATTGACGGGTCAAGTCCGATCATGTGTTCTCTAACACATATCTATGTGATTGACTTTAATACACTTATTAATGACTCCATGAAACATGGTCATCAGTCACCTCACATACTAGTCTCACGCGGTTGTTAATGTCCCACGTTAACAACCTCGACCAGGGACCATTATAATTTATGTCATTTATTGCTTATAGGGTCTCATGATCAAGTCACATACTTGATGGCCTATAAAATGTCATAAATTACTTTGGGACATTATATATATTTAATTAACACAATTAAATAATGCTGAAACAATTTCATTAAAGTAACATAACTATTATGTCTTTGTGAACATCATGTCATAACTAAAACAAATACAACTCCCACTGAAATCAAGATCATATCTTAAGAAATCTAATGCCTATAGCAGTGGTATGAAACTCGTGCTTAGGCCTTGGGAGAGGCTTGGTCAGTGGATCAGCAACATTCTCATCCGTCGGGACTCTGCTGATCTTCACATCTCCTATATTCACAATATCACGGATAAGGTGATATCTCCTTTCTATGTGTTTGGATTTCTGGTGTGATCTAGGTTCCTTTGCTTGCGCAATGGCTCCATTGTTGTCACAATACAGAGCCACTGGCTCAGAAATACTAGGAATCACACCAAGTTCAGTGATGAACTTCTTGATCCAAACAGGCTCCTTTGCCGCTTCAGAAGCAGCGAGGTACTCAGCTTCAGTTGTGGAATCTGCTACAGTGTCCTGCTTGGAACTCTTCCAGCTGACTGCACCGCCGTTCAGGCAGAAGATGTAACCAGATTGCGTTCGGAAATCATCTTTGTCTGTCTGGAAACTTGCGTCTGTGTAACCACTTACTACCAGCTCATCACTTCCTCCGTACACCAAGAATTTATCCTTAGTATTTCTCAAATACTTCAGAATATTCTTGACTGCTGTCCAGTGACTTTCACCTGGATCCAATTGGTATCTACTCGTCATGCTTAAAGCACAAGCAACATCTGGACGAGTACAGAGCATGGCATACATGATGGATCCCAACGCCGAGGCATAGGGAATCCGACTCATGCGTTCTCGCTCAGCAGGTGTCTCAGGACACTGCTTCTTGCTGAGACTTATGCCATAAGACATTGGTATGAAGCCTTTCTTGGAATCTTGCATTCTGAACCTGTGTAGGACTTTATCGATATAAGTGTCTTGACACAGTCCAATCAGCTTGTTTAATCTATCTCTATAGATTCTTATTCCAAGAATATACGCGGCTTCTCCCATGTCTTTCATTGAAAAACAACTTTCGAGCCAAGTCTTAACAGACTGTAACAACGGAACGTCATTTCCGAGAAGGAGTATGTCATCTACATACAACACGAGAAATGCAACTGCGCTCCCACTAGTCTTCTTGTAAACACATGGTTCTTCTTCGCTTCTGATGAAATCAAACTTTTTGACTGCTTCATCAAAACGAATATTCCAACTCCGAGATGCTTGCTTCAATCCATAAATGGATCGATGAAGTTTGCATACTTTCCTAGCTGCATTTGGATCGATGAAACCTTCGGGTTGTGTCATGTACACATCCTCTTCCAGAATTCCATTAAGGAAAGTTGTTTTCACGTCCATCTGCCAGATCTCATAATCATAATGAGCAGCTGTTGCTAGGAGAATCCGAATGGATTTAAGCATGGCGACAGGTGAATAGGTTTCTTCATAGTCAATACCATGAATTTGTTTGAAACCTTTTGCCACTAGCCTTGCTTTATATATCTGAATATTTCCATCCATATCAATTTTCTTCTTTAAAATCCATTTACACTCAATGGGTCTTGCACCATCGGGTAAATCAACCAAAGTCCATACTTGGTTCTGTGACATGGATCCCATTTCGGATTCAGCGGCTTTCAGCCACTTTTCGGAGTCAGTGCTCATTATCGCTTCTTCAAAATTCGCTGGCTCGTCACTGTCAATGATCAACAAATCATGACAATTGGTTACGAGAAATCCATATCTCTCGGGTTCGTGACGGATCCTTTAGGATCGGCGAATTTCAGGCTCCACAGGCGCCGTCTCTACAACTCTTTGTAGATCCAACTGTTGCTCTTCCTCTACGGGTTGAGCATTTTCCTGCGGTTCTCGAACTTCTTCGAGTTGTACTTTACTCCCACTGTTTCTCTTGGAAAGAAATTCTCTCTCAAGAAAAACGCAGTTCCGAGCAACAAACACTTTGTTCTCGGATTGGTTGTAAAAGTAGTATGCCTTGGTTTCCTTAGGATAACCAACGAAGTAGCACTTGTCTGATTTGGGTTCGAGCTTATCTGTAATTAATCGCTTAACATAAGCTTCACAACCCCAAATCTTCAGGAAAGACACACTCGGAACATTTCCAGTCCACATCTCATGTGGTGTCTTTGCAACTGATTTTGACGGAACCCTATTAAGTGTAAACGCAGACGTTTCTAGAGCGTATCCCCAAAAGGATAATGGAAGAGTTGAGAGACTCATCATTGACCGAACCATATCTAATAAAGTCCGATTTCTCCTCTCAGACACGCCATTCCATTGTGGTGTTCCATGAGGAGTGAGTTGTGAAACAATTCCACAATCTCTCAAATGATCACTGAATTCTTGGCTCAAGTATTCTCCTCCGCGATCTGATCGAAGAGCCTTAATACTTTTGCCAAGTTGATTCTGTACTTCATTTTGGAACTCTTTGAACTTTTCAAAAGATTCCGACTTATGTCTCATTAAATAGACATAGCCAAACCTGCTGAAATCATCAGTGAAGGTAATGAAGTATCGAAAATTTCCTCTGGCACTTGTGCTCATTGGGCCGCATACATCTGTATGTATAAGGCCCAATAAGTCACTGGCCCTTTCATTTGGTTTGTTGAAAGGGGCCTTAGTCATTTTGCCTAGTAAACAAGATTCACATTTCTCACATGATTCATAATCAAATGAGCCCAGAAGCCCATCACTATGGAGCTTTTGGATCCGTTTCTCGTTTATGTGGCCCAAACGACAATGCCAAAGAAAAGTCTGATTCGTGTCATTTGATTTGAATCTCTTGGTGTTAATGTTATAGATTGGTGCGGTTTGGTTTAAAACATAAGCCCATTCTCTAATGGGCTGCTACCATAAAATACATCATTGTAATCAAAAGAACAACATTTATTCTTAATTGAAAACTGATATCCTTCCACATCCAAAACAGGAATGGAAATAATATTTCTACTTATAGCAGGTACATAGTAGCAATTATTAAGTTTTAAAACCAAACCAGAAGGTAAAGACAAGTTATATGTTCCTACGGCTAATGCAGCAACTCTTGCTCCATTCCCCACGCGCAGGTCCACTTGTCCCTTTTCCAACTTCCTACTGTTGCTTAGGCCCTGCATATTTGTACAAATATGAGCACCACAGCCGGTATCCAATACCCAAGAAGTAGAACCAGAAGTAGTAACATTTACTTCTATAACATAAATACCTGAAGATGAAGTCTCGAAAGTCTTCTTCTTCTTCTTCTCTTCCAAGAATTTGTTGCAATTTCTCTTCCAATGCCCAAGCTCTTTACAGTAATGGCACTTATCAGTCTCAGATGGGCCCGGCTTGGGTTTTGGGGCTGGCGCCGGCGTGTCCTGGTTCTCAACCGGGACTGCCTTGCCCTTTCCCTTACCTTTGCCAAGTTTCTTAAACTTCTTACCCCTTTGTACCATAAGTACATTAGGAGTGCCCTTCTTGATATTTGGCTCAGCTGTCTTGAGCATGCCATGCAGCTCAGTCAATGTCTTTGTCAAGTTATTCATGTTATAGTTCATAACAAACTGATCATAACTTGACGGCAGTGACTGCAGAATGATGTCAGTAGCCAACTCTTGGCTAAAGGGACAATCCAGCCTCCCCAGGTTATCAATATAACCCATCATCTTAATGACATGAGGACTGACTGGATTGTCCTTTGGTAGCTTGCATTCAATGAGAGATTTAACCGTCTGGTATCTCTCAGTTCGTGCTTGCTCCTGAAACATACTTTTCAGGCTAGTGATCATCTCCACGGGCGACTCCACGTTCTCGTATTGCTTCTGCAAATCCGAGTTCATGGTAGCCAACATGAGACAATTCACATCGACCACATCATTGGAATGCTTATCCCAAGCATTCCTTTCTGCATGTGGAGCATTGGCTCTCGGTTTTTCAGGGAGAACAGTTTCCAGGACATAGTCCCTTTTCTCCTGCTTGAGAACAATTCTCAAGTTCCGATACCATTCGAGAAAATTCGATCCAGTTAACTTGTCCTTCTCAAGGACGGATCGCAGGGAGAAAGAGTTATTATGAGTGTTAGTCATAGCTGAGAACATAGAAAAGAAAAAGTACAGTTATGATGTTCAAGAAATGAGAATTCTTAACATTTAAGAAAACTCGCACTATATTCAAACAATGTTTCCTCAGATGAATATAATGATCCAAGACCCATGTTTCACTAGACTTGAGTGAGCCACTGGCTATCACCCAAATTCAGCTATCTAGGTAAGCAACAACCTTGCTAGTTATATCCAATATAACTCTTGGTTGTGGACTGACATCTTATGTCTAATCCACCTGATGTCTCTGAGCCCAAAACGATTTTGATGGCCCAGTCAAGTAAACCAATCTCTTCAGTCACGTAATTTTCGATGTTTCGCACTGCAAATCCATCAACGCGATTACCTCTGTCTTACTCATGAAATTGTGGACATCTTGCACTGCAAGTCTGTCGCACAATCAAATGGGTCTTGACAGTTGACAAGATTGGAAAGACATCAAGTACACTTGATATTTGGTTGAGGAACGGAACCATTTAAAACGTTCAGTTTTACTATGTTTTAATTCTTATAATTAATTAATCCGCGATAACCGATCAATCTAATTGATCCGGTTTTGAATACCGGTCAGCGTCGATCGATGCTACATTAGCATCGGTCGATGCCAACCTAATCCAACCAATCGCATTTAAACCATTCACAGTGTTCGACCATATTTAACCAAGCTCGATAACCGGTCCAATCCAATTGAACCGATCCAACAATCTCGCGAGGCTGTGTCGATCGATGCAACAATTGCATCGATCGACACTAGGCGAAAACTAGGTTTATTCGGTTTTCGCCCTGCATCGATCGTTGCCGGATTGGCAACGATCGACACCATGCAAAAAACCCTAAATTTATTCGGGTTTTCGCTTTGTGTCGATCGATGCCCGATTGGCAACGATCGACACTATGCGAAAAACCTTAAAACGTTTTCGAACAAAACCCTAAACTAGGTTACTTTGATCAAAACGAGTTTTAGCATGCTTGTATCAATTATACAAAGATCTAGATTCAACTAATCTAATCATCATGCTACAGATTCAATGGAACCCTAAAGCTCTGATACCACTGAAGGAATTTCTAGCAGTTCTAATCAGGATTAGCAACCCTAGTCTGAATTCCGAGCCTAGGATCTAAGGTTCATGTAATTGAATCTATCAGATCTCGAAGTTACCTGGTGAATATGCAGCGGAAGTATTGCAAGTAATCGAGATCACGAAGCGCCTCAAGTGCTGCGCCTCTACTGGTATCCACACGCACACAAACTGAACCGCAGGGATGCTAGTGCCTTACAGAGATCTGATCTCCAGAGAGGTTTCTATCTGTGTTCTGGTGGCTGTGAATTAGGTTAGGGACGAGTTTAGGTCGACCATATATCTTATATATGTCGGCTTAAACCACAACGGAATTAACCAACGATTAAACCAAATTAATCTGATTAATCCGCGAGTGCATCGATCGATGCACTATCTGCAACGATCGATGCTATCCCAGAACATTGATATCGAATGCATATCACATATGCATTCACTGGATCATTACATTAATGATCAACCTCGTCTTTAACGCCCAGTTTGCTTAGGTGTGTGACCCTGTAGGATCATATAACACTAGCAATGAGTTCTCAACTCATTGATCATAAGTGGCTTCTAGCAAAGCGTTATGACTACCTAGTGTTATGTGATTGTCTCATCTCGACTATACGACTTTCACTTAGAGCAAGTACAATAGATTTCAGGACATTCCCAACAGCCTGCTCTAACGATGTTTATCCATCCTCGTTTGATGATTCAGAAAAAGGTTAAATACTATGTCTTTCTCCGGTCGTGAAGCATGGTCCGGACAGACAGAAGAAATCGAGATGGCTATCTTTGTTAAAAATGTCAAGGAAGACACACACCAAACCAAGAAAGATGCATAAAAATACAGCTGTTCAAAATGTAGGTAACATGGACATACACGTAATTGCTGTGTAAGTTCTGTTGTATTTGGCTTATACTGGTTAAGATCGTCCTTTCTTGTGCCTAATATTTCATTAACTTAATTCACTTAGGTTGGGGAGGAAGGCGGTGGTTAAAATTGAGGGAACTATAGACATAAGTCAGGAAGTCTACAATAGAAGTCTGCGAATGAAGTCTTCCACAACTGTATTTTTTAGGGGTTGTTTTCCTGTCTTTTCTTGTGTCTTTCTTGGATAGGGACTCTAAAATCCTAATATTATTACCGAACCTGCTTTAAGTTGATAGGTTATAACCAAAAAACATATAAACCTATCAGAGGAGGAAAACAATTTCAGTATGACTATGTTGAAAGCAAAAACAAACACAACCTGATTACTGTTCATTCACCTAAACCCATGTTTACAACTTATATTCAACTTCTTCTCCTCGATACCCACACTCGTCCCGGATTTCAACACACATCTAGTCCCTTAGAGGTTTGGTATTCTGGTCACACAAAGCAGGAGGGAATGGCATTCCAAGTGCGTGACATTCAATGTACTTCAAGCAAAAAATACCACAGTCCCCTGTTGGAAGTTTTTTGGTACGCTCTCCTCTTTAATCCGCTCACATATGAATGGCTCAAAATTGTATAGTTCTCGACCATGAACAGCTACCGATGACATTAGATAGGGAGCATTACTCGAATAGGCTCAACTGCCATATGAATTATGTCATCTCAGAAAATTTTGAATGAAGAATCGCATATGGTGATGTGGTTTTTAGGGAGTGATATCCACAAAGCAACCCAATGAGTTCTTGTCACATTCAAGAGCACGTATAAATCATCGAATTCAATCCCCGATGTCTTTTTCGACTTACAAAAAACCGACGCCTCGCCTGAAAAGTAATCAAAAGACCGACCTGGTAGCAACTTACCTGAACCATCGAAATTCGGTTCTGAGTCGACAAAATATTTGTATTCCGCTGTCCACATCATCGAGAAAATGACATCCAGAAAGCATAATCTATTGGACCTGAACCACTCAGGATGCTTCTGGTATCGAAGTCTGAGATGATTAGTGACGGCACCCATATGCTGCATTGATTGAAACACATATTAGTGTACCTGTATTTCCAGACATACTAGAAAAGTACACTCATTAAGTTAACAATTATAGTCTTCTTATGAAGTATACCACTGAACCTTATCATGTCCACAAGCCATTCTTTTGGAGTTCGCAAAGTCCTAAACCAATGGCTAAGAGATCATATAGGCTTATGATTTAGCTTCCAATCACTGCGTGGTTAAGGTTATTTTAATTCGTTAACTTCATCTAATTCAGAAGCAAACCAATAGAATCTTGAGTGAATAAAGACTTACGCTAGACTTTTCACCTAGTCGAAGCAAGGTTTCGACTTTGTCTTTGGAACAACTGCGAACGGATCGTAGCCAGGCTTAGAGGCAGTTGGCATCTTCAACATTACCTTTAACATTTTGTTTCCTACGAAAGGAGAGACTTGCATTGAAGTTGGGGTTTTAATCATTTCACCCTTTCCCGTGCAAGTTCCTTTGTTGCATACTTCTTTACTTCTTGTTTTTTTTTTTCCCGAAAGAGCCTCATGGTCCTCTTTTGTTGGTTGTCTTATTCCAACATATTGCACACTATTACCGAAATTGTCGCTCTCAGTCTTTTGAACCCCTTTCTGCAATATTACAATCATGTACAATAAGAAGTTGGACATGGTAAATCGAGGATAAAACATTTTTATTATATAGTTCAAATCCCATGTAACAAACAATAGTATTCCGCAAACAACAGTAGACAACTCACTCAGACAACATAAATTTATTTTTAAAAAACAAATCCTATTTAGATGTGAGCACATGATTTATTTGAGATTGTCTAGTAGGTACTTGGGCCGCTTTATTTTTACTTGGTACTGGAGAGAGTTCAGTACTTACCGGAGCAGGCTGCATTTCCTCCTTCTGAGCATCAACTGTGGCCAATGCATTTGACTTCTCACGCTCTTGATTGGTTCTAGCCTCTTTCAGACTCACTATATTAGATTCCATGCCTTCAACTTTCAGATTCAGTTCTCTTAAATGATGATCGCAAGCCAAGAACCCTGCTTTAACATCCATAGGTATCCGTGCGCAGCCTTGTTGAATTTCAGCCCTCATGGCCTCAAGGACGTCTTCTTTGCTCATGCCATGATCGGCTGGAGAAAAGCTTCCTCACACAACATTAACCCCATTATCTCGTTTCGTGTCCTCTAATAGATTACTCTTCATAATATATTTGATCCAAGACACCTTCTACTTCCCAGTGAGTTTTGTTCCATCGTCATCGCCCATGACCAAATTCTCCAAACACACACATCGCTTTCACTATATTCTCCACATGTTCATCATCCACCTCGTCATCCCAAACTGGGAACATTTGGTCCCTCTCCTTCACAACAAATCTGTAGAAACGGGTCTACAACAATCCCAAATCACAGATAAGCGCCTTATAAAACATAGTACAATATAACAATACAAGAACAAAATCTTTTGTGTCGACTTGTATTGCGTACCTGTTTCAACATATTTCCTTTCAAATTTCTCCATCTCTAGTCACCGTGAAAGCAAGCAGGGGTGGATTTATATTGGACGCCATGCTCTCTCCATACTCAGTCAAGTAGTCCGACACAGAAGTGTACACCCAAACTTGGAGAACCTCAACGAAACCATCAATAGTGTAAGCCTTTGTCAAATCCTTCTCTTTGACAAATGAAATAAGGTTTTGGAATGTCACCCTTTCATACGGGTAGTTATCAAATTCCACCAAATCCATGACTAGCATGGCCATGCTAAGACCTGTGAATGTGGAGGATTTCTTTGCCTCAACGAATCATGCATAGACAGCCAAGTATCCCAATCACATCCTATCTTCCCTAGACCAGTTATCAGCAAGGGAACAAGCTTTAATAAGATCAGAAAGATTGGGTCCCCTTTCTATAGGCACTCCCATCTTCTCCCAGAATTCTACCATCCATTCAGTAACTTCAACGTCATGGTCTCCAAGTCGCTCAACGCAGTTACATACAAGGCCGATAATCTCTTCAAACTTGTTCAATGAAAACTTTTGAGGGTTTACACCAACCAGACTCCAAAGCTCATACTTCTTCTTACAAACTAATCCAAATCCGAGGATGTAATGTACTAGCTGATAACGCCCAACCAAAATCCATCTTGTGAAACTTTAGATATACACCAAGTTTAAAGTTCCAAATCTATTCCCACTCATCCTCTTTAAGTGCTGAGAACACCGAACTGAACAACTTGTTATTGTTGTTGTAGTAATGGATAATCTTCTCCGGTTCCGGCTCATCACTTTTTGTGAAAAGTCTCTTAGGGAATACATGATTATCCATCCTGCACCAAAGAAAAACACATTGAGGAAGTCTTCTAAATATGTTTACCCTATATGTCTACAGTATAAGTCTCGTAAACAAGTCTACAAAGTAAGTCTACTGATGAAGCCTACAATCAAAGTCTCCCAAAAAGTCTACAATTTAAATCTCCTACAATGGTTTAAAGTACGATCCACGTGGAGCATAAAAAATGAAACTACAATCTATGTGGAGCATAACAAATTGAAACTAAAAAATATGTTTATTGAAAGTGGGTTTTTTACCTTATTTTGCTTCGATGAACCAGATTTGCCAACATAACACAAGGAGCTGAAGATCTATGACTTAGACGAAGTCATGGGCCCACATACGGTGACATACGGAAATAAAGGGAGGCGGCGAGGCACGAAATTGTGGAGACGACACGGAAAGTCAAAATAAATTGGAAACAAACAAGGCAAGTTAGGTTATTTTCAAAATTTTGTAAATATCCAGAGAAAGAAGAAGCGACAAATGAAGCATGCATGTTTACCGACGGGGATGGAGGCGACAAAGAGGCCGACGGATCGCTAGTCTTAGACAGAATATGACGTTGAGAGGGCGAAAACAGGGAGGTGACACCGTCTGTAGGAAAAGGTTGGTGGGAGAGACGAGAGTCGCCGTCGAAGATGGAGTAGAGATAGAGAAGTGGGTAGAAACTAATTAGGGTTGGGTAGCATATACTATAAATGGGTAGGTTAGAAACGGTTAAGTGATGGTTATCATCGGTTTAGAGTAAGTTAACTTCAGTTTATATTATTATTTACTGTTTTTACTTTTATTTTTAAATTTTAACTGTTTTACAATTATATAGATCTCCTTAGGAACTCTACTATCAGTCTCTCCAATATAAGTCTACCAGAAAATTTCCCAACCTTTTCGGTACCGTAAAAATATTTTTAAAAAATAGTAAATCCACCCAAATATGTCCCGTCAACATACCAATTCCCGCCCATTTTCTATAGTTTTCCGCTTGTAGGTTTAGGTTGATTAGAAAAGTAGACTTACACATGATGTATACCTTTAATATTTTATAATTTAGATAACCGGTTAGCTCAATTTGGTACGATCAAAATTCTATTCTTTTATTGCTTCAATTTAAAACTTTATAAGTTTCTTATGTAGACTACAATAGGAAGTCTAAGCTAGAAGTCTTCTAAAGGAAGCTATAACAAACAAACATACAAACAAGCGATTCACTGAACTTAATAATTATGGTTCCAAAAGTTGATACAAATCCCACAAATACATATAATAAAACAACAAGAAGCAACAAAGCCAAAATACCATAAGCTGATACGACCAATAATCTATAGTTTTATGTGGCAAACACAAGGGAGAAAATAACGATTAAGAGGACTACAATGAATAGAACCACCTTCTTCACCTCCACCACTCCAACAAACTGTTCTATAATTGTCACCTTCAATTGAACTATCTCAGTCTCAATCCGAGTTTGAGCTGCATGGTAATCGCTATCTTCAAGAACACTGATGATGTCTCCCTGTTTTTTAAAGCACATCTAAGCTCTTGAAATTCCTCCATAATAGCTTCATCCCATCATTTAAATAAATGGTGGTTACGTCTTGTAAAGAGAAATTCCCACACTTCCCCCATCCTCTTTCTTTCCTTCTCGAGAAAGAGAAAGAAGAGAAGAAAGGATTGATTCTATTCTTTCATGTGAGAATGGCCCTTTCTTGTATCGAAAGTTTTTTCGTGCTATACACCATGTTTAGAAAGTCCAACCTCCTATGGGACCGTACATTTTTCTTACCTCGAAAGGTCTGCAAGCCTTATGATGCTACGGTCCACTGTCCGCATTGCAAGGGGTAAACTCAGACTCGGATGGGATAGGATTGTGCGTTTGGGCCCTTCGGGTGCCATATTTTGGCCGAGTTTACCGTACACCCCGCCCTTATGTTAATGTTAGGCGACTGTAATCTTTTGTTACATTCCACCGTTGTTATGCTAGAAAGAAAAGGTTCCGCACGAACTCTCGTTCTGCAGCGTGGTGGCAGGACCAATAGGGTATTGGCTCCAGGATAGGGGTTCCTCCACATGGTTCATGAAAATACATAGGCGCCTTCCCTTATCTTTTGGATAAATGGGGTGCTTTCCGATCTACGGTCCCTCGGAGCGAAGGGTTTGATAGGCAGTATGGGCCCTCTGACTTCTAATTATGTGTTGTGTGGCTCCCGCAAAGCGAATGAAGGGAAGCTCTTCGTTCTTATATTTCTTGCATCAAAAAATAGCCTACCGGGATTCTCGTCGATGGTGGAAAATTTGATCACCGTCAACAACCCGCAGAAGCATTTGTCAGGTTTCCCGAATTTAGTACGAGTACCAAATTTCACTTCAGGATATCCTGAACTCCACAAACTCCTTATAGATCTATTACTTGACGGTTGACTGTAGGAGTATCTCCCCATATCTACGTATTATTAAGAAAGACTCATGAGAAGTAAAAAAAAAAAAAGAATAATGTATTATTACACAAACAATTTGAAGAAGAAATAATACCACTAAACCAGGGGCGACGATGACCAATGAGGCTCACAGCGAGGAGAGCAGTTTTAGAGAGAGAAAGTGAAGAGATTTTGTGTGTTTTTACCAGAGAAAAAATAACACTTACCTTAGAAGCTTTATATAGGAGGTAAATTTTTATTGTTAAAAATCATTTTTGTAAACTTCAGAAGAAGACTTCACACGTAAACTTTAATAGTAGACTTCTTTTTCAAAATAAATTTACCGCCAAAAATATCTTAAGTTCACGCCAATTTTATATTTAGGTCTGATTTGACAAGGTAAACTTCTAACGAAGACTTCAACAAAAGACTTCCACTGAAGACTTCTTCATCGGTACTTAGAATATGATATTTAGACATGTTTGTTAAATATGACTTGTATCAAATTTTATTTTGTTAGGTGACATTTGACTGTGTTTGATTATTCAAAAAGCGGTTTGATAAAAATATTTTTTTTTTAAAATAAATTTTATACTTTAAATGTAATATGTATGGAGAAATAGAGACTTCTCATTCAAGTCTACTTTGGAGACTTCTATTGGAAGTCTTTGAGGTAGAATTTTAAATTAAAAGTAGACTTCTTAAAAGTTAATATAGTAATTTATACTTCACTTTTATTGTTTAGTCGCAGGGATGCTCAAACTAATTTCTTACCCCCATGTGTCTAGTTTTGTATTTCTTTTTAAAAAGAGTCTACTTTAATTCCTAAAATCAAATAAAGGTATAAAAACAATTCCCTTTATAATATATTGTATTTACCTTTTAAGAAAAATCAACTGACTGATATGATAGGGGAAAAATGGAAACGCAAGTGTCCATGTAGGCCAACTGGTAGGAGCACTGGAAAGCCCTGTGAATTGTGATTTAACTAAGACATCTTCAAAGCTTTCCCACTCTCTCATATTCACCGTTTCTTTGTAAGTGGCTAAGTTCCATACTAGATGCAAACTTACATCGAAACAAGGTGTGCTTTGCATCTTCTACCTCTCCACATTTTGAGCACCTTGCATTTTGTGTTACTTTTGGGTTTATTTTGTATTGAAACGATCGATAACATTACTGAAATCCTATGTTCATGCACTACAACAAAGAAGGTCTACCACATCACTTATAAAGTGTCAAAAAAATAATTGATGATAGTTAAAATCATTTATTGAAAATTGACATTAAATATGTGATTTTAAATCATTTACAATAATTGATAGTATATTAAGATGATTAACATTATTTAAATAAAACTGATACACATCAATATTAATTTAAATCATTTTTAAGAACTAACACAAATGTCTATATTTATATCAGTTGCCTAAATGAAATAATTGTTCGATTTTATTAGTATCACTTAACTAAAAGATATAAAATTAGCATCAATAATAAATGACAGAACATATGTGGTTTAACGTCAGTTATGATTATTGATACTTGTTTAACACCAGTTCGCTCAAAATGATACAAATCTATAGTAATTTACGTTTGTCCCACATCGGTTGGAACAAGATGAAGGAGCACAAGCTTTTTACTATATAATGGAATATCATGTCTTCCATCTATGTTGGACAATTAGTTATATTACTGACAACCAATAGGAATATTTTTAATTTAAAAAATGTTTAGGTTGCCAAAAATAAATATTTTAATATATATTTATTCTATAAAAAAATATAAGGTTAATCTAGATAAAAAATCATGTTTAGGAAAAAGAAAAAAAAATTAGGTTAATCTAATAGATTGATTTATATCAGATATACAAACGACACATAAATTATCATATTATTTATTGAAAATAACACTGGTTTTGGTATCACTTTTTCATAATTGACATAACTATTATATCAATTAACATAAATGATATAAATATTTAAAATCAATTATTATAACTGAAACTAATGTTTATATCATTTATTTTGATTGATGCGAATTTTAACATCACTTATAGTAAGTGATAGAAATTAACGTTACTTAAACGAAATGATAAGAATAGTTGCATCAATCGGTTTTAAATGATATAAAGCATTAGAGTCATCACTTCCAAAGTCATTTATATTAGTGATACAAATAAATTTGTATCAATCAAAAAGTGATGTCAATAAATAAAATAAATGATGTAACACATTCTATTTCTTGTAGTGATGGTCTTGTGCAATACTTGGCAACTTTAAGAAGGTTTCTTAAAATTTAGGGAATTCTTAAAATTTCAGGAAAACCTTTCTAATTCTCCAGGATACAAGCTTGATCAAGTTTGTTTGAACTGTGTTTGGTGCATAATAAATGGTTGATGCCATGGTTTTGTTTAGTAGTTAACGATTGAGGAAGCCGTTAGTAAATTTAAGAAATGCTTTTCTAAATTACCAGGAAACAAGCTTTATAAGTTGTTAAGCTGTGTTTGTGTATAAATAGATGATTTCATAACTAAAAATAGGTTTCATTCATGGTTATATTTAGAAATTAGGAAGGCATCTTGGAAGACTTCTTTCTTTTTTCTTTCTTTCTTTTTTCAATTTTGGAAGACTTCAAATTTGGGAAAGCGAATACATCGTCAAGAAACAATTATCACACTCTTTCACATATTTGAACTGTGTTTTCTCTATAGGTGAGTCATGTCATGACGTGACTGAAAATAGATTTCACTGATGGTTTGAACTTTATTGACATGAAAGCTAAGTATATATACCATCTAGACAGTCTATGTCCACGGAGCTGTCAAATGTTTATTCTTCCTAACAACAACAATCCCACTCAAAAGGGGATAACATCTGTTAATAATCACATGGGTTCTGCAAACTCACCAGCAATTCAACAGGCTGCGGCTGATGAAGCAAATGAGTCGAGCTCGGTGCAGAAGATACTTAATGAGATCCTGATGAACAACCAAGCTCATAATACCTCAGGAGGAGGAAGCATGATTGGTGGGCGTGGATCTTTCGGGAATGACGGGAAGGGAAGTAGTAATGTAAATAGCACCGGTGTTCTGATGATGAACGGTAAAGTGAACAACAACAGCAACACAAGTATTGGAGGTGGTGGTGGGAACAGTGGTCTGATGAACGGAAGAGTTGGGATGATGGTGAGGGATCCAAACGTGCAACAAGATCTTGGAAACCAACTCTTAGGAGCAGTCAATGGTTTCAACAATTTTCAGTGTGATTGGAACGCATGATGAAGAGATTTTGAAAACGAGTAATGTTATCTGCTTGCGAAGCATCATCATGATAAGGATTACGCCTCAAGAAAAGGAAGAGTTAAAAAAATCTTTGTACAACAACAACTGGTTTTTTTTTTTAACGCTTTCATTTAAATCAACCAAATAAGGAGTGTTGAGTACAACCAAACCTAGTTTCAGAGAACAAAATAAGAGCACCATTAGGTGTAAACAGTGATATGCACGACAACATAGGGCGCAAGCTCATTGAGCATAAGTTAAACGGCCCATTTGCGTTCAGGCAAGAGAGAGCTGAGTGAATAAATTATGGGTTACCAGCTTCAACCTCCAGAGAGCTTCGTAACCAAGCTGGTCCCCCTTTGGCAACAAACGAAGTGAATCTTCCTTCTTGATTGACACTTCTCGCAATGAGTAGTGCGGCCCTGTTGTGTTGTTCCAAGGTGTGGTCCAGAGACCATAAAGGGATCTGATGCAAAAGAGTAGAGATTAAGGACGTAAGCTGGGACATGAGTGGATACAGAGATAGGTTTATCATTGCTGCGCGAGCAAAAGCCATTGACGATTCAAAAATTACTCTGTTCTGTTTTAGGCTCTGCATCGATTCCACTGCCCACAATAGACATAAGAGCTCAGCTTCCATCTGAGAAGAAACACCAGAGTATGAGCGTCGACTATAAAGAAGGGCTTCACCACGATAGTCTCTGACAATCCACGCAGCTCCACATACCATTTCTGACTCCGACCAAGAAACCCCAATATTGCATTTGACTGCTAATGTTGACGGTTTAGTCCAGCCTGTGTTGATGATCCTAGGATCCTGCGGCACTTCTTCTGGTCTTAGTATCACATTGTTTAGGTGCAGCCAAATCTCAGCTTCTTCTAAGGCTCTCAATCCTATCACTGCAGGCTCCAGCCTTGTTCTTTCAAAGATAAAAAGATTCCTAGATTTCCAGATTTTCCACAGAATCCAAGGGAAGGCTAGTCGGAGATTTGGTGCGATATTGTGTTTGGAACTGCAATTAAACAGGTAATGCATGTTAAGGAACACTGATGTTCTCGAGAAACCTGACCGTGGAAGAGGGAAACCCGAGTTCTCCCACATTTCTTTCGCATTTGGGCAGTTGAAAAGGACGTGACAGATCGACTCATCGCCTTGGCCACATAGACTGCAGGTAACATCAGTTGTTAAGCATCGTGAAGCTAATCTTTCTTTAACTGCAAGAGCTCCAACTAGTGTTTTCCACATGAAATGTTTCAGTTTAGGGGATGTTTTTGCTTTCCACAGCTTTTTCCATAAGGCCTTCTCAAGCGGAGGTATACCTTGTTGTGGAGGAAGCTCATTGTCTTTGATGTCATTTAGCAACTCCAAACCAATGTGTACATACCGTCCTTTGAGAAACTCCAAACCAATGTGTCCTCAGCTTGACCATTGCGGCGCATGTTTAGTATCACATTGGCATCTTCCTCCGTGAAAGTCTGTCTTACCAGTGCAGCATTCCACAATCCCGAGTGTGTTTCTATCAAGTCGGACACCTTCATTGTCAAGTCAATAACAACTTCCTGGTTGTAGTTCGGTCGTCTTGGGACAATGTCTACAATCCAGGGTTCTGACCATACATTTGTCATTGCTCCATTTCCAATAACCTTCCGCAGACCCTTTGTAAGTACGTCACGACCATGTAGAATACTGCGCCATGCATACGAAGGTCGCTGTCCAACGTTGCTCTCCAAGAATGAGCATCTACTGAAATATCTGTGTTTCAGAATCCGGGCAAGTAATGAGTCCGGTCTGTCTCAGATCCGGAAGGCTTGTTTCCCGAGCAGCGCTTGGTTAAAGAGCTCAATGTCATGGAATCCCAATCCTCCAGCTTCTTTTTCTTTACACAATTTACTCCAGGCTACCCAAGGGATTTTCTTACGTTGATTACCCGAGCTCCACCAATACTGAGTCAGAACGCTAGTAATCTTTTTACAAATGTCTTTCGGCAGTTTGAAACAAGACATTGCGTATATCGGCATCGCAAGCCCCACAGCTTTGATGAGTACTTCTTTGCCTCCTTGTGATAATGCCTTCGCAAACCACCCGTTCACCCGACCATGGAGTTTTTCCTGTACAAAGCTCAACAGCTTTTTCTTTGACCCATTAAAACACTCGGGAAGCCCCAACTATGTGCCTTCCCCACCTTCTTTATCGATACGAAGCACATCTTTCACCTGCACTTTGATCTCGTCGGTAACCTTTGTACCAAAGATGATCGACGATTTATTCTGATTGATTAATTGCCCGATGCATCACCGTAGAGTTTCAAACACTCCATGATCGTTGCTGCTTCAGATACGGATACCTTGCACATAAGTAAGCTATCGTCGGCAAAAATAAGATGGTGCACTGATGGTCCATGAACACTGATATTGATACCATTGAGTCTCCCTTCAACTTCAGCATTGTTCAAGCAATTCGCTAATGCCTCCGCTGCCATGATAAATAAAAAGGGTGATAAGGGGTCCCCTTGGCGGATACCTCTTTCCGGTCTAATGTAACCATGCGATCGACCATTCAGTAAGACGGAGTATGAAACTGAGTTGACGCAAGCCATGATCCAACGTGTCCAGACTCTATCAAAGCCCATCTTTTCCATGAGTGTTTCCAAGAAGGGCCATTCCACACGATCGTAAGCCTTGGACATATCTGTTTTTATTGCCACAAAGTCTTTGGCAACTCTGTCGTTCGTCCTCAGTCCATGAACCATTTCGTGGGCTATAAGAATGTTGTCCGAGATTAACCGACCAGAAACGAACGCCCCTTGTGTCTACGAGATCAATTCGGGCAGAAATTTCTTTAACCTTTCACACAAGATTTTTGAGATGATCTTGTATTGAACTGAACATAAGCTTATCGGTCTCATGTCTGTCATCCGTGTTGGATTTGTGATCTTTGGAAGGAGGCTTAGATGGGTATGGTTCCATCCGGGAGGGAGAGTAGACGATACAAAAAAACTCTGTATTTCAGAGATTAAAGCTGGCCCAACAATGTGCCAACACTTCTGATAAAAGAAACCGGTCAGACCATCCTCTCCGGGAGCACTGCTGCCTTTAACCGAGAAAGCAGCTTGTTTGATCTCTTCTGGACTAATCGGGGCTGTCAACGCACGGTTCGTATTCGTCTGTTACTCGAGCTGGGAAGTTCTGGAACAGCGACTCAAGATCCATAGGGTTTGTGCTCATGAATAGATCTCTAAAGTACTCCACTGCAAGGTTTCCTTTAGCACCTTCCGAGAAATATTCTCGCCCTGTGTCGTCCATTAGCCTCAACACTCTGTTTTTGATTTTCCGGCCTTTGACACAATTGTGGAAGAATGGAGTATTTCGGTCACCTTCCTTCAGCCACTGCTCCTGACTTCTTTGACGCCAAAATGCCTCTTCATCACGATAAGCTATAGCCAACTACTCTTTCAGATATCGCATACGATCCCTGTCCGGACGTACTTTAGAGATCTCCTTCTCGGTTTCATGTTGCAATCATTGAATTCTGTCCTTTGAATTGGAATCAGATTGTTTCTTCCACAGAGCTAGCTCACGTCTGCATCTCTGTATGCGGTCCATGACAGAAACTGTATCACCATGATCATGGCCCCATCCTTTCCTCACTATCTCCTCGAATCCCTCTCGGTTAGCCATTCTTTTATCGAAATAAAACCTTCCCATAGCTTGCTCATCAGATTCCAAAGCGAACGAAAGCAGGATAGGCCGATGGTCAAATGCCCAGCTCCTAAGGTACTCATTGTTTGCTCGTGGGAACATACGAAACCATTCATCATTTCCGAAACTACGATCCAACCGACACTGGATCCAAATGTTCTCTCTCCATCCCGACCAAGAGAAGCTGTTCCCAGAATAACTAACTTCTTTTATCTTACACGTCTCAGCCATACTCCGAAATGCCCAGAATGAGGAGTCATTTCTCACATTTCCACCAAGTTTCTCGTCATTCTTCATTAGTTCGTTGAATTCCCTAATTAATAGCCACACATCATCGCGATGCATACCAATCTGTTCTATTTGATCCCATACTACTTGTCTTCTCTCACGTACTGGATCTTCGTATATACAACTCAAGAAAAACTGAATCGAACCCAATGTAACTTTCAGGTCGATCACCCGATCATTTTTTGACACTACTGCTACTGTATAACTATTTTTCCACATTACTGCAAGTCCACCACTCAAACCACGAGGTTCCACCGTAACCCAAAGAAATTCTCATATTATTAATGTAAACAAACTTTTGTTTTGTCTCACACAAAAACACAAAATCTGGGAAATATGTACGCCGCAGCTCCCGGATCCTCTGAACTGTCTCGGTACTACCCGCACCTTGACAGTTCCAGCTCAAAACACTCATTGGGATGGCAGCGGCTTCAAACCGGAAGCCACCGTAAGGTTGTGAGTTTTGGATCCTTTTGTTTTCCTTGCAAGCTGTTGATCCTCAGCTTTTCTTTTTGTTGGAGTTTCCTTGTCATTGGCTTCCTCCTGCTTGTCCGATATCAGGTTAGCAGCTTTCTTGGTCGGAGCTCTTGTCTTCCTGCGCCAAGATGTTGGCCGCTTTCTGCTCTTTTTAGCACCACCAGTGGGTCCGACAATAGAGAGCTTTTCAGCCCCCATATTGAATCCTGTTGTCCCCTGGAATTGAAAGTCAGAAGAGGCACTAAGCGATGACGATGAAGGTTCCTCTTGGTGCCATTGGAGACCGAAGGTTGGCTCAGATGACGCTTGCTTTTCACCATGTTTATCTGGCCACTACAGGCGACGTTCCATGGTGTTGTAATTGAAGACGTGACCTTTCCCCTTATTCACATCACTCGTGATCTTACTCGTGATCTTCATGAGACTGACCGTAAGGTTAGCTTTTGCTTCTTTAATGGATTGCTTCACCCGTAGAATACGGGCATTCCTTTCAGTCTCATTAACATGCGAGATGTACTGCAGAGCCATTTTGTGTTCCTGTTCAGATAATTCAGGAAACAGGGGAGGAAAACCGGGAGGTGCATCAAAACGGTTTACTGCTTTAGGCTTCTCAATATCCACAGTAGTTGTATCAGTGGTGCTGGCAATGGGGAACGTTTTGCTAGCACTTTTAGCTTTCTTGATCCATGGGCAAACCATCTTTTCGTGTGTGAGCCTCTGACAAGAAAAGCACCGCTTGTGAATCTTCTCATACTCGAACTCAATGACCACTATCTCACCAGAGGGCAACACCAATTGCTTGGCTGAAACTGCAGGGTTTTCGACATTGAAAGTTATCCTTGCCCGAATGTAGTCCTTGACTTGAGATGCCTTCGAGTCATACGCTATCTCCTCGACATGACCGCTCTTAGAAGCAAGTGTATTCATTGTTTCAATGGTAAAATGGTTCACTGGAATGTGCTTGATTCGGATCCACACTTCCATGGTCGTCAGGAAATCTCTTGGGATTGACGGTGTCCAACGCTCCAACAGCAACGTCCAGTGGTTGTAGGACCACGGTCTGTCCTTCAATACCGTCAGTAAGTCCTCCTCTCTCTGGAAGAAAAACTGAAACTTGTCCCGAGACAACGCTATGCCTCGAACTCGCCCATACACCCGCCACGCAGAAGGCATGTACTCGATCATTTTTTGCATGGATTGGTATTCCAGGTTCAGAAGTCTACCGAGCAAGCTGATTTCGTTCGCATCAACCACCCGGAATTGTGGGCCGTCAGGTAAGATGATCGGGTCGTCATCTATTATCTTCATCGAACGCAAGGCATTGTGCAAGTTTTCAGCCATGGTATGAATCACTCCGGTCGTACAAGAGTTGTTGTTCAGACGCGGAAGAGGTGATGGAGGAATACGGCGATCACGGCGGGGATAAGTTGGTGCGTGAGACGAGTTAATTTTGGCATCCGAATTAAAGCTTACCATAACTCGACAGGCTTAATGGGCAAGACACTCTAGCAAAGGAAACTGAATAAGCGAAAAGGAAATCGACAGATACACAGAGAAATCTCCGTGGTCACAAAATGGCAAGTGCCAAAAACAGAGTACGGTTGCAAGGAAAGCCGCTAAGAGGGGTTTTCACACACGTGAAAGAGAGATTTAAATAAGGCAATATGAAAGCCTCCTTTTCAACCCAAAGGGGCTGAGCTAAGGGACAGATTTGTTATGTTTTCCTTTTCCTGCTAGGAACTTTTTAACTTCTCGACAACTGGTTTCTAGGTTCCTTTTTTTTTGGGGTGGGGGGGGGGGTGTTTCTTATGCTTTTATACTTATAATGTACATCTTTCCTTGTGTTAACCAAACTTTCTTAGAAAATAAATTGCAATCCCAATGTCTGAAATGTATAATAAGTACGATAGGTGTTAAGATACTTATAAACTAAGAATGGGTCTGTTAAGTCATCAAAATCATTCCTGATAATATGGGACAAAATCCATTGATATAGCTCCACAAGTTTGTGTATTCATACTCACATATGATTCAGCATTAACATCATCAAACTGAAAAACAACAAGGCACTAAATGTCAAAATCTGTAAATTTCAGAAAGAGTAGTCTTTCAAGTCTGCTTTAGGGTCACCCATATCAATCTCAGCCGAGCATTCTTCAGCAGTAAGAGGAGGGAGTTTACGAGTCTTAAGCCTCAGGTTGTGTTTGTGCCAATCACTCTTGAAATGCTCTCTGTATTGCTTAGCTTCTCCAACAAACGTGTTACAAGTACTGCACTTGATCCCTTTTCCTTCTCCATCTTCTTGCTTTGTCTTGTTAGTGTCAATCTCTTGCTTCTGCATTTTCTTGCCAAGTTCAACGACAGGATCGGCCTCAGTCTCAACAGGTAACAATGGCTTGTTCTTCTGCAATGCCATATCATCATGCTCATCGTAATGATCCATGCTTGTGTCACCTTCAGCATGAACTGATACAGCGAGTATCTCTAATCTCCCCTGCATATTCCTCACAAGAGAATCACACTCTCGGAAAAGTCCTGGTTCTATTTCGCAGACCTGCACAAGAATGTATCACCACAATCAGAGAGGATTAGAGAAATATTTAAAACAAGTTAAAGCTATAGAATCATTACAGTGGACATCTGAGTTCCAGATTCGTCTTTGGAGACAACACAAGCGTCCCATTCTTTTAGCTTTTCTAGAAGCAAAGCGAAGTTTTGAACAGGAACAGTGAGACGCAGCCTCA
Source organism: Orychophragmus violaceus (assembly GCA_030180135.1). NCBI lineage: Eukaryota > Viridiplantae > Streptophyta > Magnoliopsida > Brassicales > Brassicaceae > Orychophragmus > Orychophragmus violaceus. Next base: position 42,642,897 of record CM058239.1, read on the forward strand.
TCGGAGAACGCTTTATAGGGAAGTGCTTCTGCAGCTCACGGATGACATCAAGAGCCTGAACAAGTTTAATAATCAAAATGAAGCCTACAAGTCACTGTGCTTCTACATTAAAACCAAAAACACTAACCTGCTTCTTGGAATTGCTATGAGGATCAACAGAAAAATGGATTTCATGCATTAGACGCTCTACCATGCTGATGGTATAAGGCCGTTGAGTTTCAGGGTTGATGGTTTTCTGCATTACAATCGTAGCAATATCCCGAAACTGGCTTGAGAACTGTGATTCTCTCTCCTTTCCAGCAACTTGAAGCTCACCTTTGTCCAAAATCTGAACATATACGACAAGTTTTGAGGAGTCAGAACATCAAAACTTGATTAAAAAAAAAAAACAAGTTTGAAGAACAAAGCCAATAACAGACCTCCAAGCATATCTTGGTATGACCATCTGATCCGAAGGCCTTTATCAAGTCTTTTGATTTGGCAAGAACTCCTTTCGACACATTTGAATAAACAGTATGAGACTGCAACACTTCATCAATGTCCTTCTCCCTGCAGAAATATTTCGTTTTCCATGTTCCATGAATAAAAATCTTACACAGAAATTTCATCTAGAGTATAGAGATGAAACAAACAATTTCGAAGACATGGAAAATCTGGGCGGCGCTAATATTCGTTTGGCTTCAGATTAAGCAAACATATGATCAATTTGAACAACATCGTCACACCAAATTCATCATACGATAAACAATCAAATAGGGATTGTTTATCAAAATCGAATAGCCGAATTGAGAAAAATCAACAGGAGACCAGTCAAGAACGATTGATAGTGAACGAAAAGGAAGAATTATGAAGCGGATAAATAAATCTATGAAGCAAAAGATTTCGATTGAAAAGTGGGGATGAGTGATGGTGAAAGCTTACACGCCGGACCGCCATGAAAGGACCTTATTCTTGTAGCAAGCGATCTCGAAGCGGTTCCCTTGCTTTTTCAGTCGAACCACTGCGACGTTCGTCAACCTCTTCTGCCCTACCGGCTGGACCAGCGTCTTCGACATCTCTCTTTCTCTCTCTTTCTTTCGCTCTCCCCTGTAAAAAGGTTTTGTAAGTGGGCTAATAGTGAAAGAAGCGCATCTCGAGGGCAAAAATGAAAGAAAAAACATACTAGACCCACTTTTGTTATTTGAATATAATTCATTATTGTTAATGTTTTTTATTAATATTTGATATTTAAAATAAAACCGACCTTTAACTGAAAATCAAACTAAGTTTACAAACAAAATCGAACAATAACCAAAACAAGCTATAGACTTAAGCCTAAACCAAATAGAAACTCGTAAATAACAAACCCGCATCTAGAGCTACTTTTCGAGCTCTCCGCCTTTGACCGCCGACAATTGTAAGAGCGGTGAAACTTGCGGCACACAACCTATCTCCATCTCAGAGAGCATGGGGATCCGAATCCAGCATCCATTTCAGAGACCGGAGGGCCTGATCCCCTCTTGTTGTCTTCCGGCGACTCCAACATCCTTCCTCTGAATTCCCACGAACCTAACCGGCAACGACTCGCACGTGCGAGAAATCATGGCCACCTCAATTACCGAATCTAATCTCAAAACCCAATCTTAATCTCTGGGCAAGAAGGGATCTGTGGAGAGGACGACATGCAATAGGGCCAAAACACTTATAGCCTCCATCGATCCACTCCCTAGTCGCGATTGTTTCACCTAGCATTGGCCCAAATCTTCTCGAGACGAAATACACCCTTTTGACCCACCATGCAACTTATGCTATGACGGTTCTCATCGTCAAAAGAACGTGATATCGGCTTTTGCCACCTATTCGTTGAAACCTTGGAAGGAGATGCGTTGACTTGGTTCTCCCGGCTTCCGCCCGAATCGATCGACAGCTTCTCCGACCTTACACGAGCATTCGTAAGACACCACTTTGTCTACGTAAACAAGGACACCTCGCTGAACGCATTGATGTCCATGACGCAAGAAAAGAAGGAAACGATGCGGGCCTTCGTAGATTGATTTAAAACAACCATGACACGAGCTGAAGCCCCAGATAAATTCACTATCGCGGCTCTAACGAACGCCGTATGGCACGAGTCCCCCTTTTACCAAGATCTGGTTCTCAACCCGCCACTGACCATCGAAGACGCCCTCCATCGGGAAATCAAATTTCTCGAGCTGGAGGAGAAGAAGGTGGCCTTGGCTAAAAAATTCGGCTCCACCAAGCAGACCGACAAGAAGGAAGAACGAGAACCGAGGCAACATTACGAAAAGGGAGCAAAGACAACGATGGTGGTCGACAACTCCAGAAAACAACGTTCGTCCAAACCTTGGAACAAATGGAGCGAGGAGGACAAAGAGACGACACCGCAAACTGCTTCTGAGCTGGAAGAAAAGTATTGTGAGTACCATAAAGCTACTACATCGCACAATACCTCGGAATGTAAAAGCCTCAAAGATGCATTATATGCCCGACTCGCAAGTGGTAAGATTAAGGCATCCATCGACGAACTAAGGGAAGAGTCGAAGCGAAGCCGAGAAGAACATACCGATGACCAAACTCCCAAGCAAGGCAAGCAGCAACGCCGCATTAAGAGCATCACCTTAAAAAGAGACTGTGATGATCAAGAGGAAGACGAAGAGGAAACTCCTAAAGCCGCATGAAGAATTAACATGATAATGGGTGAATTAATCTCTGTGAACGATTCAGTTCGATCGATCAGAGGATACAAGCGCATGCCACTAGCCGCAAAAAAACACACCTCAACCGATCCTGTCTGACGAGCCCCCAGTTATTTTCACTGACCAATATCTATGGGGAACTCATTACCCTCATAACGATCCGTTGGTGGTCGAGCTCCTCATTGGAAGCTGTCAGGTATCTCGCATCCTAGTTGATACAGGCAGTTCTATCGACTTAATCTTCTTAGATACACCAAAGAAGATGGAAATCAAAGAAGAAGACATCAAGCAGTAGCCTAAGCTGCTCACCGGTTTCACGAGCGAGACGACATACACAATCAGAAAAATCAAGTTGCCTGTCTATGCCGGCGGAGTCAAAAAAATGGTAAAATTCTATGTCATTGACAAGCCGACTATTTATAATTTTATTCTAGGAACGCCTTGGCTATACATCATGAAGGCAGTATCCTCAACTTATCATCAATGCCTAAAGTTCCCTTCGCCTAAAGGAATTCAGACGATTAAGGGATGCCAAAGAGCAAGTCAGTCATGCTTCATAAGAGAACACAAGATAAGGGTGCCGTCATGTATGATCAACACAGAACAAGGCAGGAAGGGTCCAAAAAAAGAACCTATTCAGCAAGTCGTCATCGATAACTCTGATGCAAACAAATGCGTAGGGATCAGTGCAGAATTACTGGACGATATCAAAAACGAGCTAATCGGATTCTTACAGCAGAACGTCACGACCTTCGCATGGTGCATCAAGGATATGAAAGGTATCAATCCTTCAGTCACAATTCACGAACTCAACGTTGATCCGACTTACAAGCCGATTAAGCAAAAAAGGCGTAAGCTTGGTCCCGAAAGAGCCAAAGCCGTCAATGACGAGGTAGAAAAACTACTCGACGCCGGTTCGATTCTGGAAGTCAAGTACCCCGACTGTCTTGCTAACCCGGTCGTCGTCAAGAAGAAAAACGGAAAGTAGAGAGTCTGTGTCGACTTCACAGACCTCAACAAAGCCTGTCCAAAAGACAGCTTTCCCTTTCCACATATCGATCGACTTTTTGAAGCCACAACTGAGAAATGAACTGCTTTCGTTTGTGGATGCATTTTCGGGATACAACCAGATCCTCATGAACCCATACGGTCGAGAAAAGACGGCATTCATAACAGAACGCGGCACTTACTGTTACAAGGTCATGCCATTCGGCCTTAAGAACGCGGGCGCTACATATCAACGACTGATCAATCGGATGTTCACAACTCAGCTCGGCACGACGATGGAGGTATACATTGACGATATGCTGGTTAAGTCCTTAGTTGCATCTCAACATGTTGGGCATCTAAAAGAATGTTTTAACATCTTTAACCGATATGGGATGAAGCTTAAGCCGGAAAAATGTACGTTTGGCGTAACATCAGGAGAATTCCTCGGATATGTGATATACCATGGATTTTAGGGATTTTAACCATGGTATATGTGTCATTTATCGAGTCTTTTACTATGTTTTAGAGTCTTTTCAGGTGTTTATTAGGTACAAGCACATTTGGAGCATATTTGGTGATTATAGCACTTTCTGGAGCTATTTGGAGTATTTGGCCGAGAGATAGACTTCACTGTCGATATTTCAGAGCTGCATCGATCGACACACTTGTGGCGTCGATCGTTGCATATACGAGATGGGCCAAGACGACGGTTTAATGAGAAGAATTGGATATTGCAACTTTGCCCAGAAGTTCCCATAATTACAAAGAAGCCCCAGCCGACTTTAGACCATTATATAAGAGTTTTTAAGCCATTGTTTAGGCTACGCTTTACTTTAGTTTTATTTTATTTCAGAGAGCCTTAGGGGCTGATCTTGTTCTCGAAAGAGACTTGATTTCGAACCCCTGTTGATTATTCTGTTTAATGATATTTGGTTTCTACTTATGATATTTTCTGTCTCGATGAACATGTCTGAGTAGTTTACCTGTTAGGTTGAAGGATTCTCATTAGGGATTTCATGGAACTATAGTTTAAATCAATCTGTAGGGATTCATATCTGCTAGTTCTTTGTTTAGGTTGTTCTTAATGCTTAATCTGAAGTAGCTAATCAGAATTATGATGTTAGGCTGATTAATGCAGCGGAAGTTGGTTAATTTAGCTAGAAAGAACCTAGATGAGCAATTAAACTTCTCGCAAACGAAAGTTTGGTTTAGGTTAATTGTGAACATATCAAACTTGGAATTAATGCTGGTTTAATCTGTTAGTTCTCGCAAACGAAAGTTTGGTTTGCTGCACTTAGACTTAGAGAATTATCGCAAAGGAATTTGGTTAGTTCTATATCTGTGTTTGAGTTCTAGAACAGTTTCTGATTAGATCCAGATTTATTGATTGCTTGTGTTCCTGATTTCCTGAGAACTCCTGAAACCTAACGCTTCGCTTCCTTGCTCACAAACTCGCATGCTACTGATTTACTTTTCTGCTCTGCTTTTAGTTTAATCACCTTTGCTTTCTCCTAGTTTAATCTTTTCTGTTCTTATCTATCGTTGACCGGAGTCCCTGTGGATTCGATACCCTAAGTACTACAACTACATCACTGTGCACTTGCAGTTAGTATAGGGTTAAAACTACACCTATCAAGTTTTTGGCGCCGTTGCCGGGGACTCTTTTGAGTCCTCGATAGATTTGAACTTAGGGTTTAGACTAGGCTTTTCGTTTTTATTTTTTTTGCTACTAGTTTTTTTTTTCTTTTTTTCTTTTCTGTTCCTGCGTTTCAGATACGCCTGTAATCGCACTGCATCGATCGACACGGTCCTGTGTGTCGATCGTCACATCATCGCGCTTGCATCGATCGACGCTTCCACTGCATCGATCGACACATATCGTAGGAAGATGTATGATTTCTTTAGTCCAGGGATTGATAATTCACATATAGCTGGGTTGAAGAGTAAAGTTGACTATCTGTATAGTCTTCTACTTGGAAAGTATGCGCAAGAAGCTATCAACTGCGTTGGAGGGAATGAATTCTACAGTCAGGAATCAGCTTTTCAGGGACCTTTCCAGCAACATGGCAATGCCTTCTCGAGGAACTATGGTGTTTCTTCTTACAAAGCACCGCCTGCACCTACACATAAGAGTAGATTAGAAGCTATGATAGAACAGTTTCTTGAGAGAGAACAACAGATCACTGTGTCCTTCAAATCAAGGATGGATGCATTGCATGAAGATCTGAATGAGAAGTTTGAATACTTGAGCACACATATGAAGAAGCTAGATGTCCGAGTTCAAACAGCTGAAACAATGCAAAGGCATAATGAAGCTAAGAGAGCTGAACGGAAGCTGCACATCAAAGCTGTGACCTTAGGGGATGAGATTGAGTTGCTAGGTGAAGAAGAGAGCATAATCTCGAATTTTCTGGATGAATATTGTCTGCCTGATACATGCATCGATCGACACCCCCTTAGTGTCGATCGACACGCCGTTCTGACGGCAATTTCGAGTTCTTTCGAGAAACAGAATCGCCTTGCATCGATCGACACACATCATGCAACGATCGACACAGAACGCAGACATGACCAGAAACCTGCAACAGTACCAGGACGAGTGTATAAGCCCCCTGTGCCATATCCTAAGGTTCCTAAACCCTCTAAACAAGAGATAGGAGTGGCTAACTGCGTGAAAGTGATGGATAAGAAGGTGAATAAAACACCACCAGTTGAAAATTCGCGAGTTCATGCAAATAAGATGATCTCCACTGATGGTCATCTGAAAGAAGAAGTTCAGATTGGTGAAACTACAGTATCTGATAGTGAAAAGAAGAAGATGGCGGTTCCTCTTGAACCTGCTCTAACATCTTCAGAGCCTGCAACTGCTCATAAGCAGAAAGCTCCAGACATCAGATCTGCACCAAAGGTAAGGTATAAATCACCTAAGCTTAAACCTCCTGACCACATTACTTTGAATGCAGAAAAACGCAGTATGCCACCCAAGCTTCGCTCCCGCCCTGATTCTGTTTATTCATTCCTTGGAAAACCTCATGATCTGAAAGCATACACACCTCCTTGGATGAAGAGATATTCACAGAGACACTCAAAGTCTCTGTTGAAACCACCTTGAATCAAAATCTCTTCCGATAGTCAAGCTACTGACTTTAAACAAGCGCTGAGTGGGAGGCAACCCACAGTTAGGTTCGTTATTTTTTTTGTTTTTCGTTTTGATTTGGTATTTTTAAGTTTTCTGTTTAAGTGTGTTCAGAAGCTGAGAAACAAACAAAGTCGCCTTGCATCGATCGACACACCTAGTGCATCGGTCGATGCAGTCACGATTTGTGGTTTACCGATTCGATTGCGGTTCAGACACCGGTTATCTCAATAACCGCGAGCATATTCGCCTTGCATCGATCGACACCCTTGTGGCATCGATCGACGCAGGGCGACGACAGGTAAATGTTCTGCAACTTTTCGGATTGTTTCAATTTGATTTATTTTCTCGCCGATCCTGAGCTTGATTACACTGGGGACAGTGTAGTTTAAGTGTGGGGGAGGAGCTACTGACGCACGCTTTTGTTTTCTTAGTTTTTCAAAAACATTGTTTTATTGAGTCAAAATTTGTATGAAACTATGATTTTTCGAGGAAACTTTTCGCTTGAACAGGAACTAAGTGACCATTGGACAGACTTGCAGAGCCTCTCTGACTATTAGAAAACCACATCACAGATCAACCTACTGGGAACACCCACATCACTTCAGGTATCAGAGGATCCTTTTACTGACTTCACCTTAATACTGACTTAGATTTCTCACCTAAGGGCTTGGTATACTTTGTGTCGGATTCCCTTGTTAGTTCTGACACAGCCTGTCAACCTATCCTATTTAGTTCCCTTCTCCCCTTCCATAAAAAAAAGATAATAAACTGAGGATGAGTTAGTAACTCCGAAGTGGTCATGGGAATAGTAGCAAACACTATTATCTCTTATGCGATCCATGGAATGTGTCCAAAGTACACCCCTTAACGGGAAGAACACTGATAAAAAAATAAAATGATACCCAGTGGGGAAAAATCAGTTGTTAAGGAAGGGAAAGAGAAGAAAGGGACTAGAGAAAGATAGTATGGTGGTCTAGAGCTGATAAGGTAAGAATCCATGTGCCCTTTGATCGATACTCCTTAGGTGAGACCGCACTTAAATACTTGCAGAAGTGAGTAGGGAGAATTTGAATGCTTGAATGTGATTGTGGAGTTTACTTGGGACAGTTGCTAATTGTGGGGGAAGTACATGTTGGTCTTGAGTTCTGCAGGAAAGTTTTCAGTGGATTACTAAGTGAATGTGAATGCGAAAGTTCCTAAGACGAAATGAGTTTCTGTGTTTTCAAACTTCTTTTCTTATGCTTTGGTTCTTTACTTGCTTGAGGACAAGCAAGAGCTAAGTGTGGGGGAGTTGATATACCATGGATTTTAGGGATTTTAACCATGGTATATGTGTCATTTATCGAGTCTTTTACTATAATTTAGAGTCTTTTCAGGTGTTTATTAGGTACAAGCACATTTGGAGCATATTTGGTGATTATAGCACTTTCTGGAGCTATTTGGAGTATTTGGCCGAGAGATAGACTTCACTGTCGATATTTCAGAGCTGCATCGATTGACACACTTGTGGCGTCGATCGTTGCATATACGAGATGGGCCAAGACGACGGTTTAATGAGAAGAATTGGATATTGCAACTTTGCCCAGAAGTTCCCATAATTACAAAGAAGCCCCAGCCGACTTTAGACCATTATATAAGAGTTTTTAAGCCATTGTTTAGGCTACGCTTTACTTTAGTTTTATTTTATTTCAGAGAGCCTTTGGGGCTGATCTTGTTCTCGAAAGAGACTTGATATCGAACCCCTGTTGATTATTCTGTTTAATGATATTTGGTTTTCTACTTATGATATTTTCTGTCTCGATGAACATGTCTGAGTAGTTTACCTGTTAGGTTGAAGGATTCTCATTAGGGATTTCATGGAACTATAGTTTAAAGCAATCTGTAGGGATTCATATCTGCTAGTTCTTTGTTTAGGTTGTTCTTAATGCTTAATCTGAAGTAGCTAATCAGAATTATGATGTTAGGCTGATTAATGCAGCGGAAGTTGGTTAACTTAGCTAGAAAGAACCTAGATGAGCAATTAAACTTCTCGCAAACGAAAGTTTGGTTTAGGTTAATTGTGAACATATCAAACTTGGAATTAATGCTGGTTTAATCTGTTAGTTCTCGCAAACGAAAGTTTGGTTTGCTGCACTTAGACTTAGAGAATTATCGCAAAGGAATTTGGTTAGTTCTATATCTGTGTTTGAGTTCTAGAACAGTTTCTGATTAGATCCAGATTTATTGATTGCTTGTGTTCCTGATTTCCTGAGAACTCCTGAAACCTAACGCTTCGCTTCCTTGCTCACAAACTCGCCTGCTACTGATTTACTTTTCTGCTCTGCTTTTAGTTTAATCACCTTTGCTTTCTCCTAGTTTAATCTTTTTTGTTCTTATCTATCGTTGACCGGAGTCCCTGTGGATTCGATACCCTAAGTACTACAACTACATCACTGTGCACTTGCAGTTAGTATAGGGTTAAAACTACACCTATCAATATGTGGTCACTCAAAGAGGGATATAAGCTAATCCGAAACAGATCTCAGCCGACTTCCTTGTGGAACTGTCACCTGAATTGGATGTCGGTAATCAGATAAAAGAAAAAATTGGAAACTATTTGTTGACGGTGCTTCATCAAAACGAGGAGCCGGGGTAGGAGTACGTCTCATATCACCAACCGGAGAAATACTAGAACAATCGTTCAAACTGGGTTTCACAGCGTCTAACAATACAGCAGAGTACGAGGCTCTGCTAGCCGGTCTCAGACTAGCTAGAGAAATCGGGGTGCGACATCTCCTGGCCCATTGCGACTCCATGCTCGTGGCAAATCAAATCAATGAAGAATACGAGGCTAAAAATGAGTGAATCGAAGCCTATCGTAGGGCGGCACTAGAACTTACCAGCTCTTTCGAGTTCTTTGACATACTCCAGATACCGAAGAAAGAAAATGCCCCAGCAGATGATAACTAGGATTTTTGCAATCCTTTGAGGTACCAATTCCTCAAGCTTATCGATGTAGCTTTGAGGTATCGAACCTTTTTGGGATGGATAAGACCCATAAGCAAACACTAAACCTTCAGAGTCAAATCAAACAATTTGGTTTTTAGTTTCTAACAATCCTAACAAAAGCAAGTCAAACCGAAGTAAACAAAAAAAAAACAACTAAACAAACGATTCAATCAATGACAAGAATAAGGCCCAAGGGTTAAGGTCAACGGATAGGTGACTCGGGATGATCAAGGAATCCTATTTCAAACTTCTAAAAGCTAATCTCCTAGCAAGGAACACACCAAGTAAATCAGTTTAATCTCTTAATACCAATTCTTCAGTTAATCTTAACTCAAGAACAAATCATCATTTGTGAATTAAAATCAAACGAGCATTCAAACAGGTTCCAATTAGCAAACAATCACTCTAGACATACATTTTCATGTGCTAGAATGTGAAAGTCCTAACAAAGCTAAATACTGGAATTTCATCGAACATGTTGTGAACAAGAAATTCTAAACATCCTAATCAATGTGATCAAGATTAATTAGGCATTAAGCACACTTTGCTAGATGAGATTTTAGACAATTAACCACTAGAATTCTATTGATCACCCCTAATCAACCTAATCCTACCCAGCCCACAAGCCTATGGAGAACTACTCACTAATCATAACTAGATCAACAAAACTCATAGGAATAGAGTTGATCATGGAGATTGGTGAGGGATTGAGAGATTTGTAGAAGGAATAACAAAGAAAATACTAGATTAATCTCAAGAATCAAATTTGTTCTTACAAAAGAGTTTAGAACATCAAAAACAGCTTCAGCCACAAATAGAAATAGGTTTTTGGCTTAAATAGTCATTAGGGTGCGAGCCGGGTCAACCCGGAACAAACCGGGTGTTGACCCGGATCCGGAACATCTTCTTAGGCGCGTATCGGCCCGGCCAATCGATACACGGGCCGATATCAAGTCTCGGATTTTCTTGGCACGAAGCGTATCGGTCTGGCCAACCAATACGCCAACCGATATGGATGTTCGAAAATTAATCCGAGAGGTCATATCGGTTGGGCCAGCCGATACGCCAACCGATATGGACTCCTGGTCTTCTGTCGACGTGCTGTATCGGCTGCTCGACCGATATGCTGACCGGTATGGCTTGTATCCGCATCCTCCTTAGTTCCTTGAGCTCTAGACTCCACTTCCAAGTTAACCACCGCTCCTAGACACTTCCAAATCACCTGCAAAACACAAGAAACACTCCAAATGCAAGCCTAAGATGCCTATCCTAGTCCTAGACAACTCTAAACTCTAGACGCGACAATGACTCGACAAAATGGCAAGAATGGTGGAGAAAAGAAGTCAAAACAAGAACTATATACAAGCCTAAATGCATGAAAATGTATGAATATCAATTCCCCCAAACTTGAATCTTGATTGTCCACAAGCAAGCATAAGTCAATCACAACAGGTTGGGGAAAAGGTTTGAAAGCGGGAACTCATATCCAAAGGTTCAATCAAGTTTCAACAAGTTTCAAGTCTATACAACCAAAGTGCAACCGAGAAAAGCCTACTCCAAGGATATAGCCATACTCATCAAAACAAAACTTCTAGCTTAACCTTCAACCTACACAAGCATTCAAATCCACTAGCTCCTTGACATTCATTAGATTTTTCAAGTGAATCCTTATTCAAAACAATGTGATCAAACTCATTTGGCTTAAGGGACAAGGTCTTGAGACAAAAAAGGTCTCAACTGAAAGAAAGGCTTCTCCACAATCATTTAGGTTCTCTCGGAGGAAGTATGAACAAGCTATAGTAAAATGCTAAGAGTTAGAGGCAATTGGTGCATACTAGGATAGATTCCCATCTACCCATACCCCAAGAACTTCAACTCCTAGTCTAAACCCTCCTAAATGAGTTCTACCCCTTTTCAAGGCTATTGATGCCTTTTCTTTCTTTCACAATTCAAAACTTCCCAAGAACCCCAAAGGATCACTCAAAACACTTTGAAAACATTTGTAACTTTACTCTTTTCAAATCAGCTCAAACTTTTCTTTTCTTTGGTCTCTTTTTACAAACTTTCTTTCTTTCTTTTTGGTGAGCACATTGGCTTCTTTTCGTTACAAAACTTGAGACACTTTCTTTTTCAAAACACATAAGAGCTTTCATTCTTTTGTTTACCAATAAACCTTGATCCCATTCAAACTTCTTTCTTCCTTTTTACCCTCTTTTTCCTTTCCCAAACCTTCCCAAGAAACCCCCAAACTTAAACTCTAGCATATTGCATAGCCAAAGACGAAGAGCTTGCATCTATAATGGAAATTTTCTCCTAGTCGCCTCATACTCAACACTTTTTACCCAGCTTGTTCCAAATAGGCCTACCACTCAAGATAGTGTTTGGGGTTTGAAATAAGGGTGGTGAAAGGTGTGGAAATCTATTAGAGCAAGTAGAGAGGGGTAGAAAGGATAAGCTTGCTCAAATATTTTGGGGTACCCATGAGTTTATCACACAAAGCATGAACAAGGATAATTAGATGATTCAATTAAAGTTCTCACTTAGATGGAGCTAGCTTCAAATCACAACAAGTTTCAGCATCAAATCAAGTTTCAAAGCAAGTTGTCCAAGTATGGTTCGTTCTAGCTTTCAATGCGATTCTCGAGTTACAACTTTAGTGTGATCTATCTAGCATTAAGCTAGCGTATGAAACAAGTTTTACCCAATTAAACCTTACGAGAAAGTCATATCATTGTTCCCAATGCATGCGTCCTATATGATGCAACTAGACTCGATCCTAATATGCTATTGCAACTACATGCTTTTTTCTTGAATTTTTTTGTTGAATTTTTTCAATTTTTTTTGGATTTTTCTATGCCTTAGATGAATGCATGAGACTCAAGATTAGAAAAGAAAAATAAGATCAAAAGAAACGTGATTAGCAACTGGTCTCTCCCCCAAACTTAAATCACACAGTCCCTTGTGTGAAAGAAGCAAGGAAGAAAAACCGGGAAAACAAACAAATGCAAGAAAAGAAAAGAGGCAAAATATTTACAAAGGTTGGAGTGTTACTTGGAGAGTGGAATGGAGAGGAGGAATGGGAGGTGGAGGCATCTTTAATTTGGCATGAGACTTCCCCAATATTAGACCATTGCATTGGCTTCTCATCCTTTGATTTAGTATTGAAGTCCCTTGCTCAATCCCAAAACTCATTCCCTTCTTCTTTGCATTTATCCCAAAGCTCCTCAAAAAGATAGACATGAGAATTCCTCCCAAGTGAGCTTGTTTTGAGTCACTAAGCTTGACTATCCCTTCACTCTTTTTGGTTAGGGGTGTGGCATGAGTTTGTATCACCGGGATCATACTCATCGTAGAACCGCCCCCTAAACTCCTTCATCCTTATCTCCTCAAAATGGATCTTCCTTGGATCATGAAAGCTTGGTGATATGGTGGAGACTATATGAAGGTAGTTGTGAAAGGCTTGAGCCATTGGATATCCATCTTCTTCATCCTCCTTGAAGGATTCTTCATTGGGACCATCTTGTTTCTCCATAGGAATTCCTCCAATTGGCTTTTGCATGGGATTTGGTTGCTTTGGCACTTCTTCCATGATTGAGAGCTCATATTGTGTGCTCTCTTCCTTGATCTCCTTGCACTTAATAACCAACCCATATTTATAGGGCTCTTCCTCATCTCTCACAACTTCTCTTACTCCTTCATTATTGCTATTGGTTGAATGACCCATGAATGTCTCTTCATTATCCTCTTCTTCATACCCAATCACAAGATCTTCACCAACAGTGCAACCAAGAAGCATTTCAAATTCCTTGATAGTCTCTTCAGCTTCTTTCAAGAACTTATCTTGGACTTGAGCATTCTCCTCATGTGTTGGCTCAACAATACTTGCATCTTGAGGCAGATGAGCAAAATCATTGTTGATCATCCTTAAGCTCTCATTGTACCTCTCTTGTCCTTCCAATGCCATTCTTGCCAAGTTGAGAAACTTTTCACCACATGATTGGGAGGAGTAAGATGCTTCATGCTCATGCTCCATGCTCCAAGATTGGTATCCATCACCATATCCATATTGGTACTCATGAGAAGAGTACTCATTTGGAAGATCACCTTGATAAGTGGATATGCTTTCAAAACCATGATGGCTTGTAGGGTCCCAAGCCATCTCTCTTTCTTGATCTTCTAGCATAGCCCTCAACATTAAAGCTATCTCTGAAGCCATGCTCTCTTCCTTATGATTGTACCTTGCAAAAAGAACAAACACTTGAAAGAGAGTTATTAACCAAGACTTGAACTAAATAGGAATAGAAAACGAATTGATATATCCAGAATCCCAAAATGGCAACAGCGCCAAATTGATAACTAGGATTTTTGCAATCCTTTGAGGTACCAATTCCTCAAGCTTATCGATGTAGCTTTGAGGTATCGAACCTTTTTGGGATGGATAAGACCAATAAGCAAACACTAAACCTTCAGAGTCAAATCAAACAATTTGGTTTTTAGTTTCTAACAATCCTAACAAAAGCAAGTCAAACCGAAGTAAACAAAAAAACAACTAAACAAACGATTCAATCACTGACAAGAATAAGGCCCAAGGGTTAAGGTCAACGGATAGGTGACTCGGGATGATCAAGGAATCCTATTTCAAACTTATAAAAGCTAATCTCCTAGCAAGGAACACACCAAGTAAATCAGTTTAATCTCTTAATACCAATTCTTCACTTAATCTTAACTCAAGAACAAATCATCATTTGTGAATTAAAATCAAACGAGCATTCAAACAGGTTCCAATTAGCAAACAATCACTCTAGACATACATTTTCATGTGCTAGAATGTGAAAGTCCTAACAAAGCTAAATACTGGAATTTCATCGAACATGTTGTGAACAAGAAATTCTAAACATCCTAATCAATGTGATCAAGATTAATTAGGCATTAAGCACACTTTGCTAGATGAGATTTTAGACAATTAACCACTAGAATTCTATTGATCACCCTAATCAACCTAATCCTACCCAACCCACAAGCCTATGGAGAACTACTCACTAATCATAACTAGATCAACAAAACTCATAGGAATAGAGTTGATCATGGAGATTGGTGAGGGATTGAGAGATTTGTAGAAGGAATAACAAAGAAAATACTAGATTAATCTCAAGAATCAAATTTGTTCTTACAAAAGAGTTTAGAACATCAAAAACAGCTTCAGACACAAATAGAAATAGGTTTTTGGCTTAAATAGTCATTAGGGTGCGAGCCGGGTCAACCCGGAACAAACCGGGTGTTGACCTGGATCCGGAACATCTTCTTAGGCGCGTATCGGCCCGGCCAATCGATACACGGGCCGATATCAAGTCTCGGATTTTCTTGGCACGAAGCGTATCGGTCTGGCCAGTCGATACGCCAACCGATATGGATGTTCGAAAATTAATCCGAGAGGTCATATCGGTTGGGCCAGCCGATACGCCAACCGATATGGACTCCTGGTCTTCTGTCAACGTGCTGTATCGGCTGCTCGACCGATATGCTGACCGGTATGGCTTGTATCCGCATCCTCCTTAGTTCCTTGAGCTCTAGACTCCACTTCCAAGTTAACCACCACTCCTAGACACTTCCAAATCACCTGCAAAACACAAGAAACACTCCAAATGCAAGCCTAAGATGCCTATCCTAGTCCTAGACAACTCTAAACTCTAGACGCGACAATGACTCGACAAAATGGCAAGAATGGTGGGGAAAAGAAGTCAAAACAAGAACTATATACAAGCTTAAATGCATGAAAATGTATGAATATCAGCAGACGCACTTGCCTCTCTGGCATCAAATCCCGATCTCTGCCGACGGATTCTAGTGGAAACCATTAACGAACCTAGCATCCCGCCGCCCGAGAGCAATCACGAGGATTCCACTCCTGATGATAC
Organism: Orychophragmus violaceus; assembly: GCA_030180135.1. Lineage (NCBI taxonomy): Eukaryota > Viridiplantae > Streptophyta > Magnoliopsida > Brassicales > Brassicaceae > Orychophragmus > Orychophragmus violaceus. The sequence continues at coordinate 42,658,625 of CM058239.1, forward strand.
TGTTCTTGCAATCCAACAAGACGGTCAAGACGATCCGTGTTACAATAGTCATGCTAAATGCACCGACTGTTGGGAATGTCCTGAAATCTATTGTACTTGCTCTAAGTGAAAGTCGTATAGTCGAGATGAGACAATCACATAACACTAGGTAGTCATAACGCTTTGCTAGAAGCCACTTATGATCAATGAGTTGAGAACTCATTGCTAGTGTTATATGATCCTACAGGGTCACACACCTAAGCAAACTGGGCGTTAAAGACGAGGTTGATCATTAATGTAATGATCCAGTGAATGCATATGTGATATGCATTCGATATCAATGTTCTGGGGAAGCGTCGATCGTTGCAGTAGTGCATCGATCGATGCACTCGCAGATTAATCAGATTAATTCGGTTTAATCGTTGGTTAACTCCATTGTGGTTTAAGCCGACATATATAAGATATATGGTCGACCTAAACTCGTCCCTAACCTAATTCACAGCCACCAGAACACAGAAAGAATCCTCTCTGGAGATTAGATCTCTGTAAGGCACTAGCATCCCTGCGGTCCAGTTTGTGTGCGTGTGGATACCAGTAGAGGCGCAGCACCTGAGGCGCTTCGTGATCTCGATTATCTGCTAATACTTCCGCTGCAAATCAACATGTAAATCTGAGATCCCATAGATTCAATTATATGAACCTTAGATCCTAGGCTCGGAATTCAGACTAGGGTTGCTAATCCTGATTAGAACTGCTAGAAATTCCTTCAGTGGTATCAGAGCTTTAGGGTTCCATTGAATCTGTAGCATGGTGATTAGATTAGTTGAATCTAGATCTTTGTATAATTGATACAAGCATGCTAAAACTTGTTTTGATCAAAGTAACCTAGTTTAGGGTTTTGTTCGAAAACGTTTTAAGGTTTTTCGCATAGTGTCGATTGTTTCCAATCCGGCAACGATCGATGCAGGGCGAAAACCCGAATAAACCTAGTTTTCGCCTAGTGTCGATCGATGCAATTGTTGCATCGATCGACACAGCCTCGCGAGATTGTTGGATCGGTTCAATTGGATTGGACCGGTTATCGAGCTTGGTTAATAATGGTCGAACACTGTGAATGGTTTGATGGCGATTGTTTTGATTAGGTTGGCATCGACCGATGCTAACGTAGCATCGATCGATGCTGACCGGTATTCAAAACCGGATCAATTGGATTGATCGGTCATCGCGGATTAATTACAAGAATTAAAACATAGTAAAACTGAACGTTTTAAATGGTTCCGTTCCTCAACCAAATATCAAGTGATACTTGATGTCTTTCCAATCTTGTCAACTGTCAAGACTCATTTCATTGTACGATAGGCTTGCAGTGCAAGGTATCAACAATTACATGAGTAAGGCAGGAACTAATCGTGTTAATGGGCTTGCAGTGCAAGGCATCAACAATTACATGACTGAAGAGATTGGTTTACTTGACTGGGCCATCAAAATCGTTTTGGGCTCAGAGACATCAGGTGGATTGGACATAAGATGTCGATCCACAACCAAGAGTTATATTGGATATAACTAGAAAGGTTGTTGCTTACCTAAATAGCTAAAGTTGAGTGATAGCCAGTGGCTCACTTGAATTTAGTAAAATATGGGTCTTGGATCATTATATTCATCTGAGGAAGCATTGATTGAATATAATGCGAGTTTTCTTAAAAGTTAAGATTTCTCATTTCTTGAACATCATAACTAAACCTTTTTCTTTTCTATGTTCTCAGCTATGACTACTACTCATAATAATTCTTTCTCCCTGCGATCCGTCCTTGAGAAGGACAAGTTAAATGGATAGAATTTTCTCGAATGGTATCGGAACTTGAGAATTGTTCTCAAGCAGGAGAAGCGGGACTATGTCCTTGAAAATGTTCTCCCTGAAAAACCGAGATCCAATGCTGCACATGCAGAAAGGAGTGCTTGGGACAAGCATTCCAATGATGTGGTCGATGTGTATTGTCTCATGTTGGCTACCATGAACTCGGACTTGCAGAAGCAATACGAGAACGTGGAGTCGCCAGTGGAGATGATTACTAGCCTGAAAAGCATGTTTCAGGAGCAAGCACGAACTGAGAGATACCAGACGGTTAAATCTCTCATTGAATGCAAGCTACCAAAGGACAGTCCGGTCAGTCCTCATGTCATTAAGATGATGGGTTATATTGATAACCTGGGGAGACTGGATTGTCCCATTAGCCAAGAGTTGGCTACTGACATCATTCTGCAGTCACTGCCGTCAAGTTATGATCAGTTTGTTATGAACTATAACATGAACAACTTGACGAAGACGTTGACTGAACTGCATGGCATGCTCAAGACAGCTGAGCCTAATATCAAGAAGGGCACTCCTAATGTACTTATGGTACAAGGGGGTAAGAAGTTTAAGAAACTTGGCAAAGGCAAGGGAAAGGGCAAGGCAGTCCCGGTTGAGAACCAGGACACGCCTGCGCCAGCCCCGAAGCCCAAGCCGGGCCCATCTGAGAATGATAAGTGCCATTACTGTAAAGAGCCTGGGCATTGGAAGAGAAATTGCAACAAATTCTTGGAAGAGAAGAAGAAGAAAAAGAAGACTTTCGAGACTTCATCTTCAGGTATTTATGTTATAGAAGTAAATGTTACTACTTCTGGTTCTACTTCTTGGGTATTGGATACCGGCTGTGGTGCTCATATTTGTACAAATATGCAGGGCCTAAGCAACAGTAGGACGTTGGAAAAGGGACAAGTGGACCTGCGTGTGGGGAATGGAGCAAGAGTTGCTGCATTAGCCGTAGGAACATTTAACTTGTCTTTACCTTCTGGTTTGGTTTTAGAACTTCATAATTGCTACTATGTACCTGCTATAAGCAGAAATATTATTTCTATTCCTGTTTTGGATTTAGAAGGATATCAGTTTTCAATTAAGAATAAATGTTGTTCTTTTGATTACAATGATATATATTATGGTAGCAGCCCATTAGAGAATGGGCTTTATGTTCTAAACCAAAGCACAGAAATCTATAACATTAACACCAAGAGATTCAAATCAAATGACACGAATCAGACTTTTCTATGGCATTGTCGTTTGGGCCACATAAACGAGAAATGGATTCAAAAGCTCCATAGTGATGGGCTTTTGGGCTCATTTGATTATGAATCATGTGAGAAATGTGAATCTTGTTTACTGGGCAAAATGACTAAGGCCCCTTTCAACAAATCAAACGAAAGGGCCAGTGACCTGTTGGGCCTTATACATACAGATGTATGCGGCCCAATGAGCACAAGTGCCAGAGGAAATTTTCGATACTTCATTACCTTCACTGATGATTTCAGCAGGTATGGCTATGTCTATTTAATGAGACACAAGTCGGAATCCTTTGAAAAGTTCAAAGAGTTCCAAAATGAAGTACATAATCAACTTGGCAAAAGTATTAAGGCTCTTCGATCAGATCGTAGAGGAGAATACTTAAGCCAAGAATTCAGTGATCATTTGAGAGATTGTGGAATTGTTTCACAACTCACTCCTCCTGGAACACCACAATAGAATGGCGTGTCTGAGAGGAGGAATCGGACTTTATTAGATATGGTTCGATCAATGATGAGTCTCTCAACTCTTCCATTATCTTTTTGGGGATACGCTCTAGAAACGTCTGCGTTTACACTAAATAGGGTTCCGTCAAAATCAGTTGCAAAGACACCACATGAGATGTGGACTGGAAATGTTCCGAATGTGTCTTTCCTGAAGATTTGGGGTTGTGAAGCTTATGTTAAGAGATTAATTACAGATAAGCTCGAGCCCAAATCTGATAAATGCTACTTCGTTGGTAATCCTAAGGAAACCAAGGCATACTACTTTTACAACCAATCCGAGAACAAAGTGTTTGTTGCTCGGAACTGCGTATTTCTTGAGAGAGAATTTCTTTCCAAGAGAAACAGTGGGAGTAAAGTACAACTCGAAGAAGTTCGAGAACCGCAGGAAAATGCTCAACCCGTAGAGGAAGAGCAACAGTTGGATCTACAAAGAGTTGTAGAGACGGCGCCTGTGGAGCCTGAAATTCGCCGATCCGAAAGGATCCGTCACGAACCCGAGAGATATGGATTTCTCGTAACCAATTGTCATGATTTGTTGATCATTGACAGTGACGAGCCAGCGAATTTTGAAGAAGCAATGATGAGCCCTGACTCCGAAAAGTGGCTGAAAGCCGCTGAATCCGAAATGGGATCCATGTCACAGAACCAAGTATGGACTTTGGTTGATCTACCCGATGGTGCAAGACCCATTGAGTTTAAATGGATTTTCAAGAAGAAAATTGATGTGGATGGAAATATTCAGATATACAAAGCAAGGCTAGTGGCAAAAGGCTTCAAACAAATTCATGGTATTGACTATGAAGAAACCTATTCACCTGTCGCCATGCTTAAATCCATTCGGATTCTCCTAGCAACAGCTGCTCATTATGATTATGAGATATGGCAGATGGACATGAAAACAGCTTTCCTTAATGGAATTCTGGAAGAGGATGTGTACATGACACAACCCGAAGGTTTCATCGATCCAAATGCAGCTAGGAAAGCATGCAAACTTCATCGATCCATTTATGGATTGAAGCAAGCATCTCGGAGTTGGAATCTTCGTTTTGATGAAGCAGTCAAAAAGTTTGATTTCATCAGAAGCGAAGAAGAACCATGTGTTTACAAGAAGACTAGTGGGAGCGCAGTTGCATTTCTCGTGTTGTATGTAGATGACATACTTCTTCTCGGAAATGACGTTCCGTTGTTACAGTCTGTTAAGACTTGGCTCGGAAGTTGTTTTTCAATGAAAGACATGGGTGAAGCCGCGTATATTCTTGGAATAAGAATCTATAGAGATAGATTAAACAAGTTAATTGGACTATGTCAAGACACTTATATCGATAAGGTCTTACACAGGTTCAGAATGCAAGATTCCAAGAAGGGCTTCATACCAATGTCTTATGGCATAAGTCTCAGCAAGAAGCAGTGTCCTGAGACACCTGCTGAGCGAGATCGCATGAGTCGGATTCCCTATGCCTCGGCGTTGGGATCCATCATGTATGCTATGCTCTGTACTCGTCCAGATGTTGCTTGTGCTTTAAGCATGACGAGTAGATACCAATCGGATCCAGGTGAAAGTCACTGGACAGCAATCAAGAATATTCTGAAGTATTTGAGAAATACTAAAGATAAATTCTTGGTGTATGGAGGAAGTGATGAGCTGGTAGTAAGTGGTTACACAGACGCAAGTTTTCAGACAGACAAAGATGATTTCCGATCGCAATCTGGTTACATCTTCTGCCTGAATGGCGGTGCAGTAAGCTGGAAGAGTTCCAAGCAGGACACTGTAGCATATTCCACAACTGAAGCTGAGTACCTCGCTGCTTCTGAAGCGGCAAAGGAGGCCGTTTGGATCAAGAATTTCATCACTGAACTTGGTGTGATTCCTAGCATTTCTGAGCCAGTGGCTTTGTATTGTGACAACAATGGAGCCATTGCGCAAGCAAAGGAACCTAGATCACACCAGAAGTCCAAACACATAGAAAGGCGATATCACCTTATCCGTGATATTGTGAATAGAGGAGATGTGAAGATCAGCAGAGTCCCTATGGATGAGAATGTTGCTGATCCACTGACCAAGCCCCTCCCAAGGCCTAAGCATGAGTTTCATACAACTGCTGTAGGCATTAGATTTCTTAAGATATGATCTTGATTTCAGTGGGAATTGTATTTGTTTTAGTTATGACATGATGTTCACAAAGACATAATAGTTATGTTATTTTAATGAAATTGTTTCAGCATTATTTAATTGTGTTAATTAAATATATATAAAGTCCCAATGTAATTTATGACATTTTATAGGCCATCAAGTATGTGACTTGATCATGAAACCCTATAAGCAATAAATGACATAAATTATAATGGTCCCTGGTCGAGGTTGTTAACGTGGGACATTAACAACCACATGAGACTAGTATGTGAGGTGACTGATGACCATGTTTCATGGAGCCATTAATAAGTGTATTAAAGTCATTCACATAGATATGTGTTAGAGAACACATGATCGGACTTGACCCGTTAATGAGAACTCTACAAGATGTTATATGAGTGTCATAAGAGTTTCTCATTACGACTAAAGAGAGTAGTCCTTAGACATGAGTTCATCATGTCCTCTCTTATATGGATTGGTTCGTCTTGACTTTGTCAAACGTCAGCCGTAACTGGTGATCATAAAGAAACTGATTAGGCGTATCATGAAATATGAAAGAGACATGGATGGGACAAGATGGGATTTGTACCTCCTATATAACAGGAGTTAAATATCTCTGGGCCTATCGAAGATTTGATACTGGAAATGCGTGGCCGCGCTCAAACGAGGTGATTGTCAGTCGTTTGTTTTTCATCAGTACAAATCGGGATTCGATAAACGTAATCTGGTTGAATAAGGATGACACAGTGCTTGCCTTATGCTAGATTGAGATATAGCTACAAAGGGATTAAAGGAATAGATGATTCCAGTACAAGTGGGAGATTGTTGGGAATGTCCTGAAATCTATTGTACTTGCTCTAAGTGAAAGTCGTATAGTCGAGATGAGACAATCACATAACACTAGGTAGTCATAACGCTTTGCTAGAAGCCACTTATGATCAATGAGTTGAGAACTCATTGCTAGTGTTATATAATCCTACAGGGTCACACACCTAAGCAAACTGGGCGTTAAAGACGAGGTTGATCATTAATGTAATGATCCAGTGAATGCATATGTGATATGGATTCGATATCAATGTTCTGGGGAAGCGTCGATCGTTGCAGTAGTGCATCGATCGATGCACTCGCGGATTAATCAGATTAATTCGGTTTAATCGTTGGTTAACTCCGTTGTGGTTTAAGCCGACATATATAAGATATATGGTCGACCTAAACTCGTCCCTAACCTAATTCACAGCCACCAGAACACAGAAAGAATCCTCTCTGGAGATTAGATCTCTGTAAGGCACTAGCATCCCTGCGGTCCAGTTTGTGTGCGTGTGGATACCAGTAGAGGCGCAACACTTGAGGCGCTTCGTGATCTCGATTATCTGCTAATACTTCCGCTGCAAATCAACAGGTAAATCTGAGATCCCATAGATTCAATTATATGAACCTTAGATCCTAGGCTCGGAATTCAGACTAGGGTTGCTAATCCTGATTAGAACTGCTAGAAATTCCTTCACCGACCTCATTGCACTCTTAACAGACGACGATGAGGATTGGCGACGAGAGATAAAAGCATATTTGACAGAGGGAAAACTTCCCAAGGATAAGTGGGCCGCACGCCGACTAAAAGTCAAAAGCGCGCGATACACGATGTACAACAACACCCTTTACAAATACTCGGCCAAAAAGTGTTGGAATTATGTCCAGTGATCTCTGTACTGTCTCTAGAAAGTAAGAGTATGTCAATGATCAGACATAAGTCATATAATACTGGGGGTCATGATGGCTTGCTAGAGTCCGCTCATGATCTATAAGTCTTGGATTTATTGCCTTTATTATATGATCCCATATGGGTCACACGCCTAAGCTAACAGGAAACTATGAGGGAACGGTTCAGCAGAAGTACGGTAAAAGTGCCAGGCATTTACTGTACTTAGAGAGATTAAAGGGCCTGATTAAATCTAAGGGATTTAATCAAATTGGGACTTGGGCCCAAAAGCCCAAAAGGAACTAGACATAAGTTTTATGATTAAAACTTAACCTAGCCACTTTTTCTCCCTAACTCCTGCGCCTCTCTCTCTCTCTCTCTGCGCCTCCCTCTCTGTGGTCTAGCAGCCAATTTTCCTGAAGTGTGCGTGTGTGAACCTCTGGAGGAGCTGTCCCTTGGCGGTTCTGCTGATCTCTGACAATACCTCTCTAATCCGCTGCATAAACAAGGTATTAGGTGAGATCCCTTTATGTTTCTGCAAGAGAACCTAGATCCAATCTGTTTAGTAGAGTTTAACCGGGAAAGAATTAAACCAGGACAAACACTAAACAATCCTTCAGTGGTATCAGAGCCATTGGTTCTATTAGGGTTTCTTGTTAGAATCATGTTTAGGTTGTTTAGAAGTGTTTGAATCAATCTATGATAAGAAAACACTTAAGAAACAAAAGAATTAAAACCTATAAAAACCCTAAACGAAATCGCATGAACCAATCTATATTGAATTGGTATGCGTCGGAGTGTGATCGTCGAAGGATCGCACGTCCGGATCGGAATGACGCACGGACCGATCGTGGATCGTGTTGCGTGGTCATACCGGTCAGCGGTGAGGCGCGAGAGATGGGCTGATCCGCAATGCGGATCGCATGGACGCGATCGCGTCATGCTCTCGTCCCGCTCTCGTCCCGCTCTCGTCCCGATCTCGTCTTGATCGCACGACCCGAGCTCGCCTATCGCGTCCCGTCCCGTCCTGCATAGCGTGAAGCTTGGTCACGATCGTGATCGGTTCACGTAACCAATTGGTTCGGTTTAAAATTTATTAAAACTTGATCGTCACGGTTTAATAATTACAGACTTAATAAAATTTATTAGATCTGGTTAAACCGTGATAAGAAATCCAATGTCGTAAATAAATTGGATTTAGTGCCTAAACCAGTGGTTTTCTAATTTGATTTGATTGGACCAAATAAATTGAGAAAATCCGGTTTAGTAAATAACCGGTTAACAATTGTGGTTATCGTAGTAATTAATCTTGGTTAGACCAATTTTAATGAACCAGACCGGTTATGTCATTTAATTGGGCAATTGGGGTATGTCTTGGACATAGACCAATTCTTGGGCCTTGGGCCAAGAAGTTAAAACAATTGGGCCAGTTATTTGAGTCTTTTCTTCAGATTTATTTTAAAATTCATTTAATAATTAAAATTTGATTTTAAAATTAATCAGTTTCCAAAATTTCAAATTAGAAAGTTTCTTAGAATAGAAGTTTCTAGATTTGCATGTTTTGGATATTTAGGAAATTTCTATAGTTAGAAAGTTTCCATATTTAGGAAGTTTCCAATTATAAAAGTTTCCAAAAACAGTAGGTTTCCAAAAATGGAAAGTTTCCAAAAATAGTAATCTTCTATTTTGGAATGAATTTTTAAGAAAACCTATAAACCTCAAATAATATCAAGCGTTGGATGTCTTGTCCAGTCTATGTCAGCTGTTGAAACCCATTCAATCGTACACATGGCCTTACAGTGTGAGGGTGTCTATCTTTTGCGTGGGTAAGACAGTTTGTGATTCATTAATGTTATTGGGAGTCCCAGACATTAGTGATTACATGACTGTATAGTCTGGTTTTCTTGACTAGGCCATCGGGAGTCCCGGGCCTTGAGACATCAGAGTGGATTGGGCCTCGGGCCCAGATTCACAACCAAGAGTTATATCACGGATATAATTAGCCGAAATAGGGCTTACCGATATAAGCTAAGGTTGGGTGACGGCCAGTGGCCCACTTTGATCTTAGTTATATGTGGATCTTAGAATCATTATATTCTTTTGAGGGTAACTAATGTTATTGAATATAATGCGAGTTTACTCATATTGAACATATAAACTAAAATCCTTTTTATCTTAAATTTCAGCAATGACTACAACAAGCACACAAAACACATTCTCAATCCGGTCTGTTCTCGACAAGGAGAAGCTGACTGGAACGAACTTCCTGACGTGGTCAAGGAACTTGAGGCTGGTCCTCAAGCAGGAGAAGAAGGAATATGTCCTTCGTGATCCCCTCCCTGAGAGGCCTCCAAACAATGCCGCCAGGAATCTGCACAATGCTTGGGAAAAGCATTCGCCAGATGAAAATGATGTCTATTGCCTGATGTTGGCAACCATGACTCCTGAACTGCAAATGCAGTTCGAGAGTGTGCTGTCGCCCATCGAGATAATGGCAAGCCTGAAATCGCTTTTTCAGGAGCAGGCAAGGACTGAGAGGTTCCAGACAGTTAAGAACCTCTTAGACTGTAAGATGGCTGTAAATGCGGCAGTGAGTCCTCATGTCTTGAAGATGATGGGTTATCTCGATCATCTTCAGAAACTCGACTGCCCTATCAGCCAGGAACTTGCCTGCGACATCGTTCTGCAGTCTTTACCTGCAAGCTATGATCAGTTCATCCTGAACTTCAATATGCATGGCTTGAGTAAGACATTGCCTGAGCTTCACGGAATGCTCAAGACTGCAGAGCCCAACTTGAGGAAAGCCAAGGACCCCAACGTACTTATGGTGCAAAAGGGCAAGGGCTTTAAGAAATCCTCTGCCAAGGACAAGGGAAAGGCTAAGGCTGTTCAAGTCTCGGACAAGGACACGCCAAAGCCCAAGCCCAAGTCCAAGGCTAGGCCTACTGACATCTGCAGGTTCTGCAAAGAACCAGGGCATTGGAGGAGAGAATGTAAGAAATTCCTGGAAGGTCTAAAGGAATTGAAGAAGAAGACTCTGGAAACTTCTTCATCAGGTATTTTTGTTATAAAAGTTAATACAACTACTTCTGATAATACCTCATGGGTTATGGATACTGGTTGTGGGGCTCATATTTGTACTAATATGCAGGCACTCAGCAACAGTAGGAAGCTGAAGCAAGGACAAGTGGAGCTACGAGTTGGGAATGGAGCAAAAGTTCCTGCACTAGCTGTAGGCACATACTTGTTGTCTTTACCTTCGGGATTGGTTTTAGAACTTAATAACTGTTATTTTGTACCTGCGATAAGCAGAAATATTATTTCAGTTTCTTTGTTGGATTTGGAAGGTTATGATTTTTCAGTTAAGAATAAATTATGTTCCTTCAATCGCAATAATTTGTTCTACGGTTGTGCCCCTCTTACGAATGGGCTTTACATACTTGATCAATCCGCGCCAATTTATAACATTAATACCAAACGGTTCAAACCTAATGAGGAGAACCGAACGTTTCTATGGCATTGTCGTTTAGGGCACATCAGTGAGAAACGCATTAAGAGGCTCCATTCGAATGGACTTCTTGGCTCATTTGACTTTGAGTCATGTGAGAAATGCGAATCCTGTCTGATGGGCAAAATGACGCGGGCCCCCTTTAATAAACCTAACGAGAGGGCCAGTGACTTATTGGGCCTGATACACACTGATGTGTGTGGCCCAATGTCCACAAATGCAAGAGGAAACTATCAGTACTTCATTACCTTCACTGATGATTTCAGCAGGTATGGATATGTTTATTTAATGAAACATAAGTCTGAATCGTTTGAGAGATTCAGAGAATTCCAAAATGAAGTACAGAACCAACTTGGCAAAAGCATTAAAGCTCTTCGGTCCGACCGAGGAGGAGAATACTTGAGCCAAGAGTTCAGTGATCATCTGAGAGAGTGTGGGATAGTTTCCCAACTCACTCCTCCTGGAACACCTCAATGGAATGGTGTGTCTGAGAGGAGGAATCGAACCTTATTGGATATGGTTCGGTCTATGATGAGTCACACAGACCTTCCAATATCCCTTTGGGGATATGCTCTGCTAACAGCAGTGTTCACTCTAAATAGAGCGCCATCAAAAGCAGTAGCTAAGACACCATATGAATTATGGACTGGAGAAGCTCCAGTACTGTCTTATCTTAGAATTTGGGGTTGTGAAGCCTATGTCAAGAGATTGATCTCTGACAAGCTTACACCAAAGTCTGATAAATGCTACTTCATTGGTTATCCGAAGGAGACCAAGGCTTATTACTTCTACCTACGTTCCGAGAACAAGATTTTTGTTGCCCGGGATTGTAATTTTCTTGAGAGAGAGTTTCTCTCTAAGAAAAACAGTGGGAGTAAGGTACTGCTTGAAGAAATTCAAGATGAACAGGATACTGCTCAACCTAATGAGGAAGAGCAGCAGGAGGACCTACAAGAAATTGTAGAGCCTGAACCTGTAGTACCTGAAGTTCGAAGATCCGGGAGGATCCATCACGAACCCGAGAGATATCAAGGATTCCTCGTGACTAACTGTCATGATCTTCTGATCATTGATGGTGATGAACCATCGAACTTCAATCAAGCCATGATGGGCCCAGATTCCTCTAAGTGGCGTAAGGCCACTGATTCCGAAATGGACTCCATGTCGGTCAACCAAGTGTTTTCGTTGGTTGACTTACCCGCTGGTGTAAAAGCCATCGAGTGCAAATGGATCTTCAAGAAGAAGATTGACGTGGATGGAAATGTCCAGATTTATAAAGCCAGGTTGGTGGCAAAAGGTTTCAGGCAAGTTCACGGTGTGGATTATGATGAAACCTATTCACCAGTGGCTATGATGAAATCTATTCAGATTCTACTAGCAACTGCAGCTTTTCATGATTATGAAATTTGGCAGATGGACGTGAAAACCGCCTTCCTGAATGGAATTCTGGAAGAGGATGTGTATATGACACAACCTGACGGTTACATAGATCCAAAGAATGCTGGGAAGGTATGCAAGCTTCATAAATCCATTTATGGATTGAAGCAAGCATCGAGGAGCTGGAATCTTCGTTTTGATGAAGCGATCAAGCAATTTGACTTCATCAGAAACGAAGAAGAACAATGCGTGTATAAGAAGACTAGTGGGAGCAAGATAGTATTTCTTATTCTGTATGTCGATGACATACTGCTTCTCGGAAACGACGTACCAATGCTGCGGTCGGTAAAGGACTGGCTTGGAAGTTGTTTTTCAATGAAAGACATGGGTGAAGCCGCATACGTTCTTGGAATCCGGATCTACCAGGATAGATCTAAAAGGCTGATAGGCTTGTGTCAAGATTCATACATTGACAAAGTCCTGCATAGATTCAGCATGGCAGATTCCAAGAAGGGCTTCACGCCAATGGTACATGGCACAACGCTAAGCAAGAAGCAGAGCCCAACGACGGCTGCTGAGCTTGAGCGCATGAAGAATATTCCTTATGCATCTGCAATAGGATCTGTCATGTATGCCATGATCTGTACTCGTCCTGATGTTGCTTATGCATTGAGCATGACGAGTAGATACCAGTCAAATCCAGGTGAAAACCACTGGATTGCCGTCAAGAATATCCTGAAGTATCTGAGACATACTAAGGATAAGTTCTTAGTGTACGGCGGAAGTAATGTGCTTGAAGTCAGTGGATTCACGGACGCAAGTTTCCAGACAGACCAAGATGATTTCCGGTCACAGTCCGGTTATATCTTTTGTCTGAATGGCGGTGCAATCAGTTGGAGAAGCTCCAAGCAAGACACCGTTGCTGATTCCACTACAGAAGCTGAATATGTCGCCGCCTCAGAAGCAGCGAAGGAATCTGTTTGGATACGAAAGTTCATTATTGAACTAGGTGTGATACCGAATGCAGCTGAGCCTCTGGCACTGTTTTGTGATAACAATGGTGCTATAGCTCAGGCAAAGGAACCAAGATCACACCAGAAATCCAAGCATATACTAAGAAGATTTCACTTGATACGTGATATCATTAATAGAAAGGAAGTCAAGATCAGCCGAGTTCCGACAGATGATAATGTCGCTGATCCGTTGACAAAGCCACTCCCAAGGCCTAAGCTCGAGTACCTGACTGAAACTGTAGGCATTAGAGACATTGAAATGTAATCTAAATTTGAGTGGGAGTTTGAGGGCTTTATTTAGTTATTGATATGTTCTTGTAAAACATTTGAGATGTTTAATAATAAAATTATTTTTCAAGATTATTTTAACTGTGATGAAATAATCGTTCCAAAATGATATGAACCATTTTATAGGTCATCGAAGTAAGTGGCTTGATCTTGAGTCATCAAAGTCATTTAGCTTGATCATGAGACCCTATATTTGATAGATGGCTTATATCATCTTGTCCCTAGTCGAAGGTTGTTTGAAATTGGAACACCAACAACCGCATGAGACTAGATTGGTATGTGACTTATGACAAAGCCTCAGGATGTCATAGATGCACGGCATCAAAGTCAGTACATAGGTGTATGTTGGGGTACATACGACCGGACAAGACCCGCTTATAAGAACTCTTCAGGATATTTATATATGTGTCATAAGAGATTCTTACTACGACTATAGAGTATAGTCCTTAGACCTGAGTTCGCATGCATGTGACTGCACATCAACTGATGCGCTTTGATCATTGTCTAACGCTGTCGTTCAGCGATAGTTATAAGGACCTTGTTTGGGTGTATTACAAATGAGTAGTTTACAGTGATGGAACAAGACGGGATTTGTCCCTCCAATATAAATGGAGTGAATATCTCTAGGCCAATCGGAGATTTGAATACTGGAAAATGCATGGCCATGCTCAAACGGACTGTCCCGAGTCGTTTGGATTGTCAGTATCATATCAGAGTCCGATGAACATGATTAGGCTTTATAAGGATGACACTCATCTTGCCTTATGACTAATCGAGATATTGAGACTAAAGGATTATGAATACAGAGATTCCAGTACAAGTGGGAGATTGTTGGAATTATGTCCAGTGATCTCTGTACAGTCTCTAGAAAGTAAGAGTATGTCAATGATCAGACATAAGTCGTATAATACTGGGGGTCATGATGGCTTGCTAGAGTCCGCTCATGATCTATAAGTCTTGGATTTATTGCCTTTATTATATGATCCCATATGGGTCACACGCCTAAGCTAACAGGAAACTATGAGGGAACGGTTCAGCAGAAGTACGGTAAAAGTGCCAGGCATTTACTGTACTTAGAGAGATTAAAGGGCCTGATTAAATCTAAGGGATTTAATCAAATTGGGACTTGGGCCCAAAAGCCCAAAAGGAACTAGACATAAGTTTTATGATTAAAACTTAACCTAGCCACTTTTTCTCCCTAACTCCTGCGCCTCTCTCTCTCTCTCTCTGCGCCTCCCTCTCTGTGGTCTAGCAGCCAATTTTCCTGAAGTGTGCGTGTGTGAACCTCTGGAGGAGCTGTCCCTTGGCGGTTCTGCTGATCTCTGACAATACCTCTCTAATCCGCTGCATAAACAAGGTATTAGGTGAGATCCCTTTATGTTTCTGCAAGAGAACCTAGATCCAATCTGTTTAGTAGAGTTTAACCGGGAAAGAATTAAACCAGGACAAACACTAAACAATCCTTCAAAAAGGTCCTCCTCAGATGCATATCCGGAGACGATATCCGCCGAGTACTCAAAGTAACACATTCAGGAGCTTGTGGAAATCATTCTAGATTTCGGTCCCTTGCTCTTAAAATCAAGTTAAATGGTCACTATTGGCCGACTATGGTCGCCTATAGTGAGACATACTCTAACAAGTGCGAAAAGTGTCAACGACATGGACCATTCATACATCGGCCTACAGAGCTACTCACCACGTCCACCGCGGCTTACCCATTCATGAGGTGGGAAATGGACATCGTTGGACCGTTGCCTCTTTCTAACCACATGCGTTTCCTATTGATAATGACCAACTACTTCAACAAATGGGTCGAAGCCAAGGCATATGTATCGATCCATGACATCCAAGTTCAGAACTTCGTTTGGAAATACATTATATGCCGATACGGATTGCCTTATGAGATTGTCACCGACTAAGGTTCACAATTCACATCAAACCTGATTGAAGGATTTTGCAAAAAATGGGACATACGGCTCAGTAAGTCGACACCAAGATATCCCCAGGGAAACGGATAGGCTGAAGCCACAAACAAAACCATCATCGACGGTATCAAGAAGCGTCTCGAAAGCAAGAAAGGAGTTTGGGCCGATGAACTTTACGGAGTCCTTTGGTCACATAGAACAACTCCTCACCGCGCAACTGGGGCCACTCCGTTTTCCTTAGCCTTCGGTGTGGAAGCAATGGTCCTGGCAGAGGCCAACATCTATACTTTCCGACGAGCTCTCATGCCTCAACATAATGAGATCAACGAGAAAATGCTGCTTCATGCCCTCGACACAATCGAGTAAGAACAAAATCGGGCATTACTTCGCATCCAAAACTACCAGCAGCTCCCAACTCGTTACTACAACCAAAAGGTAAAGGAACGACATTTTCAAGTCGGCGACTACGTGCTCCGCAAAGTCTATGAAAACACTAAAGAATGGAGAGCAGGAAAACTCGGCGCAAAGTGGGAAGGACCTTACAAGATACCAAAAGTCGTCAAACTCGGCGTTTACGAGCTTGAAACAATGAAGGGCAAAGCTTTGCCGCGCTCATGGAATTCAGCAAGCCTAAAAGAGTACTTCTAGACAGCAGTCTAACCTCGGATTTAAAAAACAAATATGAACTACGAGTGACTTGATTCTTCTTTGGAAGATACGTAGGCAGCCTTCATCGGCACAATCACAAATCTAATAAAAATTTTATCTTACAGCTTATGCCGAGTTAAAAGCACCTCACGCCGAGTCAAGTTAGTTCTCCTTCTTTGAATTATGCCGAGTTACTATTCCTTTTCAATTTAAAACTTACCTTATATAAAGTTATCATGTCTTAATAACTCATGCTAAGTTAACTCTCTTTTCAACCTATTAACTTCATGACAAGCGAAGCACTTGTCCAAGAAGCTGAGCTTCTTAGCACGTAAAAAGCCGAGCTTCTTAGTTCGCAAAAACCGGATGCTTGATCCGCAAAGGGCCGAGCTTCTTAGCTCGCTAAAGCTGAGCTTCTCAGTTCACAAAAGCCGGACGCTTGATCCGCAAAGTGCTTAACTTCTTAGCTCTCTCAAGCCGAGCTTCTTATTTCGTAAAAGCCGGATGATTGATCCGCAAAGAGCTGAACTTCTTAGCTCGCTAAAGCCGAGCTTCTTAGTTTTCAAAAAGCCGGACTCCTAAGTTCGCAGAACACCGAGCTTTCAGCTCACAGAAAGCCGAGCTCCTCAGCTCGCAAAGTCAAACAATACACTGCTTTGACTGTAAGTTGAGCACCCAATAAGACTCACACCATTAGCATCATGCTCCCTGGCCAGGAGTGTGGTCTTCTTTACACGCGAGATGCATATCACGGTAAGGAAAAGCCGAGATCCGTCTCGCTCTGAAAAAACCGGGTTCGTACCCGTACGTTACGTTCTCTGAGGTGGGCGATAATAAATAAGCTGAGCACTTAAGCCTTGCACATTCGTCTGTCCTTTGAACAAGTAAGCCGAGCACTCATAAGTCTTGCAACCATTAAAAACAAAGCGGAACAAAAAAGTCCTGTAATAAAACAATCCAATCACTATTCATTTCGATTCGTTCAAACGAGTTGAAAATATAGAATAGTCCGATTATATGCAAAAAATAACTTACTCTGAAAACCCAAGAGTACATTCTTCAAGCGAAGGAAAAGTTTACAAACCAAAACATTAAATACCAAAAGGAAAATTTTACACAAGGACCAACATAAAGTATACATAAGTTAAGAAATAATTCGACCCCAACCCCACTTGTCGATAACTTCTCCGGTTCATTCACCTTCTCGGCTTCGCTGAGCTTAGCACTCGCGTCCTGCGCCACTATCAACACGCCGTCTTGAGCCGTAATCTCCGGATTACTAGCTATTTGAACAAGATTGGCAGGAAGCACCTCCGAAATCACCCCACGGTTAGTCCCAAACTCGTCAATTTCCTTCGGAACGCGAGGTGGCGAGTCACGGTGAAGAGATCCCAAGAGAGGATGGCGAGTGAGCGAGAGGACGAATGTTAGCTCCTCTTTCTTCACGACGTCTAAACCGTCAATCTTAGCATCAATCGCAGCATCATCAGCTGCGAGTTGATCTAGGACCGACTTAGGAATCGGCACACCTTCTCCACTAAGCTTCACCAAGCATTTCCTAAGGCCAGTAATCTGACCTTGCTCGATTTGTAACGCGGTGGCGTCCTTTTGATCCTTGACGTAACGCTGGAAGAGATCAAAATAAGATTGCGCCTTCACCCTCATCGCAGCTTCGACACGATTCCTCTCTTTCTGAACCAGCTCGGCGCAGAATTTCTGTTGACTCTTTTTCTCCGACTGGAACTTAAGGAGATCAGCTTTCGCTTTCTCCTCGGCTAGGCACAGCTTTTCCTCCGTCTCACGGAGTTTATTCGCGAGAACCAGGTTGCTCGCCGCCAACGCTTCTTTTCCTTTTTCGCCTTTGCGAGAAGATCATCCCTCCTTTTCACTGCATCGACCATTTTCTGAGAATCTCAAGCACTTTCAAGGGCTACACGATTTGACGCCGCGATCATCTGAAAGGAAAAATCTTCGTTAAAAACGGCAAACGGATGAAACTGCTCTAAAAAATAAATAAGAAAAACTTACTGCAGCCTCGGCCTGCTTTAACTTAAGAATCGCATCGGATTGGGGAAGCTTCTGCAAAGGCGGCCAGTCCGACTCATTTCCCCTCACGCAGGTAAGCATGTCAAAGCACGCTCGAGCATTCTCAATGAAGGGGACCTCGCTCTCATATTGATAAGCGAAGTTATGGATCGAAGGCCGAGCGCCGACATCCACTTCTCTTTGCGAACTGCGAGGACGAGCTAAGATGTTCTCCTTGCGAGAAATAAAGGGCTTTTTTTCACCAGAATTGGTGTCAGAAATCTCTCCCCCTTCTTCATAAAACCTCTTCCACGGGTTAAGAGCTTTAGCCTTGCCAGGCTTGTCGGTAGCCGTCTTCTTAAGGGAAGCTTCCTTGACGGGCTTGCTCACCACAGCCGCCCTCTTCGCCGGATTCTCCTGATCTGGCCTCCCTTCAGCCGTCCTCTTTTTAGGCTGAGTCTTAGATGAAACCCTCTCTGACGGAGCCACATATTCGATTTAGCAGTCACGTCTGCTTGAGGCACGGCCGACTTCTCACCAGCAGTGATCAGCTGCTCCCCACCACTTTGAGGCAACAGAGCCGCGTCCTTCTCCTTTGCCGGCTCAGCAGAACGTGGGAGATTGGACGTAATCTTCTGCGAGTAATCAACCGATATATTCTTCACCTTGCCCATCCTCGGCCTCGCTAATTCGGCTGAAGCAACTTTTTCTGTGGTGTTCAACTTAACAACAAAACAAATAAAGAAAAGGTCAGAACTCCGAACCTGAAGCGTCATTAGCACAAATCAAGCAACAAAACATACCTTTGGAAATCCGCAGAAGAGATCGATTGATACGTTCCCGAGTAAGATGGGACCACTTACGAAGACTGAGAGATCCGATAGTTTCAACAATCGGAAAGAAGTTGTCCAGATAAGGCTTGAGGAACGAATGGTGCACTGTAAAAACAAAAGAAAAATTAAGTAAATCATCCGTGTCGATAAACAGCAAACTCAGAACGATATCTACCAAAATTCGTATTCCAAGACGATCTGATAAGCTCTTTATGCTTCTCGGGTACAGCCAGGGGAGTTATCTCAGCGTAGAAGTAATATCGCTGCCAAACGCGAATCTTATTCGGTGCATCCGTAACTACGCCTTGGTCCTTTTTCAGTCTAACTATGAAATACCCTAGACTGGTATTGGTCATGGGATTGATTGAAGTCATCTCCTCGAATATCCTGACAGTGATCGTAATGTCGGCTTCGACCCTAACACAAGAAGGCCTACCATGTTGGAAACCGCGGTAGCTGAAAGCTGAGAAATGGCGATCTCACGACGATGACAGTAAGAGACGAGCAAATCAGGGAGTCGCCACCAAAGCCGGCAACCCGCAGTATCTGTATTAAAGAAATAAGACTCATACAAGGTCATATAGCCGGCTGGAGGATTCCAAGGTCAGTCAAATGGACTGGGAATGAGGAATTTAATCCTCGGATCGGCTCCACACTCTTGAAGCATAGAAGTCACCGTCTCAACGGTAGAACGAGTCCGAAAAACATTATCATACGTTTCCTTGGGATCAGCCGATAACCCAGGAGGCGAGATGTCGGTGTCGCTGTCATCATCGCATGTATCATTTTCCTCAGCCTCGACCTCATCTTATTCAGGATTCTCCGAATCCAAATCTCGAAGCTGTGGGATCTGTAGCTCGGTTCGGCCCGAACTTTGCGCGGCGTCAGTCAGCCGAGATAACTCGAAGCGGCACTCAAGCTCCTTGGCTTGCCGATAACAAGGATGTCTTTTCAGATCGGAAGACGTGCTGGTACCAGAAGATGAGTCGGAGGAGACAACGCGCCGACATGGTGAGTCTTCTCCAGACGAAACAGGAACGACTTCCTTGTCCTTGTTCCCCGAACAACGGATTAAAGACATAACTACTGAAGAACAAATGAAGAACACAACAACGAAAAGTGGGTTTGATCTAAAATCCTAGGAAACTATGGCTGAGCAACGGCGGAAGGCAAATTGGAAAATAAAAACCGGTGGAGAGCAAAAATTACCTTTATCTTCTTTGTTCGAGTAGAGATGAAGAAATAAGAAGTAAAAGCAGAGAATATATAGAGGAAATGGGCGCCGTATCCAAGAAGCCATGATTACCTAGGCGACGCTTCGTTTCTCGCACCTATAAACTGGTTCAATCAGAAATCAAATCCAATTTCCTATCGGATATGATAAATTGATTCGTTTCTTCTCTGGTAAAGCCGAGACCGGTCTAATATCAAATCCAATCCAACCGGAAGCATGAACCAACCTAAATCACTTCCTAAACCAAACAATATTTTACTCGTACCGCCGATCTAAATAATCTCGAATCGCCGCACTGGGGGGGGGGGGGGCTTATTGTTGGAGTCAAGATTAGCACCTTTCCCAAAAGGCCCATTCAGGAATTTAGGTCGGCCCAATTAGGAAAGCAGACTCCGATTTAACCTAACTCGGTCCGGTCACTTGAATATCTAGGGTTACAAAATAGGGAAGAGCAAAGGAAAGCGGCGCGTGTGGTAAACACGCCGAGATAAAAGATAGATTCGAAGCTGAGATAATAGGAAAAGATCCGTATTTATATTAGTTTTCCTTTATTTTGTTTGATCAACTTTGTAAGCATATAAAAGCGCTTCTCACCATTGAATAATACACACACTTTTCAATACAATTGTCTGAGAGTTCTTAACGAAATCGAGTTAACCTAATATCCGGAGACTTAGAAATCTCCCTCAGCCGCTTTGTTTCTTCCCGGAAACCGAGCAGAACCCTAATTTCCATACTCTCTCACCAAATTCTTAAATCCATATTTTAGAATCCATCAAGAAAAACCCCAAAACTCTTTCTATCTTTGGATAGACCGAATTGAGATCTTACACTGGGAACAGTGGTCTGATGAACGGAAGAGTTGGGATGATGGTGAGGGATCCAAACGTGCAACAAGATCCTGGAAACCAACTCCTAGGAGCAGTCAATGGTTTCAACAATTTTCAGTGTGATTGGAACGCATGATGAAGAGATTTTGAAAACGAGTAATGTTATCTGCTTGCGAAGCATCATCAGGATAAGGATTAGGCCTCAAGAAAAGGAAGAGTTAAAAAAATCTTTGTACAACAACAACTGGTTTCTAGGTTCCTTTTATATAATGTACATCTTTCCTTGTGTTAGCGAAACTTTCCTACAAAATAAATTGCAATCCCAATGTCTACGGTTGGTTGGTCCTAACCAACGGTTGGTTGGTCCTAACCAAAACTCTGACCATAATATCTCAAAGGCAGAATGTCTGAAATATTATAAACTGAGTAAAGGGTCTGTTAAGTCATCAAAATTCATTCCTGATAATATGGGGCAAAGTCCATTGATATAGCTGCACAAGTTTGTGTATTCATACTCACATATGATTCAGCATTAACATCATCAACCTGACAAACAACAAGGCACTAAATGCAAAATCTGTAAATTTCAGAAAGAGTAGTCTTTCAAGTCTGCTTTAGGGTCATCCATATCAATCTCAGCCGAGCATTCTTCAGCAGTAAGAGGAGGGAGTTTACGAGTCTTAAGCCTCAGGTTGTGTTTGTGCCAATCACTCTTGAAATGCTCTCTGTATTGCTTAGCTTCTCCAACGAACGTGTTACAAGTACTGCACTTGATCCCTTTTCCTTCTCCATCTTCTTGCTTTGTCTTGTTAGTGTCAATCTCTTGCTTCTGCATTTTCTTGCCAAGTTCAACGACGGGATCGGCCTCAGTCTCAACAGGTAACAATGGCTTGTTCGTCTGCAATGCCATATCATCATGCTCATCGTAATGATCCATGCTTGTGTCACCTTCAGCATGAACTGATACAGCGAGTATCTCTAATCTCCCCTGCATATTCCTCACAAGAGAATCACACTCTCGGAAAAGTCCTGGTTCCATTTCGCAGACCTGCACAAGAATGTATCACCACAATCAGAGAGGATTAGAGAAATATTTAAAACAAGTTAAAGCTACAGAATCATTACAGTAGACATCTGAGTTGCAGATTCGTCTTTGGAGACAACACAAGCGTCCCATTCTTTTAGCTTCTCTAGAAGCAAAGCGAAGTTTTGAACAGGAACAGTGAGACGCAGCCTCATCGGAGAACGCTTTATAGGGAAGTGCTTCTGCAGCTCACGGATGACATCAAGAGCCTGAACAAGTTTAATAATCAAAATGAAGCCTACAAGTCACTGTGCTTCTACATTAAAACCAAAAACACTAACCTGCTTCTTGGAATTGCTATGAGGATCAACAGAAAAATGGATTTCATGCATTAGACGCTCTACCATGCTGATGGTATAAGGCCGTTGAGTTTCAGGGTTGATGGTTTTCTGCATTACAATCGTAGCAATATCCCGAAACTGGCTTGAGAACTGTGATTCTCTCTCCTTTCCAGCAACTTGAAGCTCACCTTTGTCCAAAATCTGAACATATACGACAAGTTTTGAGGAGTCAGAACATCAAAACTTGATTAAAAAAAAAAAACAAGTTTGAAGAACAAAGCCAATAACAGACCTCCAAGCATATCTTGGTATGACCATCTGATCCGAAGGCCTTTATCAAGTCTTTTGATTTGGCAAGAACTCCTTTCGACACATTTGAATAAACAGTATGAGACTGCAACACTTCATCAATGTCCTTCTCCCTGCAGAAATATTTCGTTTTCCATGTTCCATGAATAAAAATCTTACACAGAAATTTCATCTAGAGTATAGAGATGAAACAAACAATTTCGAAGACATGGAAAATCTGGGCGGCGCTAATATTCGTTTGGCTTCAGATTAAGCAAACATATGATCAATTTGAACAACATCGTCACACCAAATTCATCATACGATAAACAATCAAATAGGGATTGTTTATCAAAATCGAATAGCCGAATTGAGAAAAATCAACAGGAGACCAGTCAAGAACGATTGATAGTGAACGAAAAGGAAGAATTATGAAGCGGATAAATAAATCTATGAAGCAAAAGATTTCGATTGAAAAGTGGGGATGAGTGATGGTGAAAGCTTACACGCCGGACCGCCATGAAAGGACCTTATTCTTGTAGCAAGCGATCTCGAAGCGGTTCCCTTGCTTTTTCAGTCGAACCACTGCGACGTTCGTCAACCTCTTCTGCCCTACCGGCTGGACCAGCGTCTTCGACATCTCTCTTTCTCTCTCTTTCTTTCGCTCTCCCCTGTAAAAAGGTTTTGTAAGTGGGCTAATAGTGAAAGAAGCGCATCTCGAGGGCAAAAATGAAAGAAAAAACATACTAGACCCACTTTTGTTATTTGAATATAATTCATTATTGTTAATGTTTTTTATTAATATTTGATATTTAAAATAAAACCGACCTTTAACTGAAAATCAAACTAAGTTTACAAACAAAATCGAACAATAACCAAAACAAGCTATAGACTTAAGCCTAAACCAAATAGAAACTCGTAAATAACAAACCCGCATCTAGAGCTACTTTTCGAGCTCTCCGCCTTCGACCATTGTAAGAACGGTGAAACTTGTGGCACACAACCGATCTCCATCTCAAAACCCAATCTTAATCTCCGGGGAAAGGATCTGTGGAGAGGACGACATGCAATATGGACACAACACTTATCGCCTCCGTCGATCCACTCTGTAGTCGCGACGATTTCACTGCCGCAAATCTTTTCGAGACGAAATACACCATTTTGACCCGCCAGGCAACTTATGCTATGACCGACGACAATATCACACCGTCTCGAAGCCTCTGCACTTACATGGAACACCGCCGTCCTCGAACGACAACTAAATCTAGGGACTTAACGAGGACCTAGGGAACGTCGCGAATATTTCGTCGAACACCTCACCGAGGTTCATCCTCATCTCGCGTTGCCCGGATAAAAAAGAAGCCTAGATATCTTCTGGACCGACTCGCCTACCATAACTGCATTAACGCACAAGAGACACCGCCAAAGATCTCTTGCATCATTGACATGTAACACCTGACGTTAGAGAGATCTCTGAAAACCCTAATCTAACAAGGAGCCGCCTGTTGAGGTTGAGAGAGAATTAGGACATTTGCGTATAGGACATGCACGCATCCTATAGATTTCAAACTTATATTATTGTTGATGTTATATTTTCTTTCGATATTTTTGTAACATCCCGGTTTGTGGTATATGTGGAGAGGCTTAAATGAATTGATTTGGCTACCTATATCACCAAGTGCACTTACCTTTTCCGGTCACTTGCCTGAAAGAACTCCAGAGTTAAGCGTGCTTGGGCTGGAGTAGTCCCAGGATGGGTGACCTTCCGAGAAATGACTCGTGGTAGCATGTGTGTGAGGACAAAACACATGGAAAAAGGTCAGGGGGTGATTGTAGGGTCAGTAAATTAATCGGTTGGGCCTACGAAAAATAACGCACCGACCGTCGGACAGGGGTGGGGCCCACGAGCCCGAAAGAGGGATGGGTGACTCACCGGTAGGGGCGTTACAAAGTGGTATCAGAGCCGAATCCGAGGATGCGTGTGGAGTCAGTAAGGGCTCACACCGTCAAGGATAACGATCCTGGTGCGCAACGAGGGCATTGCGCTCTGTGAGAGTGGGTGAATTGTAACATCCCGGTTTGTGGTATATGTGGAGAGGCTTAAATGAATTGATTTGACTACCTATATCACCAAGTGCACTTACCTTTTCCGGTCACTGGCTGATATACCATGGATTTTACCGGTTTTAACCATGGTATATGCCTTATTTATCGAGTCTTATGTTATGTTTTGGAGTCTTCTTAGTATGTTTACAGGTTTAGACACGTTTGGAGCATAATTGGAGTTATTGGAGCATTCTGGAGCTAATTGGAGAATTTGGCCGAGACATAGAGTTCACTGTCGATATTTCAGAGATGCGTCGATCGTTGCACTCTTGGCATCGATCGTTGCATATGCGAGTCGGGTCAAACGACGGTTTAATGAAGAAAGCTGATTTTGCAGAAAAGCCCAGAATATTTACACAGAAGCCCAAAACGTGTTTTAGCTATTATATAAGGGTTTTTAAGCCATTGTTTAGGCTACGCTTTCATTAAGTCTTATTTTATTTTCAGAGAGCCTTAGGGGCTGATCTTGCTCTCGAAAGAGAGAGGATTTTGAACCCCTGTTGATTATTCTGTTTTATGATATTTGGTTTTCTACTTAAGATGTTTTCTGTTTCGATGAACATGTCTGAGTAGTTTACCTGTTAGGTTGAAGGATTCTCATTAAGGATTTCAGAGAATTATAGTTTAAATTGATCTGTAGAGATTCATATATGCTAGTTCTTTATCTAAGTTGATCTTAATGCTTAATCTGAAGTAGCTAATCAGAGTTATGATGTTAGGTTGATTAATTCAGCGGAAGTTGGTTAATTTAACTATAAAGAACTTAGATAAGCAATTAAACTGTTCGCAAACGGAAGTTTGGTTCAGGTTAATTGTGAACATATCAAACTTGGAATTAATGCTAGTTTAATCTGTTAGTTCTCGCAAACGGAAGTTTGGTTTGCTGCACTTAGACTTAGAGAATTATCGCAAAGGAATTTGGTTAATTCTATATCAGTGTTTGAGTTCTAGAATAGTTATTGATTGGATCTAGATAGATTGATTGCTTGCGTTCCTGATTTTCTGAGAACTCCTGAAACCTAACGCTTCGCTTCCTTGCTCACAAACTCGCTGCTATTTACTTTTCTGCTTTGCTTTTAGTTTAATCACCTTTGCTTTCTCCTAGTTTAATCTTAATAGTTCTAAATCTATCGTTGACCAGAGTCCCTGTGGATTCGATACCCTAAGTACTACAACTACATCACTGTGCACTTGCAGTTAGAATAGGGATAAAACTAGACCTATCAAGTTTTTGGCGCCGTTGCCGGGGACTCTTTTGAGTTCTCGATAGATTTGAACTTAGGGTTTAGACTAGGATTTTCGTTTTTTAATTTTTGCTACTAATTTTTTTTCTTTTTCTGTTCTTGCGTTTCAGGTACGCCTGTAATCGCCCTGCAACGATCGACACGGTCCTGTGTGTCGATCGTCACATCATCGCGCTTGCATCGATCGACGCTTCTCCTGCATCGATCGACACATATCGTAAGGAAGATGTATGATTTCTTCAATCCAGGGATTGACAACTCGCAGATAACTTGGTTAAAGAGCAAAGTAGAGTCTCTGCATAGTCTTGTACTTGAAAAGTATGGGCAAGAAGCTATCAACTACGTTGGAGGGAATGAATTCTACAGTCAGGAATCTGCTTTTCAGGGACCTTTCCAACAACAGGGCAATGCCTTCTCAAGGAGTTGTAGCGTTTCTTCTTACCAAGTACCGCCTGCACCTACAGCTCATGAGAGCAGAATGGAAATCATGATAGAGCAGTACCTTGAGAGACAACAACAGATTGATAGGTCCTTCAACTCAAAGATGGATGCTTTGTATGAAGATTTGAATGAGAAGCTTGAATCTTTGAGCACACATATGGAGGAGCTGGATGCCGCGATAGAGAGGCAAAATGAAGCTAAGAGAGCTGAACGGAAGCTGCACATCAATGCTGTGAACATAAGGGATGAGATTGAGTTGCTAGGTGAAGAAGAGAGCATAATCTCGGATTTTCTGGATGAATATTGTCTGCCTGATACATGCACCGATCGACACCCCCTTAGTGACGATCGACACGCCATTCTGACGGCAATTTCGAGTTCTTTCGAGAAACAGAATCGCCTTGCATCGATCGACACACATTATGCAACGATCGACACAGAACGCACACATGTCCAGAAACCTGCAACAGTACCAGAACAAGCTTACAAGCCCCCGGTGCCATATCCTAAGGTTCCTAAACCTCCCAGACAAGAGCTAGAAGTGGCTAACTGCATGAAAGTGATGGATAAGAAGGTGAATGAAATACCACCAGTTGAAGCTTCGCGAGTTCATGCAAAGAAGATGATCTCCACTGAAGGTGATCCGAAAGAAGAAGTTCAGATTGGTGGAACTACAGTATCTGATAGTGGAAAGAAGAAGATGGCAGTTCCTCTTGAACCTGCTCTAACATCTTCAGTACCTGCAACTGCTCATAAGCAGAAAGCCCTAAACATCAGATCTGCATCAAAGGTAAGGTACAAATCACCTAAGATTAAACCTTCTGATCACATTGTTTTGAATGCAGGAAAACGCAGTAGACCGCCCAAGCTTCGCTCCCGCCCTGATTCTGATTTCTCTTTCCTTGGAAAGCCTCATGATCATAATGCCTATACACCTCCTTGGATGAAGAGATATTCACAGAGACACTCAAAGTCTCTGTTGAAACCACCATGAATCCAATCTCTTTCCAATAGTCAAGCTAATGACTAAAAACAAGCGCTGAGTGGGAGGCAACCCACTAGTAGGTTCATTTTTATTTTCATTTTTTTCGTTTTCATTTTGGTGTTTTGATTTTTCTTTTAAGTGTGTTCAGAGCCGTGAGATACAGGAAAAATCGCATTGCATCGATCGACACACATCGTGCATCGGTCGATGCAGTTGCGATTCACGGTTAGCCAAAATGATTGCGGTTTAGACATCGGTTATCTACATAACCGCGAGCGATAATCGCCTTGCATCGATGGACACCCTTGTGGCATCGATCGACGCAGGGCGACGACAGGTAAGTATTCTGCAACTTTTCGGTTTGTTCTTCAATTTGATTATTCTTTCACCGAGCTCATGCTTCGATTACACTGGGGACAGTGTAGTTTAAGTGTGGGGGAGGAAGCTACTGACGCACGTTTTTGTTTTCTTAGTTTTCAAAAACATTGTTTTATTGAGTCAAAATTTGTATGAAACTATGATTTTTCGAGGAAAATTTCGCTTGAACAGGAACTAAGTGACCATTGGACAGACTTGCAGAGCCTCTATGACTGTTAGAAAACCCAGACACGGATCAACCTACTGAGAACACCCACATCACTTCAGGTATCAGAGGATCCTTTTACTGACTTCAATTTAATACTGACTTAGATTTCTCACCTAAGGGCTTGGTATACTTTGTGTCGGATTCCCTTGTTAGTTCTGACACAGCCTGTAAACCTGTCCCATTTAGTTCCCTTCTCCCCTTCTGTAAAGTAAAAAAAAAAATAATAATAAACTGAGGATGAGTTAGTAACTCCGAAGTGGTCATGGGAAGGGTAGCAAGCACTATTTTCTCTCATGTGATCCATGGAATGTGTCCAAAGTACACCCCATAACGGGAAGAACACTGATAAAAAAAATAAAATGATACCCAGTGGGGAAAAATGAGTTGTTAAAGAAGGGAAAGAGAAGAAAGGGACTAGAGAAAGATAGTATGGTGGTCTAGAGCTGATAAGGTAAGAATCCATGTGCCCTTTGATCGATACTCCTTAGGTGAGACCGCACTTAAATACTTGCAGAAGTCAGTAGGGTGAATTTGAATGCTTGAATGTGATTGTGGAGTTTACTTAGGACAGTTGCTAAGTGTGGGGGAAGTATATTGTGGTCTTGAGTTCTGTAGGGAAGTTTTCAGTGGCTTACTAAGTGAATGTGATTGTGAAAGTTCCTAGGACGAAATGAGTTTCTGTGTTTTCAAACCTCTTCGCTTATACTTTGGTTCTTTACTTGCTTGAGGACAAGCAAGAGCTAAGTGTGGGGGAGTTGATATACCATGGATTTTACCGGTTTTAACCATGGTATATGCCTTATTTATCGAGTCTTATGTTATGTTTTGGAGTCTTCTTAGTATGTTTACAGGTTTAGACACGTTTGGAGCATAATTGGAGTTATTGGAGCATTCTGGAGCTAATTGGAGAATTTGGCCGAGATATAGAGTTCACTGTCGATATTTCAGAGATGCGTCGATCGTTGCACTCTTGGCATCGATCGTTGCATATGCGAGTCGGGTCAAACGACGGTTTAATGAAGAAAGCTGATTTTGCAGAAAAAGCCCAGAATATTTACACAGAAGCCCAAAACGTGTTTTAGCTATTATATAAGGGTTTTTAAGCCATTGTTTAGGCTACGCTTTCATTAAGTCTTATTTTATTTTCAGAGAGCCTTAGGGGCTGATCTTGCTCTCGAAAGAGAGAGGATTTCGAACCCCTGTTGATTATTCTGTTTTATGATATTTGGTTTTCTACTTAAGATGTTTTCTGTTTCGATGAACATGTCTGAGTAGTTTACCTGTTAGGTTGAAGGATTCTCATTAAGGATTTCAGAGAATTATAGTTTAAATTGATCTGTAGAGATTCATATCTGCTAGTTCTTTATCTAAGTTGATCTTAATGCTTAATCTGAAGTAGCTAATCAGAGTTATGATGTTAGGTTGATTAATTCAGCGGAAGTTGGTTAATTTAACTAGAAAGAACTTAGATAAGCAATTAAACTGTTCGCAAACGGAAGTTTGGTTCAGGTTAATTGTGAACATATCAAACTTGGAATTAATGCTAGTTTAATCTGTTAGTTCTCGCAAACGGAAGTTTGGTTTGCTGCACTTAGACTTAGAGAATTATCGCAAAGGAATTTGGTTAATTCTATATCAGTGTTTGAGTTCTAGAATAGTTATTGATTGGATCTAGATAGATTGATTGCTTGCGTTCCTGATTTTCTGAGAACTCTTGAAACCTAACGCTTCGCTTCCTTGCTCACAAACTCGCTGCTATTTACTTTTCTGCTTTGCTTTTAGTTTAATCACCTTTGCTTTCTCCTAGTTTAATCTTAATAGTTCTAAATCTATCGTTGACCAGAGTCCCTGTGGATTCGATACCCTAAGTACTACAACTACATCACTGTGCACTTGCAGTTAGAATAGGGATAAAACTAGACCTATCACTGGCCTGAAAGAACTCCAGAGTTAAGCGTGCTTGGGCTGGAGTAGTCCCAGGATGGGTGACCTTCCGGGAAATGACTCGTGGTAGCATGTGTGTGAGGACAAAACACATGGAAAAAGGTCAGGGGGTGATTGTAGAGTCAGTAAATTAATCGGTTGGGCCTACGAAAAATAACGCACCGACCGTCGGACAGGGGTGGGGCCCACGAGGCCGGAAGAGGGATGAGTGACTCACCGGTAGGGGCGGACAGGGCGTTACAAAGTGGTATCAGAGCCGAATCCGAGGACGCATGTGGAGTCAGTGAGGGCTCACACCGTCAAGGATAACGATCCTGGTGCGCAACGAGGGCGTTGCGCTCTGTGAGAGTGGGTGAATTGTAACATCCCGGTTTGTGGTATATGTGGAGAGGCTTAAATGAATTGATTTGGCTACCTATATCACCAAGTGCACTTACCTTTTCCGGTCACTTGCCTGAAAGAACTCCAGAGTTAAGCGTGCTTGGGCTGGAGTAGTCCCAGGATGGGTGACCTTCCGGGAAATGACTCGTGGTAGCATGTGTGTGAGGACAAAACACATGGGAAAATGTCAGGGGGTGATTGTAGGGTCAGTAAGTTAATCGGTTGGGCCTACGAAAAATAACGCACCGACCGTCGGACAGGGGTGGGGACCACGAGCCCGGAAGAGGGATGGGTGACTCACCGGTAGGGGCGGACGAGGCGTTACAAAGTGGTATCAGAGCCGAATCCGAGGACGCGTGTGGAGTCAGTGAGGGCTCACACCGTCAAGGATAATGATCCTGGTGCGCAACGAGGGCGTTGCGCTCTGTGAGAGTGGGTGAATTGTAACATCCCGGTTTGTGGTATATGTGGAGAGGCTTAAATGAATTGATTTGGCTACCTATATCACCAAGTGCACTTACCTTTTCCGGTCACTTGCCTGAAAGAGATCCAGAGTTAAGCGTGCTTGGGCTGGAGTAGTCCCAGGATGGGTGACCTTCCGGGAAATGACTCGTGGTAGCATGTGTGTGAGGACAAAACACATGGGAAAAGGTCAGGGGGTGATTGTAGGGTCAGTAAATTAATCGGTTGGGCCTACGAAAAATAACGCACCGACCGTCGGACAGGGGTGGGGCCCACGAGCCCGGAAGAGGGATGGGTGACTCACCGGTAAGGACGGACGGGGCGTTACAACTTTGTTCTACACAAACTTAAAATTTGACGGTTACGTAACGGTTTGTTATCGCAAAAATTGTGTTCTAATTTTGCGTCTTTAAATTTCGTGGAAGAATCTATAAAATATTTGTCTCTTGGGGTTAATATAAGAATTATAAAGAGTCAATTAGATGAAAAATACAAATGGATGAATATTAGGTGAGAAGGAATTTGTTTTTGAAAGCCATTTGGAGGATGCCGAAAAGACGAAACTAACCCTCTGGAATGGACACGTCATGCACGAGATGCAACTTGCGTATATAGGATAGGATGACGTCGAGGATTTGCGAAGATTTAGTTTACAAAATATCTCCGACAGCAACAATGTGTGAACGCTATTTCATGCGAAATATTGGCCACATATTCGTTTTCCCGCCAACGAGCATTTATGGATCAAAATCTAAAAGATTTTTGGATAATGGTTTACATTACAATTGAATATATCTATCAATGTCTGAGCAAATAGTTTACTTCGTCTATATAAGAAGTGGCCAAGCGGTGCTCTGTAAAGAAGAAAAATATCTAGAGAACAAATAGAGTAACCAGTAAGATTTCGAAAGTGAGAATACTAAAATTGCAGTCCTTTTCATCAAAAGCACCATTTTTGGTAAGTTCTCAGATAATATTATTGTACAGATTCGAATGGTGTCCCCATCTCTTGTCTTTTAACGGTTAAAACATATATTACAAAGCAATAAATGTGCTTCATAACTTCCGACAACTTAACTGAATCGTAAACACTTAGATCGCTGTATATACAAAATTATTCGCATGTATAACTATGTACAAATACATGTTCTAGCATCATTATTGTCTTATATTGCATCGCCTCTTGAAGTGTAGTTTTTAGATGTAATACTCATCATACATGAAACTTTTTCTCTGTGTATAGGTGTTTGATACGCAACAAAGATGATGGGCTGTTTATTAAGGCTAATTCGAGGCCAGTGGGAGAGATCCACAACTGGGGAATGGGATTTCAAAATAGATCCATTCGAATGCAACTATGGTATAATGGTTCAGGAAAACGATAAGATCAAGACCTTGATGGAAATGGTGACAGCGAGGTACCAAATCCAAGACGTCGTGTTGCTAACATATCAGATTCCACCATCCATGTTAGATTCAGAAGGAAAACGAACACTTCCCCTCGACATAAATGAAGACGGAGATGTTGACCTCTTCATAGCAGTGAGTCTGGAGCACATAGAGATGCCGCTATGTGTTACAGTTGGTGCTCATGCGATAGAAAGATATCGTTTCCAAAAGCGTTCGACTTTTGACATGGTTGGTTTCCCACATGTTTTTGGTGATGCGAGTCTGTCGTTAGGAGTCCATTAGCCGAGTTACCTGAAAACACCAATAAAGATGAAGAAACAAGAATTCCGTGGAAGTGGTTTAGTACCACATGCATCAAGCTACTAGGATGCTCTCCTTGAAACTGGGACAATACCGTTCTCCCTCTATGGCTTTGAGAACATCATGACCAACGATGAGACGCTCCAAAACTGCACACTTAATGAAGAGGATGACCGCTCATCCACAAGTTCCTCTGATGGCCCAAATGGGGGATCTCCTAACACTCCTGTAAAATCTGTTTCAGCTGTTCAAAATTGGATGGATGAAGGAACTCTTGGAACAACCATTGAAAATCTAAGCAACCGTCTAGCAGAGATAAATGGTATAAATCATGTCTTATCGACCAAGTTATGAAGACAATGAATAGAATGTCTAATCTATAAATATTAGAGTTAATAGAAATTCATTTTGTAGATGATACAGAAGGAAACTCAGCTCAAAACAGAGGATCATTCAGGTGAAATCGTAAGAGACTTTATTATTTTGAATATATAATGATCTAAGTAACACATTAATAAAAATATTACAGGAATAAGGAGTTGACAAACAAGGGAAAAGCTGTTGTTACAAGTGATGAGGGCCTCAGAGAATCTTCAACAGATCTAACTTTAGGAAGAACTTTGGAAAAACATAATGATTTTGGCTTAGACCCAGAGATTATGGAGATGTTGACTAAAGATAACCTTGGAGGTATGTAACGATTTAAGTACCTAAGAAGACTTGCTATCTTGAATTTGTGAAAGCTAACACATTAAAACATGTATAACGGAAAGATTCATACCAGCTAGTGTTAGCGTGTTTACGCAGTAAAAATGCCAGACTCTGAATACTACCAAATAAGGCATATACCCCCGGACCATATGTGCACAACAGATGGAAGGGTTGATTTCGATAGGCATGCAATGACATAAGTAATCAGAGACATGATGAGAACACGTTTTGCTGGAAGGACGGCTGGTCCACGACCAAGAATTGTTTGGGAACTAGTGCGTGATGGTCACGACACCCAAATATCATACTGGAAAGCTTTGAAGTCTAAGGAAATTGCAATGGATTCAGGAAAGGGATCAACTAGAGAGTCATACAAAATATTGCCTAAATATTTGAGTATGTTGGTTCTCACAAACCCAGGAACGCTAGCATTCCTTGAGACCGATTACATTGAAGGTGTAGGAGAGAGGTTCAAGTTCCTGTTTTTCGCCTTTGGGGCATCAATTGTTGGACTTCAATTCATGCGGAAGGTAATAATCGTCGACAACACATTCTTAAAAAACAAGTATGTAGGGTGTATGCTAACAACTAGCAGCCAAGATGGTAACTACCAAATCTATCTTGTGGCGTTTTGGGTGATTGATGGAGAGAATGAGAGGGCCAATATGTGGTTCTCTAAGGAGCTACAGGAAGTGGTTCCGAATAGTGAATATTTGGTCTTCATCTTGGATAGGCATAATTCCATCATTGCCGCCTTGCGCAAGGTAACTTTTTTAAAATTGCTATGCTAATAATGCACTTGCATTGCTAATATGTAGATTATAGTTGATATGTTATTTAGTAATATCTAAGAAAATTATTATCCTACTATTTTAAAAGAATGAATGCTAACTAGTATTGTAGCCTTGTAATTTATGTGATGGAAATATAATGAGACTGTAAACATACTCCATTTGAATGCAGGTCTATCCTAGATCCAATCACTGCTAATGCATTGTGCATCTACAATGTAACATTCAGTCAATCTTCAAGAAGAGACATCTCTCTTATCTTGTTTCAAGAGCTGGTCGAGCCTACCGTGTGACTGAGTTCGCAAAACACTTCAACGAAATCGTTAACATTGACCAGAACTGTGCAGAATATCTAGCTAATATAAGGCTCCTCTCTTGGACATGTTCGCACTCAACCGAGAAAAGATACAATCTAATGACTAGCAATATTGCAGAGTCGTTGAATGCAGCTCTATCTGAAACAAGGGACTACCCAATCGTTCCACTAGTTGAGTTTATCAAAGAAACAATGATGGGGTGGTTCCATGTTCACAGAGGTGTTTCACAAAAGTTTACTACAGCTCTGACACCAAGAATTCATAACATTGTTTCAAAGAAATTCAAGGTATGCACCGGGTTTGAAGTACGAAATATTAATAACTACGATTTTGAAGTCCGTAAAAAAGAAGGAGTACCCGACCATGTTGACTTGAACAAGAAAACATGTACATCTTATGAGTTCCATATGTTATGCATTCCATGTACAAGTGCCGTTGCAGCAGCGATAAAAGCAAAGGTAGAAATTGAATCACTGGTGGCTAAACAGTTTGGTACAGATATCTGGCGAAATGGATATGCTCAAAGTATATATCCAATATCACCCTAATAATGAAGAACACGAGCTTATCAATGCTGGGAAATATGCTGAATTACTTCCTCCACTGACAAGGCGACCAACATGGAGGCCACGTAAAAAGAGGTTCTTTTCCAAGGGTGAAATAAGGGTAACCCTAAACTTATCTATGCTAATATACATATTAGTGGAAGCTTATTATATGAACTAACTAGTAACTATGACGGATCATAATTATACAGGGTGCTGCACAGCGAAAGGTGAGGGTATGTAGTCGTTGCAGGGAAGTTGGGCATAACCGTGCAACGTGCAAAATGCCTATATAAGAAGGACAAGGTCGGATGAAGGGGACAACTGTTGAACGGTGTTTTTTTGGCTATAGGTCAGAGTTGGGTCGACTAATTTTCATCTTTATGTACTATATTAAGACAGGAAAATCCCAACTTCCCATGTCGTATTTGAAGAAAAATGTATGACATGGGTTGAATAATTCTGCCCCGTTCAATGTGAAATAAACTCTATTATCTATCATGATAGTTTTATTAGGCGTTAACAATATTGATAGCAAAACATTCTAATCACATCTATAAGCTCTTAAAATCGAATATGTACAACTAGGCAGTTAACAAAGGAAGTGGTTACAAGGAAACAAAAAACCATTACAAAAATGCTTGTTGGGGAATGGATAAGAAGACTACTTTAAAAGCAATGCTCTTTCTAAGATTTCACTAACTTCCAACCCAAAATTTCCCTCTAACAGAAGAATGTTGATGCTACCCGCTGATGTCTTAGAAAAAATTCTTGAAAATGCTATACGGCGTGGATATGGTGTATTCATACGAGCAAAAGCAACATGCAAGACCTTGCCTGATTTGTCTGAGAGCGATGAATTCTACAAGAACATTGATTTTTTCTATCACCTTATCAATTTATTTCCAAAAGAAGCGGCAAACACATTGGTGGAGAATTGCGTAGCACAAGGTAATCCAACAACATTTGTTTTGAAAGGGATATCTAATTACATATACCAAGATAAGAAACAAGAAGGAGAATCAATGTTGAAGAAATCGTCAGAGGAAGGATGGGAGACAGGGAAGTACGTTTATTACATGTTTGTTCATATCTTCGATGGTTCTGAGGAAGCTGAAAAACGCGGGCTTTTTCTATCACAAGAATTAGCATGAAAAGTGAGATTGGGGATAATAAAAAGAGGGGCACAAGCATGGCGAGAACAACCATGTAACATGTTGTTGCAAAAGGAAGAAGAATTAGATTTACTCCTTGTCATTACGTGGAATTGTGCTACCATCAACCAATGGCTCTACTACTATAATGATGGGTCGAAGGAATGGAGCATGTGTGATGAGTGCTTCTAGACTATTAAAAGCCTCATCTTCTGTAGAATTGTTAAAGATAATTTATAAATTGGCCAAGGATTTAGATATCATAAGATAAATGTTTTTAGCTATGTTACTGTGTTTGACTATTGACAGATTTATTCTTGGTAACAATATAATTATTTATTAATATATATTATTGCACTTATTTTTTCCTGTGATTAATTAACATGTTGGCTAAAACAAATGTTAGTGAATGCAATGATTAGTTTAACAGTTACTGAGCACAAAAAAATTATTAAACCGTAGCCATATTCAATATAACGGCTAAGATCATTCAATTCAATTATTTAGTAAAAGTCTGAAAATTATCAATGCTAACATTAATGATAACAATATTTAAAAGAGTTTACAATGTTAACGGTCATTAAAATGAGAAACATAGTAATACGAAACATAATGTAATCAGTTAAAACAGCGGTCTTACAGACACACAAAGAGTAGTGAACTAGGAACGTAGAAGGATCAAAGAGAACCACCATATTCCTCGTAGAACACAACAACCAACCTCTTAGACTCCAAAGGAAGAATCTTCGGGGTGATACACTTACAGCCTTCAAAACCAACCATTGAATGTGCGCCAATTAGTAGCATCATCATAACGGCTGAGTCTGCTGTAACATGATTATGATGAACATCTCTGGCACGATCAAAGGAAAAAGAGCATTGGACGAAAGGACTAGTATCAGTTGTAACAGATTTGATTAGGTAAGGAAGCATGACATCAATAGGTCCAAGGTCCTCCTTTATTAAACTATCACTGCGAAGGGGAGTATTGCAGTCGAGAACTTGGATAAACCTGGCAGGAATGTCAATGCAAACACCTACCCAATGAGACTTATCAACAAGGAAAGGGAAGTAGAACCTCTCAGGGGTAGGTTCCTGAGAGGTTCATAAAAGATTCCTGAAACACAAATCTTCCACGATCCTTGGATGAGATTTTGGAGAACTTCGTATAATGCTTCATAAAAGAAGAAATGAACTTGGTATCAAACAATCGAAACCTGAAAGACTCGGTGCTAGGAACATCTCTCATGAAAATAATCCGTGAGAAGTGCACAATTGCATCCACAACCTATTAAAATAGTATAAGCACAAAAATCAAAGATTATATCATAAAACTTAAACAACATCTAAGGTAAGATGGTGATGAACCTTAGGAGTCATAACCTTGGCCCTCTCTGCAATTTCAAGAACGTCTTTGCCAGAAACTTGACTGCCATTGCTAACACTAAGAAGCCTTGCAAACAATGTTGAAGTTGAAATAAATTTAATAGACAAATATCATATACAAAAGAATTTCTAACAACCACTCTAGATATCTAAATGAAGAACAGTAAAACAAAATACCTATTCGATATAAGCTTCTTTACAAATTTGGTTTATTCAGGTCATAGTCTACATCATGGGATGTACCCTGAATGAGAGGCAAAACAGCCATGCGCAAGCTAGTACTCTTGGTGTATTCAAATATTTGGAGGGCATAAGATTGTGTATGCAGGCGCTTACTCTTCCTCTGCCGTTGCTTCGCGTCAACACCCAAATCAATGGCCTCAGCCTCGTTCAGATCAGTAATTGGGATAGTGACATTGTCCTGCTCATCACCCTAGTTCAGAATAATGAATACCCATTATTATGCAAATTTAAAAAGCATACTCTAAAATGTAAAAAAATCTTACTAACTTGTTAGCAGAGGTCTGGGCGTTCACCAAATTGTCCCCAATTACGGACTCTTCACCAGCTGGACCACTATTTTCATGGTCTTCTTCATCCTACAAGTTGTGTTGGCGAGTAAGATATTAATTAACGACACTACTAAATCGGTTAACAGTTAATGATTGATGTGTCGACAATATACTTACTTCCTGGGCTTATTTTCTAAGATCAGCGAGCACGTTACCAAGAACACCATCCGGAGTTGGTTGATCCTGCGACCCAACACCTTCATTGGTCCTATACTGCGACCTCTAAGAATTATGACCACCACCATTACAATCATTGTTTTGTTGACTGGCTATACTGAAATTGATGAGAGCTATTGGAGGCTTTTCTAGTAACTTGGATATAGCTTCAAACAGAGAATCCTTCAAACCATTAACTGCTAAATCAAAACGCTTGTTGGAAGCTTTGATAGCGCCTCCAACTTTCTCAATCTCAGACAGACATGATGAGACTTTGGCTTCAACAGCACTCAACTCCATCTTTACTCTCTGGGCAACAAACTCAGATACTTGGATTGGGTCAAGAGAAACTCCAGCAACATGTGCTTGGTTGGTTTTTTCTTTGTCTTTATTGGACTTTGCTTCTTTCTTCTCAATCCTAATCCTTTGAAGATCAGCAAAGGTGACACCATATTATCAAACTTCTCATCTTCTTCATCATCTGACCATAGAAACATATCCTCATCCAATTGCATGGTCATAGGGTCAGCAAGAATGATGCACTTAACATATGCTTGTAACCAACACAAAAGCCAATCACAAACAGACATAGTGAGATTATATACAAACACTTAGATAACAAATATTTTTTTTGGCTGCACAACAGAGACAGTATGAGGCCTTGTATTGCAACAACACTATTGAGCTAAACTCAGCTAATAAATCTATTGGTGTCCTTGCCAATTAGTAGAGAGTTAATCACAATCATAACTACTATAACGGATTAGATAATGGAGATGAATGTAAGATAAAAACGCAGGGGAAAGAACAAATAATACCTCGCATTTATCATCAACATGTCGAGCATGTCCAGGACTGATAAACACTGTGAGTTGTGGGCTTAGCGATTTTCACATGCAATTGGTCCGTATTACTTTCACCTTCAGTCTCAATATTGCGCTCCCCCAATGAATCCACAAACTGGTTCCTTGTTTCATCTTCCATGTCACTATTAGATTCAAACGATGAAGAAGATTTCCCGACTTCAACAACCTCAAGTAAAGTAGGAACAACTTCAACCATTACAAGCTGAAAAGCATGAAAAAAATCCTGCACCGCTACAGATCTATGAGCTAAAGCCACTTTATCTTTCGATTTAATGCTTCCAACAATCATTTCGAAAGACACTCTACCCTAAGGGTATGCAACAAAGAAATCAAGGTCTCTAATCAACTCGACATGCTCGTCGATGATCTTCGGAAAGTGACTCGTCGGACACAGGACAGAGGCAGCCAAGGCTAGGTAAGCATACTTGATTATCATGTCTCTCTCGCGAACAACCCTCCTCTTAATAGCTTTATAAACTTGTCTACAGTCAAAGTATGAGGATCCAGACAACCAAAAAGCTCGCCAAAATATTTTTGGTCCTTGACCAAATTACGCTTCTTCTTCTTGCTTGTTTTAGG
This sequence comes from Orychophragmus violaceus, assembly GCA_030180135.1. Lineage (NCBI taxonomy): Eukaryota > Viridiplantae > Streptophyta > Magnoliopsida > Brassicales > Brassicaceae > Orychophragmus > Orychophragmus violaceus. The sequence goes on from CM058239.1 coordinate 42,698,304, forward strand.
GTATTTACCACATGGAAGACCGGTAATAATAGCAAATCCCTCAAAGAAACACGCATGGGCCAGCCCGCAAATAAAAACCAGATTTCATGCTTCTTCTTAACATGAAGCATCCGGGTTATAATGTACTGACCGAAAGGACAGGAAAAACTGGGGTTTTCCACACTGGACAAGAGTTTACCAAAAGAAGATTCTCTGATTTGTTTTGCTTCATCAGGTTCAAGGGCATTAAGAATCGATCAAATCCGGCTGGGTTTAACATAAGAATTAACACGCTGGCCATTGGGTTCTTCGCAGGCGGCAAAAATCCGACGAGGAAGCTCGGGAATCTCATCGGAATCCATGCTTCTGTGAAAATAAGTAAGAATGTTCAACAACAAAGAAAAAAGGGGAAAAACAAGATGAACAGACAAACGAGTTCAAGAAAGAAGGATGAGATGAGAGATGAAGATGAACTCGCCGATAAGAACATGAGAAGAACAACGAGGAAACGGTAAGGAAAATTGAATAGTTTCGCATTAATCATAAAATCAGAGAACCCAAAAAAGTAAACAGTACCACATGCAAAGAAGCCCACGCGATTTTGGACATGAAAAATCCTAATTTTTTTTTTCCGAAATGACGCCTAGTTTCAGCTAGTAGATAGGGGTAGTTTGGGGATATTTAAGATGAAACATATAGCATGGTCACCGATTTAATTTCGGCACATTCTTATGCCATGTAGCCCAATTACTCAATTATAAAGGAATATTTAGCTAGTAATTGACAAGCCTAATAAAGTCAAGAGTTTTTAAATAAATGAAGCCAAGAGTTAAGTAAAAGATTATATCAAAGGTTGCTGATGTGCAAGGGTGATCAAACATGCGATTCTAGAGTTTATTTCATGAGTCCAAAATTTGAAGTTTGCGGCAACGGACCCTAATGATGGAGGTGGAGGAGATCGTGCAAGCTCCGAAAATCTATCAAGTTTATCAGATGATGAAATCGAAGTTATTGTGGACTTCTGTGGTTCAAAATCAACCAACTCTCTCTAAACATGAAATCAATGTTTTAGTAGTGGATGCAGTTCCATCAGTGGAAAATGCAAACAATAACATTGAAGCGTAGTTCCTCTAAGAGATGATTTGTGATCGGTAAGTTCCTTTCCATAGCTCCTCATATGGTTAAAGTACTTGTTATTATCAACAAAATAGAGAATCTTGGCGACAAGATAACGGACATGGCATACATGCATCCTAATGATAGTGTCTAAGTTGGCTCTGGTAATTGAATACAAAACAAAATCAGAAATCAAGTCAATTCTCTTGAAAGGGATTAAGTTTTTCCAATTTTTGGTGGGCTTCCTGATATGCTCGAGTTTTAATCCTTAGAGCTACACTGCAAGTGCACAGACGTGACTAGTAGTATATAGAGGTCGAATCCACAGAGACTCAAGAATCTTACGATAGACTATAGAGGTTCGAATTAAGATAAGCAGAGCATAGAATAAGCAGTAAATAATGCAGAGTAAATAAAGCAAACAGTTTGAAATCAATCAAGCGAAGCGTCATGTCAATGGAGTTCTCAGAAAATCAGGAATACGAACTAATCAATCAATCAAGATCAAATCAAGAACCGTTCTAGAACTAGAATCACATAAGTATAAGAAACCAACTTTTGTTGTGAGTATTATCTATGTCTAGTAACCTAGCAAACCAACTTTCATTGCGAATTCTAGAGATCCTAAACATGCATTAATCTCATGTTCTTTCGTTCACAATTTCCTTAAGCCAAATTTCTTTGCGAATAAATCAATTGCTCATCTAGGTTTTTTCTAGCTAATTAATCAAATTTCGTTGCACCAATCAACCTAACATCATAAATCTGGGTAGCTAATTCAGATTAAGCATTAAGAATAACCCTAGATGAAGAACTAGAAAGTATGAATCTCTATAGATTGATTTACCTAATATTCCATGAAATCCCTAATGAGAATTCCTAAACCTAACAAGTAAACTACGTAGACGTGGCAGATGAAACACAAGACATGATGAATAGAATACTCAATATCATAAAAGAAGTAAGGAAATAGAGGCTTGAAATCTCTTTTCTCTCGAGTACAAGACTAGCCCCAAAATCTCCTAAACTCTGATAGGTAAAGCTTAGCCTAAACAATGGCTTAAAAATCCTAATATAATAGTTTAAACACGTTTTGGGCTTCTTTGTAATTATGAAAATCTTCTGGGCCAAGCTGCAAAAATCCAAAGTCTTCATTAATTCGGCGAGAAACTCCTGACCCGCATCTGTGTCGATTGATGCACAGCAGTGTCGATCGATGCTGAGCTCTGCTTTCGCCTATGATTTCTTCTCTTTCGCACAAGTGCTCCGAATAGCTCAAGAATGTGCCATAATATCCAAATATGCTCAAAAAGTACATAAACCTGTAAAACACATGAAAGGACTCCAAAACACATTAAAAGACTCAATAAAAAGACTTATAAAATGGCTAAAAACACTAAAAACTATGATATATTAACTCCCCCACACTTAGTCTTTGCTTGCCCTCATGCAAACAAAAAACCAAGATAAGGAGAAGAAGTTTGAAAACTTCTGAAACTTGTTTCATCGTAGGAGCACTACACTTAGATTCCCCTTAGTAAGCCACATGAAAAATGAACCTACATACATCAAAACCAACATGTATTTCCCCCACACTTAGCAACTGTCCTGAGTAAACTCCACAATCACATTTAGAGCATTCAAATTCACCATACTGACTTCATAATCTAATACGTGCGGTTTTACCTAGGGAGTATCAATCAAAGAACACATGGACTCTTACTCTGTTAGCACATGACCACCATACTATCATTTTCTGGTTCTTTTCTTATCCTTTCGTTCCTTAGCAACTGATTTTCCCTACTGGCTATCATTTTTTTTATCAGTGCTCTTCCCGCATTGGGGTGTACTTTGGATACATTCCATGGATGCACAAAAGGTAATAACACTGTCCGCAGTGTTATAGAAGCTTGGGCTCGCTGAGAACAAGATTCAGAATGAACAAATTCCAAAAAATTCAGAATAATTACCTGTCGTTGGCTTGTCTCGATCGATGCTCAGGATCACATCAATCGACACATGTCCGGTTTGGTCACTCGCGTTTTCGAGAATAACCGCTGCCTGAACCGCAATCAATACGGTAAAATCCAAATCGTATGTGACATCTGCGTTGACCGACACATAGGACCGTGTCGATCGATGCAGGGTGATTATGACCTGTTCTCAAGCCCGAACACACCAAAAAAATAAAAGTAACAAAAACCAAAACAAAAAACAAAGAAAGAACATACCTACTAGTGGGTTGCCTCCCACTCAGCGCTTGTTTTAAGTCATTAGCTTGACTATGGGAAGGAGATCAGACTCATGGGGGATTCAAAAGAGACAATGAGTGTCTTTGTGAATGTATCCTCATACAAGGTAGTGTATAAGCAGTGGGATCATGAGAATTCCCAAGGAATGGAGGAATGGAACCGGGGTGGGAGCGAAGCGTGGGTGGGATACTGCGTCTTCTTGCATTCACATCAATGTGGTTAGGAGGTTTAAGTCTAGAGGAGTCATACCTTTGATTGGGTGGATGAGAGATGTCTGGAGCTTTCTGCTTAGCAACAGTTGCAGGCTCTGAAGATGTTAGATCAAGCTCTAGATGAACCTACATCTTCTCTTCTCCAATCTGAATCTCTGGTTCCACCTCAACACTGAAGTTATGTCCATCACTGATGGATCTCTGCAGCATATCCATTTTGAACTGCAAAGGCTTATCTCCCAGGTTTAGATCAATCAGACCATGCCTCACATCAATCACTGCTTCAGCAGTAGCTAAGAAGGATCTACCAAGCAGCACAGGATTATCAGGTTCAATCTCATATTTTAGCACCTCAAAGTCTGTTGAAATCAAGTAGTTTCCAACTCTGAAAGGAATGTCCTCTAAGAATCCTTCTGGAATCCTCTTCGATCGATCATCTAGAATAAGAGAGATTCTAGTAGGCTGGAAATCCATCAGTCCCAATCTCACATCCACAGAGTATGGCATGCGTTTCACACCAGATCCTAAATCACATAGAGAAAGCTTGAATCTGTCCTTAAAGATGGAACAGTCAAGCACAAAGACTCATGGGTCTGGAAGCTTCTCTGGAATTTGGTTTTGTAACACTGTACTAATCTGCTTAGATAGCACCAACACCTCTTCTTTCAAATCTCCATCAGTAGAGATCATCTTCTTCGCATATCTCTGCAGAGAAGGGTGTTTCTTTAGAGCATCAGCTAATGAGATCTGAGTTAGCTTCTTATTCATCACTGTCATGCAATTAGCTTCATCTAACTCATGTTTCGACCTCTTAAGAGCCTTAGGATAGGGAAAATGAGGCTTATAGACTCGCTCTGGGACTGTTGCAGGTTTCTGGTCTTGTCTGCGATCAATGTCGATCAATTCAATAGGAGCATCGGTCGACGCTTGCTCTTCAAAATCACTTTCATCATTCATATCAAGTGTGTGTTGATCGACATCCAAGGTGTTTCGATCGACACACGACGAAAACAAAGACAGTTCATCAAGAAATTCAGAAATGATGTCTTCTTCCTCATGTGTCAAATCAACTTCATTCTCTGCAATGACAACATTGACGTATTGCTTCTGTTCAGTTCTTCCAGCTCCATTTTGCCATTGCGCTGCTCCCGCAGTCTGTTGAACTTGAACATCTAGCTTCTTCATATGAGTGCTCAGAGACTCAATTTTCCCATTTAAGTCCAGGTACAGAGCATCTATCTTTCCATTGAAGACCATTGTACTCTTCTGCTGACCTTCCAAGAGTTGTTCCAACAAACCCATCATCTTATAAGACTGCTCATTTTTTGGAGGAGAAGTCTGATATGAAGAAGAGCCATAGTCTCTAGTGAATGAGCTATTCTGCTATAAGGGTCTATGAAATGCAGACTTTGGTGTGAAACCAAAAGTCTATCCTTGCTGATTTCCATACCTCTGACCTTGATAACCAGTTCCAGCTATGTAATTGACGTCCTCAGACTCATCAACATCTGCATCAAATTGGACTTGCTTCTTTCCAAGTAAGATGCTATGAACATAATCAATCTTGTTCTTCATCTCAGCTATCTGCGAGCTATCAGGTTTCCCACCAGGTTTCTGCCTTTCCAGATCAGCGTTCTTAGTGCTATTTCTGCACACCAAGTTCTCAATTAGCTCTTTAGCTTGCTCGGGAGATTTAGTGTTGAATTTTCCATTACTAGCAGCATCTAAAGCCATTTGATACCACAAATCAACTCCTCTGAAGAAAAATCCCAACATCTGAACTTCAGAGAAACCATGATGAGGGAAATCTCTTTGGTACATCCTAAACCTTACCCAAGCTGCTTTCAGGGCCTCTGTAGGTCCCTTCTTGAATTTCAAGAGCTCCTGTCTAAGTTGATCAGATCTAGCATCATCATAGAACCGCCTCAAAAACTTCCTCTTAACTGCATCCCAAGTAGTCAGATTCCCATGTGGAATTTGCTTCAGCCAATTCGTAGCTTCTCCTCCAAGAGATTGAGGAAAAAGCTTACAGTGCATGAAGTCATAGCTCACTCCATTATGCTTCATTCCAGTGACTAAAGACTCAAAGTTCTCTATGTAATCCACAAGCTGTTCATGTGGGAGTCCATGAAAGAGGTGTTGTCCCACAAGCGTGTAGTAAGAAGTCTTCAGCTCAAAGTCATTATGTGCAAACACATGAGGTACAATTGTTGGGAATGTCCTGAAATCTACTGTACTATCTCTAGAAAGTATGATAAATGTCGAGAACAGACATAAGTCATAAATACTGGGTGATCATGATGGCTTGCTAGAGTCCGCTCTTGATCTATAAGTTTAGGACTTATTACCAGTATTGTATGATCCCAAAGGGTCACACACCATAGCTAACGGGAAAGTAAAGATGGAATTAATACGGTAAGATGCTAAGGCATTTACTGTATTTGTACAGAGAGTTGGGCAGACAACAAATGGGCTTTAGTCTGATTTGTGTCTTGGGCCCAAAAGACTAATGAGCCATTAGTTTAATTAATTAACTAAACTTGGGCCCATTAGTAAAATAAGATTGCAACAAGGGTTGAGAAACCCTAGCATTTCTTTTTGGTCTGCGATTTTTGGAGCTGGTGGCCGCGGCTCTCTCTCCTCCCAATCGTCTCTCTCTCTCTCTCTGTGATTCCACTCGGTCTAGCAGCCTATCCGTGCTTGTAAGCGTGTGGATACCAAGGAGGAACAGGTAACCATCTGTTCTAATTTGATCTTGTCATTACCACCAATCATTCCGCTGCAAAGGTAAAGATCAGGTTTGTTTTATGATTCGATTACAAGAACCTAGATCTGTTTAAGATTATGTGCTAGGTTGCAATCTGAGAATTGAACCATGGAAAAATGCATAATCCTTTCAGTGGTATCAGAGCGTAGGTTCATTAGATTCTTGTAATTTGGATCAAATTATGGAGTTTATTGGTTTAAAGAATCGATTAAAAGATGAAAATTGATTAAAGCTAAATAAACCCTAATCGGCTACTTGCAATTGGTCTCAGATCATGCAATGAATTGTAGCCGATGATGGCTTGTATCACAAGCAAGTGAGTTGCCGTGTTTTGTTTGTGATCGAGAGCCATAATGCATGATCGCTTATGGTCTCGGCCGTATTGCCCTAATTATGCCGATCGCTTGTGATCGCATGTGATCATGTGATACGATCGGATTGTTGTCGCATTTGATGCGTAATGGGCCAAGTGATCGTGTGAGATCGATCATGGATTCAAGCCAAGCGTGATCATGGCATGTGATGCATGAGATCGTGTGATCGATTGCCCTAAGCCGAGATCGATCAATCCGATCGTGAGGCAAGGGATCGAGCGATCGTGACCGTGATGCCGAGAGCCGTGCGTGATCGTGTGTTGCGATGATCGATCGTTTGCGATCGTGAGCAACCGCAAGGTCTCGGATGGATCATGGGCCACAAATTGCGTTAATGGGCCGAGTTGGATCATGGATCCGATCGTTTGGCCCGTTAAATTTTACGTCCCGCGAATAGTCAATCGGTTAAACCGAGCTTCGCGGTTCGTTGCCCAAAACCACACCGATTAAACCGGTCCATTTAATTGGAGGTTAATTGTGTGTTTAAAGCCTTAAACCGCAAGTTAGGTCAAAATTGGCTAAAACACTAGGTGTTTCTTCCCGGTTTTGAATTTAACTGAACCGATCCAATTTAATTGGTGGTTCAAGCGGTTAACCCAAATCTCGGTTTGCTGGAAATTATTTAACATATGGTATTATTTAATTTCTGGTTAAACCGGATTGAAATTCAAAAATTGAATTTTAACCTAAACCGAAGGCTGGTCTAAGTTTGATTTGGTTGGACCAAATAATTTAGAGCTGGTCTGGTTTAGTAAATAACCGATGGTTTTGATAGTTAATTTGGTCTTGGACCAGAATTAATAAACCGACTCGGTTATGTCAAATTATTGGGCCAACTGGAATTCTATGGTCTTGGGCCAAGAATTGGGCCTATAATTTGTGACCCAACCCGAAAATATTTATAAAATATTAAATTAGAAATTTCTATTTTTAGTATGTTTCTAAATTTAGAAAGTTTCTAAAAGAAGTAAGTTTCCCAAAATAGTAATCTTCTATTTTTGGAAATAAAACTTGAAATCCTCAAAAACAATATCAAGCTTGGATGTCTTTCCAATCTTGTCAGCTACTTAACGCTTATTTGATTACAGATATGGCTTACAGTGTGAGGTGTCTGTTTTCGCGTAAGTAAAGTAGTATATAGTCACTAATTTCATTGGGAGTCCCAGACTTTAGTGATTATTTGGCTGTAAGAGATTGGTTTGCTTGACTGGGCCATCGGGAGTCCCGGGCCTTGAGACATCTGGTGTATTGGGCCTTGGGCCCAATTCACAACCGAGAGTTATTTGATATAACTAGCTGTGTGTATGCTTACCAAGTAAAGCTACTTCTGGGTGACGGCCAGTGGCCCACTTTGGATTTAGCCGAACATGGGTCTCGGAATCATTGCATTCTTATGAGGTTAAACAAAGAAATTTTGAATGCAATGCGAGTTTTCTTATAAGTTATTAAGATTACTCTTTTATGAACTAAATAACTAAACTCTATTTATCTCTAAATTTCAGTTATGACTAGCACAAACAATCAAAACACTTTCTCGATCCGGTCTGTCCTTGAGATGGACAAACTGAACGGATCAAATTTCTTGACTTGGTCGCGGAACCTGAGGCTAGTCCTCAGGCAGGAGAGAAAGGACTATGTCCTTGAGAGAGATCTCCCCGTGAGGATCGGGTCCAATGCCTCTCATGCAGTATATAATGCTTGGAATAAGCATTATAATGATGCGGTAGATGTGCGTAGTCTGATATTGGCTACCATGGACTCAGATTTGCTGAAGCAATATGAGAACATGGAGTCGCCAATAGAGATGATCAGCAGCCTGAAATTGAAATTTCAGGAGCAGGTAAGAGTGGAGAGATACCAGTTGGTTAAGTCTCTCACTAGCTGCAAGCTACCAAATGATCATCCAGTGAGTCCTCATGTCAGTAAAATGATGGGTTACATTGATAACCTGAGGAAACTGGATTATCCAGTTAGCCAAGAATTGGCAACTGAGATCATTCTGCAGTCACTGCCGTCAAGCTATGATAAGTTCAAAAGGAACTATATCAAGAAAGGCTTAACGAAGACGTTGACTGAACTGCATGATATGCTCAAAACAGTTGAGCCAAACGTGAAGAGTACCCTGTACAATCTCATGAAAGAGAAGGGTAGGTTTACAAAACCTAGTGCTGACAAGGGTGAAGACAAAGTTGTCCAGATTTTGAATCATGGCAAGCGTGTGTCTTCTGAGCCCGAGTCAGATACCTCTTACGTTGGTAAGTGCTGCTACTGTAAAGAGACTGGGCATTGGAAGAGAAATTGCATTAAATTCATGGAAGATTATGAGGAGTTAAGGTCGATGTATGAGACTACTTCCTCAGGTATTCATGATATTACTTCAAGTTATACCTTATAGGTATTGGATACTGGTTGTGGCACTGATATTTGTTATAATATGCAGAGCCTGAGCAACAGTAGAACGTTGAAGGAAGGACAAATGGAACTGCGTATCTGGAAGGAGCTATGGATGCTGCCTCAACCGTAGGGTTTTCACTTGTAGATGCCTTTGAGGCTTGGTTTTGTATTAAGTAATTGCTACAATGTACCTGCTTTAAGCAGAGTTGTCTTTCATTTTCTTGTAAGAATTTGAATGTTTTTCATTTTGATAAAAGACAAGCTTTGTTCTTTTGATCTTAATGAAATATTAATTGTAGCACCCTATTCAAGGAATGGGTTTTATATCTTAAACCATAAAGTGCCTAAAATGTAACATAAATACCGCAATTGGTTTAAATCTGATGAACTAAACCTGATTTTTCTTGGCATAAATGTTTTGGTCACATAGAGTAAGTCAGATTCAGAAACCCCATAGTTATGGACTTTTGGGCTCATTTGAATGGATATCTTATGAGACTTGAATTCTGCTTACTAGACCAAAAGACAAAGGGCCCATCTTAGCCGAGCTAGAGAAAGGCCCAAAGGCTTATTGGAGATTGAACATACTCATGTATGTGGTCCGATGAGCAGTAATGCCAGAGAAAATTTCCTGTACTTCATTGTCTCTACTGATTATTTCAGTGAGTAAGACTGTGTTCATTTGATGAGACACAAGTCGGAATTCTTTGACATGGTCGAAAGAGTTCCAGAATGAGGTATAGAATCTGAGTGACAGAAGTATTAAGACTCTGGATTAGATCACGAGTGAGAATACTTGAGTCATTAATGGTGTGATCATCTGAATGAGTGTGAAGTCGTTTCACAGCTCAATTCCCCTGAAAACCTTGAGGTATTTCTGTGAGAAAGAATCAGATCTTATTAGAAATGATTAAAGATGAGTCACACGAATCTTCCATGATATTCTTTAAGAATAACACTCTAGAAATATCTAAGTTTACGCTGAAATAGTTCCACCAATATCAGTTGAAAGACACCACGTAAATGTGGATTGGAATCGATCCAAATTCGTCTTTACTGAGTATTTGTAGTTGTGCTACTTCACTGGTTGGCCTAGGGAAACCAAGGCTTGTTACTTTTACGTCCATTCTGTTTTCTAAGAAGGGAAGTTACTTTCCAAGAAGAACAGTGGGAGTAAAAGTATAACTCGAAGAAATTCGAGAAATACAGGAGGCTGCTCAACCTGTTGAGGGAGAGCAACGGATGTATTTACAGATTTCTGTAGAATCTACACCTGTAGAGCCTGAAGTTCGCAGATATGAATGAATCAGTCACTAATCCGAGAGTGATTTCTCGTCATTAGTTGAACCTGATGATCATTGAAAGTTCGCATGATCTGATGATCATTGAAAGCGACGAATCTGCGAAATTCAAAGAAGCGAAAGTGAGCCCGGACTCCGAAAAAATTACATTTTGTGTAAGTTAGCTTCATCGATCCATTCATGGATGGAAGCAAACATATCGGAGTTGGAATCTTTGTTCTGTTGAAGTAGTCAAGGTTTTGACTTGAACAGGAACGAAATGGAACTGTGCGTTTACTAATAGGTAAGTGGGAGCGATGTTGCATTTCTCATATTGTATGTCGATGACATACTGATTCTCGGAAATAACGTCCCAATGCTGCAGTCGGTAAAGGACTGGCTTGGGAGTTGGTTTTATGATTGACATGGGTAAAGCCACGTAGTTCTTGGATTTTGGATCTAAAGATAGAGATCCAAAAGAGCTGGTAGGACAAAGTCAGGATTCTTAAATTGACAAAGTCCTACACGTTTTCAGCATTCCAAGAAGGGTTTTATGCCAATGTCACATGGCATTAAGTTAAGCAAGACACAGTGTCCTACGATAACTGCTGAGCTTAAATGCATGGATGAGATTCCATATGCGTCGGCAATTGGATCTATCATGTATGCCATGAAACGTACTTGTTTGATGTTGTTTTAATGTTAAGCAAGACAAGTAAAGACCAGTCAAATCCAGCAAAGAATCACTGGATTGCCGTAAAGAATATCCTAAAGTATTTGAGGAATACTAAGGATAAATTCTTGATTTACGGAGAAAGTGAGGTGCCACAAGTCGATAGAGTCTGAAAGGCAAGTTTCCAATAGACAAAGATAATTCTCGGTCACAGTCCGGCTATATCTTGTGTCTGACTGGCGGTGCAAGGCACTGTTGCTGACTCCATGACTTAAGCTGAACATTTCGCAGCTTGAGAAGCGGCGAAAGAGGTTGTTTGGAAAGAAGAGTTCATCACTGAACTTGATGTGATTCCCAGCATAGATGAGACTAGCTGCACATCAGAGGTCCAAACACCTTGAGGGTAGGTATAACCTATTCCGTGAGATAAATGACAGAGGTGTTAAGTAGATAAGCAAGTTTCATCGAATGAGAACGTTGCTAATCTATTAACGAAGCCACTCCTTATGCCTAAGCATGAGTCGCGGACTGTAGCTGTAGGATAAGTGAAATTAAGATGTAGTCTTAATTTCAGTGGGAGTTTGTAAAGGGCTTTATTTAGTTATTTTGAAAGGTTCATGAAAACATAATATTTTATGTTTATGAAATTTATGATTTCTGGATTATTTTAACTGTGATATAAATAATCGTTCCAAAATGATTCATGTCATTATATATGGGCCATCGAAGTACATGAGTTGACTTGATCCTGAAACCCCATATTTAACGAAATGACATAAATCATAGTGTCCATAGTCGAAGGTTGTTGAAATTGGAACACCAACAACCACTTGAGACTAGATTGTGTTGAGACTTATGACCAAGTTTCGAGGGGTCATAGATGCGCGGCATCAAAGTCGACACATAGGTATATGTAGGGGAGCATATGACCGGACATGGCCCGCTGATGAGAACTCTACAAGATATTAATATATGTGTCATAAGAGGCTCTCATATACGACTATAGAATATAGTCCTTAGACCTGAGTTCGCATGCATGTGGCTGCACATGGAGTGATGCGCTTTGATCATTGTCTAACGCTGTTTCGTAACTGGGAGCTATAAGGACCTTGGTTGGGTGTATTATAAAGTGTGTAGTTCATAGTGATGGAACAAGATGTGATTTGTCCCTGCCGTTTAACGGAGGTAATATCTCTAGGCCAATCGGAGACTTGATAGCTGGTAAGAGAGTGGCCACTCCCAAACGGACTTGCCCAAGTCGTTTGCATTGTCAGTATCAAATCTGGTCCGATGAACATGGTCTGGCTATATAAGGATGACACGCATCTTGCCTTATGCCAGATCGAGATATTGAGACAAAAGGACTAGGGAATGTAGGATTCCAGTACAAGTGGGAGATTGTTGGGAATGTCCTGAAATCTACTGTACTATCTCTAGAAAGTATGATAAATGTCGAGATCAGACATAAGTCATAAATACTGGGTGATCATGATGGCTTGCTAGAGTCCGCTCTTGATCTATAAGTTTAGGACTTATTACCAGTATTGTATGATCCCAAAGGGTCACACACCATAGCTAACGGGAAAGTTAAGATGGAATTAATACGGTAAGATGCTAAGGCATTTACTGTATTTGTACAGAGAGTTGGGCAGACAACAAATGGGCTTTTGTCTGATTTGTGTCTTGGGCCCAAAAGACTAATGAGCCATTAGTTTAATTAATTAATTAAACTTGGGCCCATTAGTAAAATAAGATTGCAACAAGGGTTGAGAAACCCTAGCATTTCTTTTTGGTCTGCGATTTTTGGAGCTGGTGGCCGCGGCTCTCTCTCCTCCCAATCGTCTCTCTCTCTCTCTGTGATTCCACTCGGTCTAGCAGCCTATCCGTGCTTGTAAGCGTGTGGATACCAAGGAGGAACAGGTAACCATCTGTTCTAATCTGATCTTGTCATTACCACCAATCATTCCGCTGCAAAGGTAAAGATCATGTTTGTTTTATGATTCGATTACAAGAACCTAGATCTGTTTAAGATTATGTGCTAGGTTGCAATCTAAGAATTGAACCATGGAAAAACGCATAATCCTTTCAACAATCGCAGACCTGTTAGAATAGAACTCATCAGGCCTACTGTAATCAACTAGTGTCCTAATATCTGGAGGCTCTGGTGCTCTAGGTGGAACTTCAACTTGTCGATTTCCTTGTCCACATGCTCATCCACCAGCATCTTCATTTTGTGGCTCCTGAACAATCTCTTGAACAATCACGTTCCCATCAGCATCAAGTCTCTGACCATGCTCATTGCATACATGGTTCTCTCTATCCCTCAGAACTCCATGCTCATCCCGAATCAGTATCACAACATTGGAATTCGCCATCTTAACTGGTTCCTGAGCTTTCTTGTTCGTCCTTTCTAACCTTGCAAGCTCCTCAAGTCCGAGATTCACGAGCTAGTGTGCGATCTGGCATAAACTGTCTCGTTCACGCAAGTGTGTCGACCGACGCCGACAGTGCGTAGATTGATCTGATCGCGAGTGTGTCGATCGATTCCAAGTTGGTGTCGATCGACGCAGGGCGATGCTCGTCGAACCTGAAACGCAAAAACAGAGAAAACAGAAAATATATTAGTAAAATAAAAATGAAAATCCTATTCTAAATTCTAAACTCAAATCCATCAATGACTCAAAAGAGTCCCCGACAACGGTGCCAAAACTTGATATGCTCGAGTTTTAATCCCTAGAGCTATACTGCAAGGGCACAAACGTGACTACTAATATATAGGGATCGAATCCACAAACTCAAGAATCTTACGTTAGACTATAGAGGTTCGAATTAAGTTAAGCAGAGCAGAGAATAAGCAGTAAATAATGCAGAGTAAATAAAGTAAACGGTTTAAAATCAATCAAGCGAAGCGTCATGTCAATGAAGTTCTCAGGAAATCAGGAATACGAACTAATCAATCAATCGAGATCAAATTAAGATCTGTTCTAGAACTAGAATCACATAAATATAAGAAACCAACTTTCGTTGTTAGTATTATATATGTCTAGCAACCTAGCAAACCAACATTCGTTGCAAATTCTAGAGATCCTAAACATTCATTAATCTCAGGTTCTTTCGTTCATAGTTTCCCTAAGCCAAATTTCTTTGCGAATAGATCAATTGCTCATCTAGGTTCTTTCTAGCTAACTAATCAACTTTCGTTGCACCAATCAACTTAACATCATAAATCTGGGTAGCTAATTTAGATTAATCATTAAGAACAACCCTAGATGAAGAACTAGAAAGTATGAATCCCTATAGATTGATTTACCTAATATTCCACGAAATCCCCAATGAGAATCCCTAAACCTAACAAGTAAACTACTCAGACATGGCAGATGAAACACAAGACATTATGAATAGAATACTGAATATCATAAAAGAAGTAAAGAAACAGGGGTTCAAAATCTCTTCTCTCTTGAGTACAAGACTAGCCCCAAAATCTCATAAACTCTAATAGGTAAATCTTAGCCTAAACAATGGCTTAAAAACCCTAATATAATAGTCTAAACACGTTTTGGGCTTCTTTAAACTTCTTGGCCAAGCTGAAAAATCCAAAGTCTTCATTAATTCGGCGAGAAATTCCTGATCCACATCTGTGTCGATCGATGCACAACAATGTCGATCGATGCTGAGCTCTGCTTTCGCCTATTATTTCTTCTCTCTCGCACAAGTGCTCCAAATAGCTCCAGAATGCGCCATAATGTCCAAATATGCTCCAAACGTACATAGACCTGTAAAACACATGAAATGACTACAAAATACACTAAAAGACTCAATAACAAAGACATATAATGGCTAAAAACCTTAAAACCATGATATATCACTTCCCTAAACGACTATATCCAGATACATAGACTTTCGAGGAAGCCAAGATATTTGTTGAAGCATATGACTATGGAATTGCAAAAATCCTTTCGATTCAAATTAGAAAAGGAGTTGATGCTATGGTTGAGTTTAGTTACCCATTACTTGTTGCACGATATACAACTAGGGATGTTGTGGTGGGTAAAAATATCCTACCCTATCCTAGTTTCAAGGGTACCCTACCCTTTACAAACTCTATTTTGAAAACCCTATATATACCATATACCCTTTAGGGTAACCCAAACAAAATCCTATAACTTTAGGGTTATCCACGGGTACCCTAACTTTTATTCATACAATATTAACAACTTATAACTATTATTTTTCTAGACTAATTTCTAGTTAAAATATGAATTAATTTGGTAAACAAAATCTTGCATTTTTGGCAGGAAAACAGAATCTTATGTTTTTGGCGTGAAATCGAAATTTTAATTTTTTTTTGCGGGAAAGTAGAATTCTTTGTTTTTGGCGGAAAAACGGAATCTTACGTTTTTGGCGGGAAAACATAATTTTACATTTTTGGAGGGAAATGGAATTTTACATTTTTGGCGGGAAAACATAATTTTTTTCATTTTTGGCGGGAAAACAGAATTTTATGTTTTTGGCGAGAAAATAGAATTTTATGTTTTTGGCGGGAAAACATAATTTTTCGTTTTGGCGGAAAAACGGAATTTTACGTTTTTGGCGGGAAAATGGAATTTTTCCTTTTTGGCGGGAAAACATAATTTTACGTTTTGGCGGGAAAACATAATCTTACATTTTTGGCTGGAAAACGGAATTTAAGTTTTTGGCGAAAAAACAGAATTTTTCGTTTCTGGCGAAAAAATGGAATTTCAAGTTTTTGACGGAAAATGGAATTTTAAGTTTTGGTGGGAAAATAGAATTTTAAGTTTTGACAGGAAAATAGTATCTTACATTTTTGACGGAAAAACAAAATTTTGCAGAAAACGGTATTTTACATTTTTTCGCGTGAAAATGTAATCTTAAATTTATCTAATATTATTTTAAAATTAAAATAATCAAATATTGTTTTGTAGTTTAAATTATTAAAAAATATAAATAGTTTATTATAAAATTATTTTGTGAGTGTTGATGTAATTCACAAAAACTCATTGGTACCCTAAAACCCTATATGATAACCCTTTTTGAACCCTTATAAAAAGGATACCCCCATTTTGAACCCTTTTCTTTTTTTTTACTAAAATAATAGGGTTTTGGGCTTGAATTTTGCTAAAGGTTTAGGGTACCCTATGGGTAATTATTATATTTAACATCCCTATATACAACATGTTCTAAATAGGGGAATATGCATGAAACCTGCGTATTCAAAAACAATAAAAACACAGTAGCTCAAGCAGTCTCTCGCCATCTCACTTGTCTGTTCTAGAGAAAACGGGAGAAGACGTAAAAGATGAAATAGAAGAGTCACTAGAGGATAATCTAGAAGAAAGAGAAGTCATGAAAAACTGATCAAAAGATCGTCTCACAAGAGATGCAGGAGATAAGAGCTTCTCTCCCCTAAATATTGAAGATAACAAGTAAGACAAGCTAACTCTTATGCAACAAACACAAAGTTTGTGTTTCTAGTAAAAGGGCATCTTGACGAACACATTAATATATGGTTGGATTCTTCTGGAATGTCTATGGTCTAAACATTTCGTCATCAGAAAAAACATTTGAGTCGTTGAAAAAACTAGGATATGATTGAAGTTCATCATTCCAAGTCCTCATTAATTGCATTACTGAAAGACGTTAAGGAAAGAAAAAAGGCTTTAAACGGTTCTGAAAATATTTTCTTTCGTAAACTATTGAGCTTCAACAAAAACACCAAGATGTCTCCTCCTTAAACATGTACAAGGTGATTTCTTGCTACTTCCTTGAAGTAGCAGTGATCTTCTTCATCTACCACCACAGAGCTATCAAATGGACTGTTCACGTTATTAAAGTTAAACTTGATTTTGGATTAAGCTTAATTATGGATTCATAATTCAAAACCCAAAGTCAATACCACATTCTAGAAGTTCTCTAGAAACATAATCACCTCTTTTAAGTGTTCTAGAGAAATCCTTTAGAAAATTATCTAAGATATTTATGTAGAAAAATCTAGATATTCTGGTAGAGAGTTCAAGAGATTTAGAAAATATCTAAGTTAAGGAGGTTAGTGTAAAAATATCTAGATTATTATGTAAGACTCTTTGGAAGCTATAAATAATTCATCACCCTCTCATTTGTAAGATGTACAAGAAAATGAACAAGTGAATACAAACAAGTTTAAATAAAGAGTGTTCTTCATAAGTTGTCTTATTATCTCTAAAAGCCTTTCAAGTGTTCTCTAAGTGTTCTTCCATAAATTTCCTTATACTTAAAAGGTTTCTTTCGGGTCTCTCGGGTATTACTGTCTTGGGCTAGTGCTAAACACTATCGGGGTTTTTTACATGGTATCCGAGTCATTCTAATTTGGTTCTTTTCAAGATCAGGATTCAAAGAGAGCTTGAGTTTATTCTAAGTATGAAGTCGATGGGTCGTGTTGTTGGATTGGGAATGGAAATATTATACCAATCTAACTATCAGTTATGGAAGTCATGTATGGAAGTCATACTTAGTGAGTGAGGACTTATGGGAAGTCGTCGGTGGTAGCAGCACAACACCGCCAGGGGGAGATGCTGCAACCGCAGAAGTGACAAAGGAGTAGATACGGAAGAATGCCAAGGCGGAGTTTTCTTTGAAGATGTATATCCTCGGGAGTATTTGAGCATGTCTCAAGGTGTACATCCGCTAGTTCTATTTGGCAGGCGCTGGATCAATTGTTCAACAAGAAGGATGAGGCTACGCTACAATTGTTAGTAAATGAGCTGGAAAATGCAAAGCAGGGGGAGTCTACCATCTTTGAGTTCTTCATCAAGGTAAAAACCTTTGCTCTGAGATTAGTACTCTTAATCCGGATGAATCAATTTCAGAATAACGGTTGAAGCGGTCTATTATTCGAGGTTTACGACCCGAGTATACACCGTTTGTGACATCGGTTCAAGGATGGTCTACACAACCTTCCTTGGAGGAGTTTGAAAATCTGCTAGCTTCGCAAGAATCGTTAGCCATGCAAATGGCCGGAGTTAAAGTCCATGATGACTCCGGAAACGCATTTGTAACAAGAAGACACCAAAGCTTCAGAGCCAAACCAAAGGATGGCAGTGCGAAGAATAATGATGGATGAGAAGGATCTTCCATTGGAGACAAGAAACAATTCAAGTGCTGCCGGTGTGGGAAACTTGGGCATTTCAAAAAGGATTGCCGAGTCAAGCTGAAGGAAACACATATGATGGAATCAAAAGGTCATACTGAAGATGAAGAATGGGGAAAATGTTTCATAGTGGAGGCTGCATCTTCATGTACATCTACAACTAAAAATACTGGAAGTGATTGGATTGTAGATTCTGGTTGTAGCCATCATATTACCGTAGACAATAAGTTATTTTCTAGTCTTTAACGCCATGACGGGAAAGCCATCATTACCGCGGATAATTCAGTCCACCACATTGAGATGGAAGGGACGGTTGTCATTGAAGGAGATGACGGAAGCCCAATTACTCCCAAGAATGTATACCATGTTCCTGGAGTAAAGACGAATCTTCTCTCTGTGGTAAATGCGGTGGACTCAGCTAACTCTGTTTTATTTGGCCCATGTGATGTCAAATTCTTGAAGAATTTTAAAGAATTAAAGGCGGATGTGGTTCACACCGGAGCACGAGTTAGAGATCTATATGTTTTATCGGCTTCCAACTCATATGTTGAAAATATGAGAACCGCATTTATATAAATATGACTAAGCTCAAGGATATGGTGAATAAGGATTTGGTTAATGGGCTCCCGAAATTGAAGATTCAAGATGACAGAAAACTTTTTGAAGGTTGCCAGTATGTAAAATCACATAGACTTCCATTAGACAATTCTACCTCACGATGTGGTGCTCCTTTGGAGAGGATCCATAGCGATTTGATGGGTCCGACAAGAACATTCTCCTATTTCGAGTTTCGCTACATGCTGTTGTTCATTGATGATTTCTCATGGTACACCTGGGTATACTTTGTGAAGGAAAAGTTCGAGGTATTTTCAAGGTTTCAGGAATTTAAAGTCATTGTGGAAGGAGAGTTAGGTCGAAAGATCAAGACTCTAAGGACAGATAATAGAAGGAGTTTATGTCAAAGGAGTTTCTCTCTTTTTGACAAAAGCATGGTATAAAGAGAGAATTTACATGTCCATATACACCTCAAATAAATGGAGTAGCGGAAAGGAAGATCATGCAGCTAAGTGAGACATGCAGAAGTTGGCTACATGACAAGAACTTACCTAAAGCTTTATGGGCGGAAGGCATGTGATGTGCAGCTTATGTCATTAATCGGATGCCACTAAGTCCAAACAATATGAAGTTCCCTTATGAGATGATCCATGGGAAGAAGCCAACGGTGAAACATCTCATAATATTTGGATCAATCTGCTACGTCCATGTTTTTGACTCTCAAATGACCAAACTAGAGGCGAAGGCAAAGAAATGCATCTTTGTTGGTTATGATGAGCAAAGGAAGGGCTGGAGATGTATGTATCCTGAGACACATAAGTACATTGTGTCCAGTGATGTTGTCTTTGATGAAGTTTCCTCATTTTATGGCCCATATCAAGTCTTGGTTGAGCAAGATTGTGCAAGTTCCTCCAAGATAGATGAACCAGTTCTCCAAGTTACAAGTGGGAGTGGAAGTCTTGAAAAGGAGATACAAGGTGAAAGGGGGAGCAATTACCAAGGAGAAGAGGATGAGTAAGATCATGGTTCGATGACTAATCAACGGCCTAATATTGTTAAGCCTGCTCGGTTCAGGGATAACAGGTTTGTTACTACTTACTGATGCTACTTTGCAGCTCCATTAGATGAATGTTAGAGTTCCGCATTGTCAAAACTTGTAGAGAAAATTTTAGGGAACATAAACTTCAAAGATAAACACACCGAAATAGTAAACCCGGAGGATATTTTATTGATAAGAAATCGGAAAAGAGAGTACAAAGATCGGAAAAGAGAGTACAAAGAACGGAAACGGCTAAGAAAATTGCTAAGTTCTTAAGTCTAGATGCTAGGGCTTTTTCCATATCTAAATCGTATGACTATCATCTCCTTATATAGCTGCGACAAGTCGGCTTCGAGGGTGTTTTCCGCAAGATTTGAGGAAATCTTCCTGTTGTTATCTCCTTCCTTTTTTTCGTTGAGATTTACATTTTTATTTCGGATTTTTCTCTTTAGCTCGGAGATAACTCCATCTTTACTTATTCGCGTTTATCTTCTTTCTTCGGCAATTATCTTTCTGCGGCTTGGCTTATCTGCCGAATGGGCCGCGAACGGACGGTCCAAGTCTTTTTATGTCTAGATTTCTTTATTTGGCCCAAAGCTTCGAACATACTAACATTGCATGTTTGGGCCAAATTCGTATTCCTTCCGATGATTTGGTTTAACGGCCAAGAAAATACAAGTCAATGTTTCCGAATATGGATTGCGGCCAGTTGCGCATCCGTAGAATGGGATATCGGCAAATGTTCGATCATACGCTATCTGTTTGGAAAGTTTGGAGAGGCGAAAACCAGCTTGGAAATTACCAAGAGATGCATTCGGCTCGGAACTTCCGAAAATGAGAAAGGAAACATTCGGATCCGAGCTGGTTCAGCTCGGATCGAGCTGGTTTAGATCGTAAATCCGAGCTGGTTCAGCTTGGAAATTCCGAGCTAGTTTCATCTCGGATCCAAGAAGGTTCGCTTGGATTTCCGAGCTGGTTCAGCTCGGAATTTATGAGATGGTTTAGCTCGGTCCAAGCTGATTCAGCTCGGATCCGAGCGGGTTCAGCTCGGTTCCGAGCTGTTTCAGCTCGGCTTTTGTTAGGATCTTTCGTTAATCCATAATCTTTGTCGAGAGATGTGTTTGTCCGAT
Source organism: Orychophragmus violaceus (assembly GCA_030180135.1). Taxonomy (NCBI): domain Eukaryota; kingdom Viridiplantae; phylum Streptophyta; class Magnoliopsida; order Brassicales; family Brassicaceae; genus Orychophragmus; species Orychophragmus violaceus. Next base: position 42,719,219 of record CM058239.1, read on the forward strand.
TGATCCGCTGCGTATGAAGTGTGGTCCGTTTTGTATGAAATGTTGTCCGTTTCGTATGAAATGTTGTTTGTTAACTCTTTTCGTATGAAAGCCATTCGTACGAAGTTATCGAAACCTCGTATAATTTGTCATTCATACGGAACTTTTGTCTGTCCGAAATGGACATTTGTCCGTGTCCGACTGTCCGATCTTGTTTTAGGCTATCATTTTCGTCGAGGGGTTTTTGACCCCTACAGTTATCCCCCCAGCTCGTCAGACTCGAGTGCGATGATGGCGATGTTATTTTGTATTTGAGGTGAAAATGATTGTCCGAAACGTCGTACTTCGGCCGTAATTGATCTGCATATTTATAATCAATCCGACACTATGCCTAATCATGACTTGTTCTGTCATGATTCACTTGAGCATGCTTATGACAAAATGATTCAAGTGTAATCATTTCAAGGCTCCATGCCTTGGTGAAATCTACAAGTATCCACTTCTCCACACCTCATTTTTCACTCTTCTCTCCACAAAAAATAACTCAAAGGTAACTTCTCTCTCTAACTTCTTCTTAGTTTTTCTGAGTTTTGCTAAACTTTCTTGCTCCGTTCTTGTGAGTTTAATAGCTTTGGATCTTTTCAAAGTCTGAAATTTTTGTTTTACGGCGTTTTTCGTAAGGATGACGAATCATGCCCCAAATCGTTGTTACGCAAATTTTTCTTCCTAAGGAGAGTCTTCCGGAGTTTGGCAGTCGACTAAGTCTCGTGCTAATTGACCTTGTCCCCTGACTGTGGTAGATGCCATGTCTTCGGAGCACGGTCAATGTTTCAGCGCTACAATTAAAGAAGAGTTTGAGGACATTCGCGTTAGTCGGGAAGAAGTCTTGCGTTATTGTTATCTTTCTCCGGAGAAGCCGAAAGTGACTCGTCCAAGGAAAAAGAAGCTGATTCCGAATCCTGTTGGTTCGACATTGTCTTTGACAGATTCGATTGCAAAACTTCGGCGTGATTTCAAAATTCCTGAAAACATGACAATCAAGATACCAACTCCTAGTGAGCTGGTCAGTTCTCCACCGAAGGGGTATTTTTCGGTGTATGAATACTTCGTTACGTCGTGCTTTCTCTAGTTTCCGATTCATGGGCTCATCGTCCGTTATCTTCGACGCCATGGATTGGCTCTCACACAGATTACGCCCCGAAGCTTGAGGCATTTGATCGGCATACTAGTCCGCAGTTTTGAGTGCAAAGTTGATCTTCGGGTATTACATCTTTGGAACTTATTGCATGTGGTTCCGATAAGGCGCGACCCCGAGCATTACCTCATGCCTTATCAGTATCGGACGATCGTCTCGGATTTTGAAGACCATGATCGCCAATGGTGGCACCATTTCTTCTACAATTTGATCGACGAGGCATCCGTTGAAGATGCTTGCATTCCATTGATGATATCGAAATGGGGAAAACTTGGTAGCGGACTCAGTTGTCTTTGACGTTTATACATATCTCCTGCCGGTCTTCTAACAATTTTTTTTTTAAAATTTTCAGTGAGGGATATTTGCTTGACGTGTCCACCGCACTTGGTTTCTCTCGTCAGGACACTTCAGGATGGGAATACGGATTGAGGAGGGCACTTTACTTTGAAACGCGTTATCCGAGCAAGTCAAATGGACATGCCTCGTCTAGCGATGGGGACCGACGGAAACGCATATAATGATGAGCGTCCTGACGACGTGCATATTCAAGATGATGGTTCGAACTTCCCGACGTTGATTTTCACGGTTTTGATGATTGGGTCAGTTAAGATCCTACGCCGGGCGAGGATATTCCTTACGCTTGTACCGATAATGGCGAGGGAATAAACATTCCTCGAGTTCCCGTTGCCGAATCATCGGATCAAATTGTCGCGCCCGAATCTAGTCGAAAACCAAAAAAGAGACTTAGGAAAGACTTCGAGGTTCCTCAACCTGATTTTGGTCCGACACGACTTGGCGCGACAATGGTGGTTTTATGTACACCAATGCTGCCGAAGTCACCAGTTTTTGTGCGGGCGTTCGTCATCCCGGATATTTCCCAACTCAGTACAAGGACATGATTTGTGGCGATTCTCTTATTAGCGCTGGGAAAGACATGTTAAAGGTTAGTTTTCTTCCCTTCGGCACAAGGCATCGTTCCCCTTTTTTTTTGGCTACTTCATTGATTTGTCAAAATTTGTTTTTAGGTGTGGGCTTCGATTAATCACCATGCTGCCAAGTCCGATGGGAAGCTTCGAGGAATTCGGGGTCGCATGGCGAGGCATTCTGTGGATAATGCAAGCTTGGTGAATTTTGTTGCCGTTGTGAAAACTTCCACTGAGGGCGGAAAAAGTGAGTTCGAAGCGGAAAAACTTTCCCTTAGTATCAAAAGAGATACGGCTCTTACTGAGGTTGAGGTCTTGAGACCTCAACTCGCCGAAAGGGAGATTTCCCATGAAGCGTCTCTTCAGGATGCCACCGAAAGGGGGAAAAGAGGGATGCTGAAGAAAATCGCGTCTCGATTTTCCAAACTCCGAAAGATCTTCTTCAAACTGCCTTCGGCCGTAGAGAGGCAAAGTCAATTTGTCGCGGCGAGGAGCAATCTAGATCTGATCGCTGATTTGAGATCCGGGGGTCCTTTTGTGTTTTCATCCGAAGAAGCGGATCTAATGTCGAGAGTTCATCTGGGTGAGGAGGATTCCTCCGAATATAACCAGTTGATTGCGGAGGCCGAGGGTTGTGTTGATCCATCATTGTTTCAAGGAGATGTCACCGGCTCATCCCGAGGAGATGTATGGTTCTAAGATGCGGATTTGAAACGTGTTTGCTGTTTAATAACTTTCTATCTTTAAGATGGTTGGTCGTCACTTTGTATGAACTAGTTTATCTTCGAATATTCGAAAAGTTTCATCGCTTTTAGTTCTTTTCCGCATCTTGAAATAAAATGTCTTTAAATATGTCGTGTTTCACTTAGTTTTTTCGAAAGCGCTCGGAAACCGTTTAATGGAATAACGGTATCGATTCGAGAAGACGGTATGATTGATTCGGAAGGTTCGAGCTGATCAGCTTAGGTTCGAGCTGGTTCAGTTCGAAATCCGAGCTAGTTTAGCTTGGTCCGAACTGGTTCAGCTTGGGTTCGAGCTGGTTCAGCTCGGGTTCGAGCCGGTTCTGCTCGAAAATCCGAGCTGGTTTAGCTCAGAAATTTCAGCTGGTTCAGCTCGGGGATTTGCAAGACGTGCTCTTCTAATGTCCTGACCGTGCTCGGAAGCGTCCTACCGGGTTTCAACATTGAGTCTGAGAAATAACGAAACTTACTTCTCTTGTGGACTTGCGATGACTAGACCACTGTGTTCGGAAGCGTCTTACTGGGGTTCGAGTCCAGGAAATAACAAAACATTTTTCTCTTGCGGAGTTATAATGATTAGACCAGTGTGCTCGGAAGCATCTTACTGGGTTTTACATTGATTAGACCAGTGTGCTCGGAAGCGTCTTACTGGGTTTTTAGGAGTATTACGGTTGACTTAGTACTAGTGCGGAGGTCTGCCGTCTTACATTCCCAAGTCGGTCGTGTACTCAATAATGATGTTGTCGAGACCAGTGTGTTGCATTTTACTGGGTTTGGATTTTCGATCCCGATTTTTCATGAAACTCTCGTTTTGCATCTTTTGTCCATTGGAAAAATGCTGGTATCCGCAGGACCACCTTTCAAAAATACCAAACCAAGATATACTTGGTTAAAGCGTCGTTTTACCAGTGTGCTAAGCAGCATCATACTGGATTATTGGGGTCTATTATCGACTCCAGTACTGGTGCAACGGATTTGAAGACCTATCGACTACCCGTTCTCAGGAATTACTATCGACCTCTCGACTTATGTTCCCTTCGCCGATAATAAACATACCTTGGCGGTATTTAAAATTTATATAGAACACTTTTATCCGTTTGTTGGATGTATGGACCCTCAATCCATATAGGACGTATTGGCCAATATCCATAAAGGATGTATGTGTTTGTCTACTGCGGCCGTCAGCAGACAAGATAAGCTATTTCTAACAATTGTGCATGCGACGTAATGGTAGGCGAATTCTGAACTACAAAGTTCATATCCTAATTTATCTAAGAGAAATAAACTAAATGAAATGGAGAAAAAGAGTTTATTTTTGTTACCGGATAACTTCAAGAGTATGGTCGGGGAGTTGGACTTTTGCGGACGCGCCGTGCTTCCAACTAAGATCCGTTGTCCAGAGTTGTATGGAATTTCCGCGGAGAGTATTCAGCTCGGAGTTTCCGAGAAAAGTGGTTAGCCCGGAATTTCCGCGGAAAGTGGTCAGCTCGGAGTTTCCGCGGAAAGTGGTCAGCTTGGAATTGCCGAGTTGACTTGTTTGATTAGCTTAGACTTTCCTAGCTGATTTGCCAGAAAGTTCCTAGCTGATTTGCTCGGGCTTTCCTAGCTGATTTGCTAGGAATTTCCCAGCTGATTTACTCGGACTTTCCTAGCTGATTTGCTAAAAAGTTCCTAGCTGATTTTCTCGGACTTTCCTAGCTGATTTGCTCAGACTTTCCTAGCTGATTTGTTCCGAGGTTCTAAGATGGTTCTTTTGAGGTTTCTAAGTAACTTTGTTGGACGAGTTTTGCGTTCGAGAATTGTTTTAAAAATTTCCGAATTCCGATGTGGAAGTATAGATATATACGGACCCACTCTCCCCCTTTTTTGAGAGGGGGGACAGCTGAACCGATCAAAAGACCGGCTGCCTACGTACCCCTTTGGGGATAAAGCCGCCCCGTAGTTCAAAATGCTTCGTAACATTTTTTTTTTGATGTACCGAAGTCTTCAGTAGTGGAATTTTCTTAGATGCATCGCGTTCCATCCTTTTACTATCCTGGTGTTGTTCATGGTTTCGATTTCGTACACTTCAGGGCGGATTTCTCTTGTGATCATGTAAGGTTCTTACCAATCCGATCCAGTGTTCTGAAGTGCCGTGTTTCGCCAGAATCTTCTTAAGACGAGGTCGCCCACTGAGAAATGTTGGATATGATCGTCTGTTTGACGAGGTGTGTAGCTTCTCTCCGCTGCATCTGTCCAACGGCCTGATTCGTCATTCCGGGAGCTGTCAGGGTTCCGTTGCTCTTGACTTCCCATTGGGAACTTGATGCATAGATAAGTTGATGGAACGACTTTCAATGAGTTTATCCATGGGATTCCTAGAATGGCTCTGTAGATCGTTGGGCGATCTATGACTTTGAAGATCCCCCCAACGAGTATTGCCAGCTTGATCTTTCCGAAGGTGGCTATGGTGTCTTCGGAAAATCCTGTTGACTGGGAAGGTGTCACCTCATTCAAGCTTACGTACATTCTCTTAAGAGTTTCGCAAAAGATTATGTCCATAGAGCTCCCGGTATCGACGAGTATGTTTGGTACGCGACGATTCTATATGATCAATTCCACGACCAGGGGTTTGTTGCCCGGGCGACTGGTCTTCGAGATCCACATGTCATCGAATGTTATCATGCGATTTGAGCGACGATGCGGCATGCTTTGCCTGGCGTTCCTCCTTGGTATGATTGTTTCCCATGGCCGTCGAGGATAAGGATCGGTAGTCAGCCTTGATCTCGGGAAATAGTGCGGCTTTTCTACGATCATGTTTATCCTTTGTCGACTGTTCGCTTTGGGATCCTCGTTGTAAAATTTTATATTTATTAGATATATAAAAATTAATTAAAAATAGATTGAAAACAAGAAAGATGAATAAAGACAATTTTTCTTTTTCATCATTTTTAGTCAAATTTCTCATTTGATATATGTATGTGGTATTTTTGGTTTCCAAAATTTCCATGTTAAACTGGGGAGAGAGAGAAAGAGATCTTTTTTTTAGGTCAAGAGAGAGAGAGAGAGATCTTATTATATGATATTAGCACTTTCATTTTTAGCCAACATGTCAGGTATCTATTAATCGATTAGATTTCAACACTTATATATATTATAATCAAATTTTATCAGGTGAAAAATAATAAAATAAAATTTAGAAAATGAAAAGTAAATTTCATATAAAATATTTAATTCAAAAATAAAAGTAGATATATGAGTATAAAATGAAAAAAACAAAATCTAACTAGCTGTCACTAGTCAAAATAATAAAAATATAAGTCTAGTTCAAATAGAAAAATATATATGTGAGTAAAAAAATAATATATGAATATAAAAATGAAAATATGTGAATTTTTAACTGAACATCAAGTAATATCATAACAAGACACTAATAAAAAAAACTAAGCGTTTTCTCTATGAATTTGTATTATTATTTTTAGTCTTATCTTCTTCTTTTTTTGCTGGTGGGCTATATTAATTTTTCAAATTATCAATTTATTCACCCATTATAAAATATTAGGAATGTGCTGTGCTACCCCGTGAGATTGATTAAAATATTTTTCTTTTAAATTTATTTCGAGTTGTTTTTTTTTTGTAATCAAATTTAATAGTTGCTAGTAGAAATATTAAAAAGGGAAGACATAATAGAAATGTATGTCGTTTAGAACTATTTGATAAGTAAATGTTGAAAAAATCTTGTATTAACTTTTTAAAACACCATCTTTACAATGATTTCTTATATAAGCCATGTACGTTTCGCAGTCGCTGGTAACAGCGACTCGAAACATGTTCGTTTAATAGTCGCTGTTACAGCGACATCGACTCTAAACATGTTCGTTTGACAGTCGCTGGCGACAGAGATTGTCGCAGCGACTCCAAATCAGCGATTGGCGACTAAAAATTATGTCGCTGATTTTAATAGCGATTGTATAGCGATTTAAAAAAAAATTAAGCGACAGTCACAGCGACTCTAAAACGAACAACAAAGCGACTGCCACTGTATGATAAAAGTCGTAAGACCAATCTGTTTTATTATAAGTTGACATATAATTTATTTAGTTTCTTTTTACAAAACATTTGCTTAGTCTGTTTAGATGTTAAGCTTGCTTATGTTTTGACATGGCAGATGACATATAATTTTGGAAATCCAAAAGCAAATTTATTCAATCTTTCTTACAAAATACTTCATTTATTGATGGAATACTGAATAAACTAAATTTATTGATAGCTTGAAGACGTGAATAACATGGCAGAAAATAAACGATTTCTCAATGTAGCTGTGGGATAGGTATTAGAATAAGATAATAGTTGGCGAGATTTCTGGTATACTAATATTTTTGATTCTTGCTGAGACTGTTAACTCCAAGTACTCAGTTGAGTCTCATCTTCTTGGCACCTTTCTCGTTATGCTCTGCATGATTCTCAACTCCATCTATAGGCTCCACAAAATCATGAGCCTCAAGTTCACTGTCTTCTCTTTGTTTCTGGAAAGTAGAGAGGATTTCACCATCCTCAGTTTTGATTTTCTGTATAGCATGTAAGTTCCATTAAGCTAATATGTCACATAACAAATAATATGTTTGATGGTTGGATACTATCAAATACCTAAGTGTTTTTAGGTTTCGACACCAATCCTTCAAACAATGATGGTGGGATGAGCCTAGTCACCGTGAAGGCTAGTGCAAATGTTTAAAAGTTATAATTTGTGATCTTCACCTGAAAAGCAAATGTCTTTCCAATAATTTCTAAAAGCAATCTTGGTATTGCCTGCTGGGCACAACTTGTCTCTCCATCATTTTCATGCTGCAATCAATTTCGAGTTATGTAGTATAAAGTAAGAGTAAGTTATGTAAGATATACAAGATGAAAATATCAATTAACATTGATGCTAGAGTAAGTTGTTCTGCCGTGGAGTGTGCAATATTTTTAGCGTCTCAGCCAAATAAGACGAAAGTAGTAGTCCTATCACCATTTTGAACGATTATCTCCACCCTGAATCTTATCATTAACAAACATGTTAGTGAGCTGTTTGGGGAATAATCAATTGGGAATTAGTATTTTAAGGGTTCCATTTTTGAATAATAACTTGCAACTCCAATGGTGGTGTTTGAGTTACAATGGTTGCAGATCAAAGCTGTCTCATATAGGCCTAGCTTTTTGGATCAGGTGCCACATGACAAGTATTTCCAACCGTTACGTCCGTCGATGTCTACTATCTTTGCACGACAAATCACATCCTTCTCCTGGTTTACTCCACTTGAAATATAGTCTAGAATCTCTTGGATCGTAAGAAGCTCAAAATTAGGATTGAGAGTATCCTCCTCGACTATCTTCCTAGGTCTACTGGTTGTTTCTAGGCCCATCCTGCATTTTTTCTTAATTATAGTTAAGTTAGTCATCTAGATTTAAATAAATGAGACAACATTTATATTCTGCTACAGTCGAAACAAACCTTTTCATAAATTCTTTGACAACTTCCAAGTCATAGTTGATGTAAACCTTTGTCGACATAGTTGAGTTTAAATACAGCTTTCCTATATGTATTCAAAGTAAGTCAAGGAAGGTGAAAAAGATAAAGCATCTCAAGCAAATTTTAAATTATCGATTACCTTCAAAAAAATTTGGATTCAGAAATGTCCTCGCGATCAGAGCGCAATCTCGGTCAGCCTTTTGGAATTATTGACGAAATTCGGATGCCTGATCATCCCAAAGGGTTAGGCGGATGGTTGAGTTTCTGTAACACCAAAGTTCTTATCTAAATTAGTAATGAATATTATAATATGCGAGAAAGTAATATTGACAATATCAGAATTGCTAACTTACTCTTATAGCAGAAGAAGTAACACAATCTTCTGTTTACAAGCTGCGTCATCCCAAGGTGGATCCGTTGACAAAAAGGATTTGCCCAAGGGCATCTACAAAAAAACGTTACATTATTTAGATGGTATGTCAATTAACATAAGGGGATATACTGTTACAAGAGAATAGTTTGATACACTTACCTAGTATGTGTATGTTTCTCCCTGCAAAGCTCATGAATTCTGTGTGGCTATGAATCCTGAATTTCTCCCGCCTTATAGAACAAACTTCCTCTTCAACTTCAGTGATTTGGGTGCTGTCAGTAAACCGCATAGTGAACTGATGATGTATGACTTTGTAGTGGCTATAGCTTGGTATCTCTTCGAAATCATTGATGAGATATATGTGCCATTCCTTAAGAAGATCTATGAACATGTGGATCCTCCTATAGTAGATTGACCCTTGAATCAAAGTCTCTTGCGTTAAAGATTTGTTGCACCCGTAAGTAAATATACTTTATATAGGTTCTTGAAAATTAAAAATGACTACTAAAGTTATTAGTTAAAGCTTATCTTTTCATCAACAAGCAGCAGATCAAGACTCATTAGAGCTCTATTAAGTTTGAAGTTTCTTGCTTCCCACATCCGCAAAATACGGACGAGTACACTTTTCTTGTTCCTCCCTGGTTCGAGCCTATCGAGAGGAAGCTTAACGGTAAGAATACCAGCCAATTTCTTCTTGTTAGCATCAAGTGATGGTGCCTGCGATTTTTCTCATCATGAAAAACATGTGTCAAGTTATAATTCGATATTGTTCAGCAACACAACCGGTAGATATATAAAGGTCAAACCTCTAATTAATACCAAAGTGTAGTGAATCAATAAGACCAAATTATTATATTTAGCAGTTTAACTATTCCGGTCATTCTTATCAATCGAAGAACTATATGTATGAGGAGAAAGAAAACTAAGTTCCTATATGTGGACAATAAATGCATAGAAAGTCGAATTTCACAGATGCATGCTCTTTTCGCTTGTTTCATAAATTTATTAGTATTGGTGGCATATGGGATAGGAATACCTTTGTGGTGGTCCCTTCATCATCAGCCGGTTTAGTAACAGGAGGATCACTGGCGCCAATCTCCTTTTCCAGATGTTCAGATGCCATCTTATCTTCCTAAACTGTGCAAGATGTAAGAATTGCAAACGGTTGGTAAGATAAGCATCACCAAATCTGAGAAATTAACAATTATCGAAACACAAGTAAGATAGTAGAGAAGAACACAACCTTGAGACTAAAATCGAATTAGTAAGTAGATTAATGGGACAAATGATATTTATATAGTGTCAAAGTTCTTAAATGATTTACATATATATATTTGTGTAGTCAATACAATTAAGTATACACGGAAAGAAATACTAAATCCTCAATTTAATAGCCATATCTCTTCGTATTACTAAAGCATTTAAGTATGTAATTTGACAGTCGCATAAATTGAGGCAAAGAGACAAGGAGAGCTAGAGAGAGTCAATGAATTTCTGGTAAATGAAAAAACAGTATGAATGTGATGGTAAAGTTTTCAATCTAAATTTTTATATTTCCAAAGTTGCATTATATGAAACTAAAGACACTTAAACTTCCTATCATAGGCTAGGCATATCTATAAATAAGAAGCAGTCTTTGGTTTAGTTTAATCAATCTATCAAAATGACAAAAAAAAACATGAAAAAACCAGCGTATTGACTTAAACTCACAGACCTTTCCTATGATGTCCTAGCTATTATCTTAAGCAAAGTAGGAGAAGAGACTCACCAAGATTTGGTTGAATGCATCTTTACATGCAAGACATTCAATTACCTCTCCAAATACCCAAATGTTCTGAAGAATTAGAAGCTCGACAACACTTTCCTCCTTCCTTTGGAGAGAATTCCTGGAAAAAAACAATTTCCTCTATGAGTGTGCTAAGTATGGAAATTTGCATACCATTTTCTTATGTGGTATAATAGAATTCTCTTTTCTTAAGAAAAAAATAACAGGTTTAAAGAAGCTCAAGTTTACAGCAGATGCAAAACCCAGAAGCTATGTATCTCTATGAAATGATCCTAATCAATGAGAATCAACTTACAGATGGGAATAACTACATCAAAAATTATGTGAGGAGAAAGGCTTGCAAGTAGTTAGGATATGTCAAGAAAACTGCCGATTTGTTGTTCTAGAAATGAGTGTGAGGCAGTACCGTGAGCATGAGATTCTTCTCTCTCTAATCGAGCTTGGTGAAGGCTGCGAGACTGGAGATTTTGACGAAGTCTGCAACAATTGCTTTATCTACAAGGAAATTTATCGTTTCATAGATTATATGAACAATATCTAAATCTATCTCGTAGACTAAGTACACACATTTTTTAGGTATAATTATTGGCAACACATTATTGGTTGATTTATAAGTAGTTAATGTTCACAGTTATTTTAATTCTAAATTTGTAAAACACATTGGTGACTACTTATAAGTAATAGCAATGGATTTTGTTTGAATATGTTTATTCTGATAAAAAAAACTTCCTCAATGAGGACTACAACTGAATGTGAATTATTTTCAGTCTATTGCTAAAGATATTGACAAGTCTTAAAAGTTACATGTTGCATATTGATGTTGGCTGGTTTTTTGAGACAAGTTTTCCTAGCAGAGTAGACTTATCGGAGTTATGGCTGCAACAAATAGATAACGTAATTCGGTCATTAAAAAAAATTAAGGATTGAATTCAGTAAGGTACGGCATTGATATAGCATCATCTTTCCATACTGTGAAACTTGATGGACAAGTAACAAAAGTGGTGGAGCAAGTAACTTAACACAACTTTTTTTTTACTTATAAATATTGTTAATACATGTTAGGTTTCAATAATAATACCATTTGGATTTGGGTCTGAACATTAATAATTCCAATGTCCAAGAGTTCTACAATTGTTTGCCAAGAAGGTGTATGTAGATTAATAATGCCAATGTCAAATAACAGTGTTCATAATTGTTTTTCAAATCACGAAGTGTATATGATTACTTTGACGAATGGGATAGCTCATAACCTTAATCAGTGATGTCCGGCTCTCGTTATTGGCTAACACCAGTTGTTGTTCTCTGACTCGTCATCACAACCGAAAGGGAGTTTTTGCTCTTCCATGTAGCCCTACGGGAAGGTCTGTAAAAAACTAATAGTGAAACACTAACCAGCTAAATATACTAATCTACAGCGATTAGAACACATGAGAAGTAACATAAGAGTGAAGGTTAAATAATACTACTTGCCTCTCAAAGCCATTAAAAAAGGAATACATCATTTGTAATTAAGCATGTCACTGTTATTCACGGCGGTGTAAGTAGTACCCAAATCGAATCCGGCAACCATCTTGTTGACCACCCATAAAGGAAATTCCGTCGAGGAAGCTATTCCTATTGTTAGATGAAGCGGAGAGCCAACTGAAATACACAGAAGAAAACACGATGTAAGGTTTTGGAAAAAATAAATTAGAATCAGAAGTAAGACGGTCAGAACATGTACCTTTCGATGGTGGTTGGTGAAGCTCAAATCCTCTGGAACACGAAGAGTTGCAGCTTAGGGTTCTCGGATCTAAAAGAATCTAAAAACGATCTAAGATTTTTCAAATGAAAAGTTAAAATCAGAAGGAATATGTAAGAGGGTCAGATCGTCTACCTTTCGATGGTGGTTGGTGAAGCTCAAATACTCCGGAACACGAAAATTTGCATCTTAGGGTTCTTGGATCCAAAAGAATCTAAAACGATTCGAATGAAAAATTTGAATCAGAAGGAAAGGGTATGGATAGTTTACCTTGTGAGACATGCAACTGGTAAAAAAAACAGGAAATAAAGCTTTGATAGTGTTCGGCAGAGCTCTAAAATGGAAGTTCAAGAGTTAGAAGTAAAGGTTCTTAGATCTAAGCTTAAAGATGAAGGATTCTTTCACTACAAGAAAACTGCCTCGTAGCTACGGATTTAATCGTAGCTACGCTTGATTTTTCGTAGCTACATTGGCATTTGCTGCGGATAGCTACGACTGCTATCCACGTCTACAAGCTCGACGCTACGAGTATTTCGTAGCTATCCGCAGCTAACTATCCACGACCTAGCTACGACACAATTCATTGCTACTAGCTACGACTCGCTACGACAACCGTTCATAGCTTTATTAGCTACGACTGGCTACGACAGCCGTTCGTAGCTTTATTAGCTACGACTGACTACGATTATTGTCGTAGCTATTTTATATAATTTTTTGAAAAAAATTAAAACTAAACAAAAAAAATAATTCTATTTAAATTAATATTTATAATAAAAATAAAATTACATTAAATAATTAAATAACTAATATTAAAAACAAAAATAGAAGAAAAAAGCTTCTTCGTAAGACCACCACCGTTCGGCTCCGGCTCGACAGCCCGGCGACCACCGCCGTCCAGCTCCGGCGACAACCGTTTCGTCGTCTCTCTCACCTCGTCTTCTTGAATTTCTCACCTTCGTCTTCATCTTCTTCCCAGCCACCACCTTTGTCCGGCTCTAGAAACAATTATCTCTCACCGAACACTACAAGAAAACAACCGGGAACCGACGGACATAACCGTCGGTATACCATCAGAAAAGGCGTTTCCTGATGGAATTCCGACAGGACAAATCCGTCGGTTCCACGGCGTCGGAAAAAAAAAATCTGTCGGAAATCCGTCAATATTTGCCGACAGTTTTCCGACATGAAATATTCCGATAGATTATCGACGGCTTATCGACAACACAAAAACCGACGGCGAACCGACAATATTCCGATAGGTAGAAAACCGACGTCAAACCGTTGGTTATTTACCGACGGTTAACCGACGGAGGATAACTGATGGTTTACTGACGGTGTATAACCGACGGTTGTTAACCGACGCTTTACCGACGGTTGTTAACTGACGCTTTACCGACGGTTGTTAACCGACGGTTTCCTGACGGTTCTTAACGACGGTTAACCGACGGTCGATTACCGACAGTATTCCGACAGGTAGGACTGACGGCTAAACCGACAAATATTTACCGACGGTCAACCGATAGGTTTTGACCGACGGTTTTCCGACGGGTAATAAATTATGATTTTTTAAAATAATTATATTTAATATTATATATATATATATATTATTTTATAATCAGTTATTTATTTAAAAATTTTATATACGAAATATTTATAAATTCTATTATTAATTTTATAAAATAAAAGTATTTTTCAAAATTACATAGCATTGGGATCCGGAACGTTTCCGGGTCCCAATCCCGTTCCCAACCCCTGAACAGAACCCGTAGCTGATGCTCCCGTTCCCGTTACCGCTCCTGGTCCCGCTACACGCTCAGTCCCGTCCAATCCTTGTCCTGGAGGAGTTCCGCCAAACTGGATGTAGTTCATGATCCGTGTTTGCATCTCCGCCATCTTTCTTTCATTCTCGGCCCTTTCCTCTCGCATCCGAGCTTCAAAGCTCTCCTTAAGAGCTGCAATTTCCACATCTTTCTCGCGCAGAGCTTCGGCGAAGACGTAGCTCTCAGGTCGGAAGCGTGAATGCGGAGTCGAGGTTTCCCCATGTTTCCTAAACCGAAAACACGGCCCTTCCTGCGTTGTGTTTCCTGCAAAGTATAGTAACAAATATTAGTTAAACAATTCAAATAAACAAAACCTATGTAAATTTTGAGTAAACGGACGAACTTACCTCAAGAAAGATCTCGTTGATCCTTTGTGACGGTACTACCTCCTCCGTCGAACCGACTTCATCGGATAAGTCTGGACCACGTCAACCCGCCTCTTTGCTGATTCGACGATTCTCCGAGCGAGCGGATCCTGGATCTGACCCGTCAACTTGTTCGTGTGGCCCTCCTCGGTTAGTTCAACAAAATTTGGATCCTTTCCTGTTCTTTGTTTCTGCACATTACAAAAACGGTTAGTCGAATCCAATAAATAACACTATTGAATAAACCAATACTTACAAATTCAATTTTTCGCTGTGCGGAGCTCTTAGCTCCCGCGTTATGAGTCGCCATTCCCAAACCGCCCCTCTCGCTCTTGCGGTTCTGGGAATGCGTCGCCGAATCTGCTGTTGTAGTGGGCTTGATCCAGTGGCGGCTGAACCCTTCAATAAGCGATGGGTTGACTCCCTTCGGGTCTTCCGATAGGATCCACTTCTGCTTCCACTCGTTGATGACGTGAGTGTAATGGGACCGCGCCTTCTTGTGGAAAGCCTTCTCCACGACGGTCGTAAGGTTGCTGTCCCAAGTGTACTCTTGCTTTTAAAAAAAAAAGATTAACATTAGCATGGATTAAAAAAAAATTAAATTTGATAGAAACTGACTATAAGTGTAAGTACCGCAATTTCCCGGAACCAGTTATGCTGCTCGGTCCTTGGGATTTTCGCGTACTGCGGGTACGGATGACGGAGCATGCTACACATCATCCCTAAAATACACTTGGTGATCTTGGAGGACGTGATATTGAACCTGTAAGAAGTTCACAAAAAAAATATTGTCAATTAAACAAACGTTTAACAAGATATTTTTTAAAAAAAAATTATAATTGTTAATGTTAAAAACTACTCACCAAGTCGTCCCCGGGTTGTTAAACGGATCCGGTTGGAGCCGTTTCAACGTCTCCCGCCCTGGCTGTTCGACCAGCAACTCTATCTACGGTGAAATCGTCGCCGGCGCATCGTCGTCCGGGGTTGCTGGGACGTTGGACATAGAGTCGCTGCCTGCATAGGTAGACTGCTGTGGTCCGGACTGCGTCCGTCTGACCTGAGTCGACCGAGAGCGGCGTGGCGGTGGCAATCCCGTCGGAGCAGCCTGAGGCGGAGGATGCGAAGCCGTTGCCACATGAGTATGAGAAGTGCTCCCCGACAACAACCCATCGGTCTGGCTCAAAAAAGCCTCGAAATCCTCGTACGACCTATAATACACAAAATAAAGTTTTCATTTCATTAAAAAAAAAAAAAACTAATATATCATTTTAACAATATTCAAGACGTTTTTATAATAAGTTAAAAATACTTATATATTGGTAAAACGTTTTAAAAAAAATTATATTAAATGTTTATAAATCCTAAATATTGATAATTTTTTAAGATAATTTTTAAAAACCCAAAAAATGTTTTCATAATTACAATTATTATCTTAAAAATCAAAAAAGGTTTTAAAATATACAATAATAGTTATCAATTCAAAAAATTGTTAAATATTTGATTAAATTTTAAAACTAAAAAAACCTTTTTCATTATTAGTATAAAATTTTTAAAAATGTAAAAACGTTTTATAATTATATAAAAAAACTTACAAATCAAAAAAACGTTTTCAAATAATTTACAAAACATTTTTAACATTATGAAAAAACAAAAAAAATTGTTTTAGGATCAAATTTATACTAAAAAAAAAATCATTACATGTATATGAAAATGGAATTGTTGTAAACCTTAAAAAAATTATACAAATCTAACTACACAAACCATTATCTAAGATCTAATACACCTAATTCACTACATGCATCCTAAATCCAAACTTCTAACAACCTAAAAATCATGTATTTTCCGTTTTTGATCGGTTAGAAAGGGAACTTACATGTTCTTAATGCTTTGGGCGGTCGGAATTGCTAAGCGGTGGCCGGAATCGTCGAGAAATGGTAGAGAGAAGGCGGAGTTTCGCGGTGGAGAGAGAGAGAGAGAGAAAGCGCAGAAGAAATGAGGAAGGAGAAGTTTAATCGATATTATTTCTTTAGGAACCGACGGATTTCCGACGGCAATTAATGATCCGTCGGAAATCCGTCGGCTCCCAGTCGGTCCAATTAATTGGAGGTTAAATGAAAACGGTTCGGCGCAAAAACGAAAAAATTTGTAAAATTTTAGACTCCGACGGACTTCCAACGGAAACATAATTGCCCTCGGAAATCCGTCGGAAAATTTAGAATGGTGTTAGCAGGTTTCGAACCTGAGCCCCTTAGGATGTTTATGTGGTACATTAACCAGTGTGCCGATGTTACTAATTGTAATGTCTGTACAGTGATAATTATATGAGGACATTAACTATTTTGAAAACGAACTTTTATTAATTCATAATTAAAAAACAAAGCAGTACATTTCAATTTTAAGCATTACAGTTTTAATTAAAGGGTTACACTTAGATAGTTCAGTTATTATAATTCGGAAACTGGTTCTCGAAACAATTCCCTGCGTTCGTCTGTCTCCACTGGCGGATCATACGTCTCCATGACCGTGTTGTGATCCATTCCGGTTTATCTTTGCCAGTTTCCCATAGTGACTTCAACCGTGACATTTTTGTCTGGAAAACTCGCCGAGCCGTCTTATGAAATTCAGTCCATACGTTTAAGAGGTTATCAGGAGCAAATGTAAAGTGATCCTGCGATGTTAATCCGATGTTATAAAGTCAAGGCGGCTATAATTACAATAAATTACTTGAACAAGTTACAACATACCAGAAAATGCTTGAACCATTTTGCTTTAATGTCGTCGGGAACCGCATAGTACATGACATAACTCCCCGACCAGTGATTCTCGATGGCTTCGCTTATGGCGTATAAGATGCTTGTATGGTAACCGAACCAAATAGAACAGTTTTCTCATGACGGGCTAAGAACAGGGAGATGTTCCCGACCCCACTTACGAATTTTCCGCAAATAAGAATCGCGGTTGTGAGGGGACATATAAAAAAAATTCATTTTCTGGAATGTCGGAGGTTGTGGAGAAAATGGTGAGAATGGTATAACTTTTATACACAATTTTCCGACAGTGTTTCCGATGGCTGCCCGTCGGAAATTGCACGAAGAGACGTTTCAATGAAATGCATCGCGAACAGACAGAGGTAATAGGCCTGCGTAATTGCAGCCTTTGACCGGTTTCCGATGGATTTCCGACGTTTAATGTGATTTCTGTCGGAAACCGTCGGAAATTTCTGACGGAGAACCGAGAGAATATGTTTAGGGTTTGATTAGGGTTTAGGGTTTGTAAATCATTGATTCCTAATAGCATAATATAACATATTGTTCACTATATCTACGATCAAATGACTTGAGGAGTAGTAACCGTAAAATAGGATAGTTGATATTACGATCCGTCCATTGTTTTCATAAACGACATAGGACATTAGGAAGTGATTTCGACCGTCAAACATAGTAATAATAAAATAATATATACCATTGATTTTGTGATTATACACATTATTACTAGCTTTCAAGAGTCTTCTCAATATTAGGGTTTAGGGTTTCAAACCCTAAACCCTAATCATACCCTCTGTCGGAAATCCATCCGGTGTGCGTCCATTTTTGATTTCCGTTCGCACCTAAGTATATAACATGTAAAAACTGTTTTACGAATGAAAAAATTAATTGGATCTTGGATGATCTGAATTTAAAAACTTACGTAATAGTGTAACCAAGCGAAAAAGTATGTCTCTTTCCACTGTTCACACTCTTCCTCGGACAGTTCAGGATGTTGAAGTTTTAGTGACTCCATGTATAACCTGCAAAAATCATCCAAGTATTAAAAAAAAATTTGTGGGTATTATATGTTGGAATTATGTCCAGTAATCTCTGTACTGTCTCTAGAAAGTAAGAGTATGTCAATGATCTGACATAAGTCATATAATACTGGGGGTCATGATGGCTTGCTAGAGTCCGCTCATGATCTATAAGTCTTGGACTTATTGCCTTTATTATATGATCCCATATGGGTCACACGCCTAAGCTAACGGGAAAATACGAAGGAACGGTTTAGCAGAAGTACGGTAAAAGTGCTAGGCATTTACTGTACTTAGAGAGACTAAAGGGCCTGATTAAATCCAAGGGATTTAATCAGAACTGAGAATTGGGCCCAAAAGCCCATGAGAACTAGAAGGGATTTTAATGAGTAAAATCAGACCTAGCTCTCTAATTTTTCTCAGCACATCTGCGCCTCCCTCCTCTCTCTCTGCGCCTCCTCTCTCAGCTGGTCTAGCAGCCAATTTCCCGAGTGTGCGTGTGTGAGCCTTTGGAGGATCCATCTCTTGGTGGTTCTGCTGATCTCTGACCCTTACCTCCCATTCCGCTGCAAAACAAGGTAACAGGTGAGATCTATTATGTTTCTATTCAAGAGAACCTAGATCTGCATGTTTAGTAGGATGAATCAATCTGAGAATTGAATCAGGAGATCCTAAACGATCCAACAGTGGTATCAGAGCCATTGGTTCTGTTAGTTTTTCTTGTTTAGAATCATGTTTAGGATTGTTTAAGAAGTGTTTTGAATCAATCTACTGATAAGAGAAAATACTTAAGAAACAAAGAATTAAAACCTAAACAAACAAGAAATCGCATGATCCAATCTATATGAATTGGTATGCGTCGGAATGATGATCGCCAAAGGATCACCATGTCCGGATCGAGTGACGAACGGTGGACCGATCAGTTGGATCGCATGGATCGATCAAACGATCGCATGGATCGACCGCGTCCCATTCCGTCCCGATCGGCGATGAAGCGCGTGATCGTGTGGATCGATCGCATGGATGGACCGAGCGGATCGCTGCGATCGTCCTGCTATCGTCCCACTCTCGGCCCGTCTCGTCCCGCTTGCGTTGCCGTTGCCTCCCGTCCGATCGCGAGAGATGGGCCGATGATCGCATGGATCGCACGATAGCCGATCGCATGGATCGCGTCTCATCCCGATCGCACGGCCCGGCTGTCCCGATCGTCCCGTCCCGTCCGGCTTCACGTCCCGACTGTCGACCCGCCGCGGAAGCGTGATGCTTGCGGCTGCGGCTGTCTCGACCGCGAAGCTAGGTCACGACCGTGATCGGTCCGTGACAAATCGGTTCGGTTCGGTTTAATTTGATTAAAACTTAAATCGTCTTGGTTTAATAAACAGACTTAATAAATTTATTAAGTTCTGGTTAAACCGGGATAAGAAATCCAAAGTCGAAAAATTGGATTTTGTGCCTAAACCAGTGATTTTCTAATTTGATTTGGTTGGACCAAATAAATTGAGAAAATCCGGTTTAGTAAATAACCGGTTGACAATTGTGGTCATCGTAGTAATTAATTTTGGTTAAGACCAATTTTAATGAACCAGACCGGTTATGTCATTTAATTGGGCAATTGGGTTATGTCTTGGACATAAACTAATTCTTGGGCCTCGGGCCAAGAAGTTAAAACAATTGGGCCAATTATTTGAGTCTTTTCTTCAGAATTAATTTAAAATTTATTTTTATAAAATTATAAAATCGATTTTTAAATTAATAAGTTTCCAAAATTTTGAAATTAGAAAGTTTCTTAAATTAGAAGTTTCTAGATTTGCATGTTTTGGATTTTAGGAAATTTCTATATTTAGAAAGTTTCCAATTTTAGAAAGTTTCCAATTTTAGAAAGTTTCCAAAATTAGTAGGTTTCCCAAAAAGGAAAGTTTCCCAAAATAGTAATCTTCTATTTTGGGATGAAATTTTAATAAACCTACGAACCTCAAATAATATCAAGCGTTGGATGTCTTGTCCAGTCTATGTCAGCTGTTGAAGCCCATTCAATCGTACACACGGCCTTACAGTGTGAGGGTGTCTATCTTTTGCGTGGGTAAAACAGTTTGTGATTCATAAATGCCATTGGGAGTCCCAGACATTAGTGATTACATGACTGTATAGTCTGGTTTTCTTGACTAGGCCATCGGGAGTCCCGGGCCTTGAGACATCAGAGTGGATTGGGCCTCGGGCCCAGATTCACAACCAAGAGTTATATCACGGATATAATTAGCCGAGATAGGGCTTACCGATATAAGCTAAGATTGGGTGACGGCCAGTGGCCCATTTTGATCTTAGTTATATGTGGATCTTGGAATCATTATATTCTATTGAGGGTAACTTATGTTATTGAATATAATGCGTGATTAATCATATTAATTTTAATACAAGATTAATCATATTGAACATATTAACTAAAATCCTTTTATCTTAATTTTCAGTTATGACTAGCACAAACAATCAAAACACTTTCTCGATCCGGTCTGTCCTTGAGATGGACAAACTGAACGGATCAAATTTCTTGACTTGGTCGCGGAACCTGAGGCTAGTCCTCAGGCAGGAGAGAAAGGACTATGTCCTTGAGAGAGATCTCCCCGTGAGGATCGGGTCCAATGCTTCTCATGCAGTATATGATGCTTGGAATAAGCATTATAATGATGCGGTAGATGTGCGTGGTCTGATATTGGCTACCATGGACTCAGACTTGCAGAAGCAATATGAGAACATGGAGTCGCCAATAGAGATGATCAGCAGCCTGAAATTAAAATTTCAGGAGCAGATAAGAGTGGAGAGATACCAGTTGGTTAAGTCTCTCACTAGCTGCAAGCTACCAAATGATCATCCAGTGAGTCCTCATGTCAGTAAAATGATGGGTTACATTGATAACCTGAGGAAACTGGATTATCCAGTTAGCCAAGAATTGGCAACTGAGATCATTCTACGGTCACTGCCGTCAAGCTATGATAAGTTCAGAAGGAACTATATCAAGAAAGGCTTAACGAAGACGCTGACTGAACTGCATGATATGCTCAAGACAGTTGAGCCAAACGTGAAGAGTACCCTAAATAATCTCATGAATGAGAAGGGTAGGTTTACTAAACCTAATGCTGACAAGGGTGAAGGCAAAGTTGTCCAGATTTTGAATCATGGCAAGCGTGTGTCTTCTGAGCCCGAGTCAGATACCTCTTACGTTGGTAAGTGCTGCTACTGTAAAGAGACAGGGCATTGGAAGAGAGATTGCATTAAATTCATGGAAGATGATGAGGAGTTGAAGTTGATGTATGAGACTACTTCCTCAGGTATTCATGTTATTACTTCAAGTTCTACCTTATAGGTATTGGATACTGGTTGTGGCACTGATATTTGTGATAATATGCAGAGCCTAAGCAACAGTAGAATGTTGAAGGAAGGACAAGTGGATCTACATGTCTGGAAGGAGCTATGGACGCTGCCTCAGCCGTAGGGTTTTCACTTGTAGATGCCTTTGAGGCTTGGTTTTGAATTAAGTAATTGCTACAATGTACCTGCTTTAAGCAGAGTTGTTTTTCATTTTCTTGTGAAGAATTTGAATGTTTTCATTTTGATAAAGACAAGTTTTGTTCTTTTGATCTTAATGAAATGTTAATTGTAGCACCCTATTCAAGGAATGAGTTTTATATCTTAAACCAAAGAGTGCCTAAATGTAACATAAATACCGAATTGGTTTAAATCTGATGAATTAAACCTGATTTTTCTTGGCATAAATGTTTTGGTCAAATAGAGTAAATCGGATTCAGAAACCCCATAGTTATGGACTATTGGGCTCATTTGATACGATATCTTATGAGACTTGAATTCTGCTTACTGGACCAAAAGGCAAAGGGCCCATCTTAGCCGAGCTAGAGAAAGGCCCAAAGGCTTATTGGAGATTGAACATACTCATGTATGTGGTCCGATGAGCAGTAATGCCAGAGAAAATTTCCTGTACTTCATTGTCTCTACTGATTACTTCAGTGAGTGTGACTGTGTTCATTTGATGAGACACAAGTCGGAATTCTTTGACATGGTCGAAAGAGTTCCAGAATGAAGTATAGAATCTGAATGACAGAAGTATTAAGACTCTGGATTAGATCACGAGTGAGAATACTTAAGTCATTGATTGTGTGATCATCTGAATGAGTGTGAAATCGTTTCACAGCTCATTTCTCCTGAAAACCTGGAGGTGTTTCTGTGAGAAAGAATCAGATCTTATTAGAAATGATTAAAGATGAGTCGCACGAATCTTCCATGATATTCTTTAATAATAACGCTCTAGAAATATCTAAGTTTACGCTGAAATAGTTCCACCAATATCAGTTGAAAGACACCACGTAAATGTGGACTGGAATCGATCCAAAATTCGTCTTTACTGAGTATTTGTAGTTGTGCTACTTCGCTGGTTGTCCTAGGGAAACCAAGGCTTGTTACTTTTTACGTCCATTCTGTTTTCTAAGAGGGGAAGTTACTTTCCAAGAAGAACAATGGGAGTAAAAGCGTAACTCGAAGAAATTCGAAAAATACATGAGGCTGCTCAACCTGTTGAGGGGGAGCAGCGGATGGATTTACAGATTTCTGTAGAATCTACACCTGTGGAGCCTGAAGTTCGCAGATATGAATGAATCAGTTACTAATCCGAGAGTGATTTCTCGTCATTAGTTGAACCAGATAATCATTGAAAGTTCGCATGATCTGATGATCATTGAAAGCGACGAATCTGCGAAATTCAAAGAAGCGAAAGTGAGCCCGGACTCCGAAAAATTACACTATGTGTAAGTTAGCTTTATTGATCCATTCATGGATGGAAGCAAACATATCGGAGTTGGAATCTTCATTCTGTTGAAGTAGTCAAGGTTTTGACTTGAACAGGAACGAAATGGAACTGTGCGTTTACTAATAGATAAGTGGGAGCGATGTTGCATTTCTCATATTGTATGTCGATGACATACTGATTCTCGGAAATGACGTCCCAATGCTGCAGTCGGTAAAGGACTGGCTTGGGAGTTGGTTCTAATGATTGACATGGGTAAAGCCACGTATGTTCTTGGATTTTGGATCTAAAGATAGAGATCCGAAAGAGCTGGTAGGACAAAGTCAGGATTCTTATCCCGACAAAGTCCTACACGTTTTCAGCATTTCAAGAAGGGTTTTATGCCAATGTCACATGGCATTACGTTAAACAAGACACAGTGTCCTACGATAACTGCTGAGCTTAAATGCATGGATAAGATTCCATATGCGTCGGCAATTGGATCTATCATGTATGCCATGAAACGTACTTGTTTGATGTTGCTTTAATGTTAAGCAAGACAAGTAAAGACCAGTCAAATCCAGCAAAGAATCACTGGATTGCCGTAAAGAATGTCCTAAA
This sequence comes from Orychophragmus violaceus, assembly GCA_030180135.1. Taxonomy (NCBI): domain Eukaryota; kingdom Viridiplantae; phylum Streptophyta; class Magnoliopsida; order Brassicales; family Brassicaceae; genus Orychophragmus; species Orychophragmus violaceus. The sequence continues at coordinate 42,742,826 of CM058239.1, forward strand.
GTATTTGAGGAATACTAAGGAAAAGTTCTTGATTTACGGAGAAAGTGAGGTGCTACAAGTCAGTAGAGTCTGAAAGGCAAGTTTCCAACAGACAAAGATGATTTCCGGTCACAGTCCGGTTATATCTTGTGTCTGTCTGGCGGTGCAAGGCACTGTTGCTGACTCCATGACTTAAGCTGAATATTTCGCAGTTTGGATAGCGGCGAAAGAGGTTGTGTGGAAAGAAGAGTTCATCACTGAACTCGATGTGATTCCCAGCATAGATGAGACTAGCTGCACATCAGAGGTCCAAACACCTTGAGGATAGGTATAACCTATTCCGTGAGATAAATGACAGAGGTGTTAAGTAGATCAGCAAGTTTCAACGAATGAGAACGTTGCTAATCTATTAAAGAAGCCACTCCTTAGGCCTAAGCACGAGTCGCGGACTGTAGCTGTAGGATAAGTGAAATTAAGATGTAGTCTTAATTTCAGTGGGAGTTAATAAAGGGCTTTATTTAGTTATTGATATGTTCTTGTAAAACATTTTTTGTTTATTGAAATTATTATTTCAAGATTATTTTAACTGTGATGAAATAATCGTTCCAAAGTGATATGAACCATTTTATAGGTCATCGAAGTAAGTGACTTGATCTTGAGTTATCAAAGTCATTTAGCTTGATCATGAGACCCTATATTTGATAGATGGCTTATATCATCATGTCCCTAGTCGAAGGTTGTTGAAATTGGAACACCAACAACCGCGTGAGACTAGATTGGTATGTGACTTATGACAAAGTCTCAGTGTGTCATAGATGCGCGGCATCAAAGTCAGTACATAGGTGTATGTTGGGTACATACGACCGGATAAGACCCGATTATAAGAACTCTTCAGGATATTTATATCTGTGTCATAAGAGATTCTTACTACGACTATAGAGTATAGTCCTTAGACCTGAGTTCGCATGCATGTGACTGCACATGAACTAATGCGCTTTGATCATTGTCTAATGCTGTCGTTAAGCGATAGCTATAAGGACCTTGATTGGGTGTATTATGAAATGAGTAGTTTACAGTGATGGAACAAGACGGGATTTGTCCCTCCAATATAAATGGAGTGAATATTTCTAGGCCAATCGGAGATTTGAATACTGGAAAATGCATGGCCATGCTCAAACGGACTTTCCCGAGTTGTTTGGATTGTCAGTATCAAATCAGAGTCCGATGAACAAGATTAGGCTTTATAAGGATGACACTAATCTTGCCTTATGACTAATCGAGATATTGAGACAAAAGGATTATGAATACAGAGATTCCAGTTCAAGTGGGAGATTGTTGGAATTATGTCCAGTAATCTCTGTACTGTCTCTAGAAAGTAAGAGTATGTCAATGATCAGACATAAGTCATATAATACTAGGGGTCATGATGGCTTGCTAGAGTCCGCTCATGATCTATAAGTCTTGGACTTATTGCCTTTATTATATGATCCCATATGGGTCACACGCCTAAGCTAACGGGAAAATACGAAGGAACGGTTTAGCAGAAGTACGGTAAAAGTGCTAGGCATTTACTGTACTTAGAGAGACTAAAGGGCCTGATTAAATCCAAGGGATTTAATCAGAACTGAGAATTGGGCCCAAAAGCCCATGAGAACTAGAAGGGATTTTAATGAGTAAAATCAGACCTAGCTCTCTAATTTTTCTCAGCACATCTGCGCCTCCCTCCTCTCTCTCTGCGCCTCCTCTCTCAGCTGGTCTAGCAGCCAATTTCCCGAGTGTGCGTGTGTGAGCCTTTGGATGATCCATCTCTTGGTGGTTCTGCTGATCTCTGACCCTTACCTCCCATTCCGCTGCAAAACAAGGTAACAGGTGAGATCTATTATGTTTCTATTCAAGAGAACCTAGATCTGCATGTTTAGTAGGATGAATCAATCTGAGAATTGAATCAGGAGATCCTAAACGATCCAACATTATAAAAGTAAAGTTTCAAACAAAATAAACTATACATACCTCTCGTACTCAAACAATTCCTCGCAGTTATTCATAATATATTTTTGAAGGTGTGCGTGCTCTTCGGTACACAGTTGTCGATTTCCAACTTTACCGCTTAACCGACCAACTTGTTGAAAAATTCTTGGTACCACTGACGAATAGATTTGTCTCTCTCCTCTATCATCGTTCCTAGCCGGTCGACGACTCTTTGTGCGTATGTGTGAAGGGAAATAGTATCCGGCAAATGTCGCCGCTTCCTCATTGTGGTACTGAGCAGCAACTGAACCCTCAACTTTAGCTGGGTTCTTAACCTTCTTCTTAAGGTGGAACATATAGCGCTCAAAGGGATACATCCACCGATATTGTACCGGACCACCTAGCCTAGCTTCTCCCGGGAGATGAATGGGTAAATGCTCCATAACATCAAAGAACGACGGTGGAAATATCTTCTCTAGATTGCACAGGATTTTAGGAATATTATCCTGTAAACATCGAATCCCGTATGCTGTAAGAGATCTCGTGCATATATCCCTGAAAAAAGCACCCACCGCGGCGATTGCTTTATGAACATCTTTGGGGAGTAGATAAGCAAATGCAAACGGAAGTAGTCGTTGCATCACAACATGACAATCATGACTCTTCATCCCGATAAACTTATCACCATCAGTGTCCACACAATTACGCAAGTTAGATGCGTAACCGTCTGGGAACTTCACTTGTCGCGCAATCCACTCGAAAAACTCTACCTTTGATTTCTGATCTACCCAATAGGCAGGAATTGGAGGTTTAACGTTTTTCTGAATATGAAGTTCAGGCCGATTACAAATTTCAGGCAAGTCAAGCCTAGACTTCACATTATCTTTCGTCTTCCCTTGCACGTTGAGAACGGTGTTCATGATGTTATCAAAGAAAATTTTTTTCAATGTGCATGACATCAAGATTATGCCTAAGTAGCTGATCCTTCCAATATGGTAAATCCCAGAAGATACTCAGTTTGTGCCAGTTGTGGGATAAACCAGCTGCGTATACATTCTCATGTCCATTTCCACCACATTCACGAGTTCTTAGCGCACCAAAGGTTTCTAAGAGACCCAAAGTAACCGACCCACTGTCTTGGAGAATAGGATCATCAAACACTTTCCTCTTCTTTGTAAAAAGTTTAGTATTTTTCCGGTATGGATGGTCATGCGGTAGAAATCTCCTATGACAATCAAACCAACTCGATTTGCGGCCATGCTTCAGCTGAAATGCATCGGTCTTTTCTTGACAATAAGGACATGCTAACCTTCCATGCGTTGTCCATCCAGATAACATACCGTAAGCCGGCAAATCGCTTATGGTCCACATTAATGCAGCCCTCAGCAAAAAAATTTCTTTGCATGAGACATCATAGGCTACAACACCGGGCAGCCATAACATTTGCAACTCATGTATCAATGGCTGCAAGAATACATCTAGTGATCTTCTAGGATGCTCTGGACGGGGAACGAGTACGGACAGGAAAAGAAACTCTCGCCGCATACACATAGATGGCGGTAGGTTGTAAGGAGTTAGAATGACAGGCCACAATGAATATGGTCTCCCATGCCTTCCAAACGGGTTAAAACCATATGTGCATAATCCAAGGTATACGTTACGTGGGTCGTATTCAAAATCTGGATATACACTCTGAAAATGTCGCCACGCTTCAGAATCAGAAGGATGTGCAATCTCTGCTGCTCTTATATGATCATCATGCCATCTCATTTCCCCTGCAGTTCGCTCAGATTGGTATAAGCGCCTCAGCCTATCAGTTAACGGCATATACCACATTCTCTTGAATGGAACCCTAGCTCTTCCCCTTGTATCCTCAAAATGTTGTTTCTTACAGAACTTACATTCCAATCGGTATTCGTCTTCTCGCCAATATAGCATACAGTTGTCGATGCACACATCTATTATCTGATAAGGTAATCCAAGCCCTTTAACAAGTTTCTCGACCTCGTTGTATGAACCTGGAGCAAGGTTATCTTCAGGAAGAACATCTTTCAGGAATTCGCAAAAAGCATCCACACATGGCTCCGCCAAATTATAGTCCGTCTTTATTCCCATTAGTCTAGTTGCAGATGATAATGGCGAATGTCCGTCTTTGCAACCATCATAAAGCGGACGCTTCGCTGCATCTAACATATCAAAAAATCTCCTAGTTTCTACATTAGGTTCCTCCTCTGCCCTAGGAATTTGATATTCACCTACTTCCTGTATATTTTCTCTAAATGCATCATTAACCATCTGAACGGTACCTACACCAACATCTTCATCCGCGATATTATAATGTTCGCTATTACTACCAATAGGTTCCCGCGTACTAGCACTACCAAATTGATATCTACTACTACTTGCGCCATCAAATGTTTCCCCGTGAAGATACCAAATCTTATAACCAGCCATAAACCCAACTGAGTACAAGTGATGCCATACTTCGCCAATTGTAGGATTTCTAACATTTCGACACTGACTACATGGGCATTTCATCTCACCGGTTTTCTGCGTATGAGGTTGATTGCAAGCCATCGTCATGAATTCCACAATACCGAGTGCATATGGTTTATACACTAAATCCGTCGTCTCATCAACCCTCGGTCCGTCCATCCACGATCTGAAATAATTAGATGAAGACATTTTGGCCTGATAAGAAATATTATTAGAGAGAGAGTGCGGAAGAGAGAGCGAGAGTGTGGTGTGTAGGAGAAGGGAGAATTGCTCGGTGATATATTGGAAACTAACCGACGGAAAACCGAGAGAAAACCGACGGACCAAAACTTTGGTGTCGGTAATCCGTCGGAAAATTTGTCAGCCCAACGGTAATTTAAACGGCTATGTCGGCCCAACAGTACCAAAAATTTTATGACGGGTTACGGACATAAAACCGACGGAAAACCACTATTTTGTCGGAAATCCGTCGGAAAGTTTTGGTAAACGGTCAAAGCCGAGTTTACTCACTTCTCTTCCCAGGGCAACGTATAGGTAAGCGTCGCTTCGGAAATAAATCCCAAAACCGACAGAAAACCGTCGGATTTTCCGTCGGAAAATTTTCTTTAAATATCCACCTGCTTTCTCTCTTCTTTCCATCGCTAAAAAAAAAAAAAAATTATGAGTTACGTATACTTTTCTACTGAAACCCGCGCTTCCGTTCTTCAGACTATCGCGGAACCGGGTCGACAGTCGCTGCCAAACCTCGATCTATCTCGCCAAGCCCACCGGGCCGTTTGGTTCGGATCCAATGCGGTCATCAACTCCGTCATCAACTCCGTCATCAGTGACTTCATCGAATATCGCTGGTCTGGACGCTATCTGACGTACTTTAACGTCGCGACGGTTCTAAAAACTGCATGGTTCAATGATTTCCTTGTAAGTTATATTTGTTTTTAAATAATATTATAATTTAAAATTTTAAATACACAATTAATTTCGTATTTTTCAGGAATACTTTACGTTCTCGCCGGATAATGTTTTCATTGTCTGGCGGGAATTTCACCGGACGGCAAGGAATGTTTTCAAGGCAAAGATGCGGCGTATGAAGCTCCGGTGGCAACGGGGTGAAGGAAGACCGGCTTGGGTTCCAGCGGGAGAGTGGAACATCATGGTCGACCAATGGAGGGAGACGGACGACTTTTAATAACGATTAAAATTTTTAATAATGTGATTTTTATTTTTATTAATAATGAACTTTTGTTTTCTTTGATTAATTCTTCAATAAATTTTTTTTTTTTTAAATATAAGATTCTAACTTGAGGATAAATAAATAACGTTGAAACTTATCAACGAATAACACATAGTATCACAACGGTTTGGGTATTGAGTTAAACTCTCAAAGGTCTCGGGTTCGAGACCATTCTTCAGCGGATTTTTTATGAACCGACGGATTTCCGACGGGTTTTCGACAATCTCCGGTTTCTGTCGGGAATCCGTCGGAAATTTCCGACGGATTTTTGGTTATGTCGGTATATACCGACACATATTCGACGACTTCCAAACCGTCGATATCTCGTCGGGAACCCGTCGGAATTTCCGACGGCAAATTTTCTGTCGGAATTTCCGTCGGTTTCAGGCTTGTTTTCTTGTAGTGGAAGAGACGATGTCACGGCCCAAACGGAGCTATTTCCGTCCACTAGCAGGGAAGATCCGCCGTGAATATCTACCGCCGCACGTCTGTAACCCGAGACATCGTCGCACCACACGAGATCTGAAAGTCGAGAGCAAAGGAGATCTGAAGACGGAGGCGGAGCAAAGATTCGAAGAGGAGGAAGAAGAGATCTGAAGAAGCACGAAAAAGATTCATAGGTGGTGGTGTCTGGGAAAGAAGATCCATAGGTGGTGGTGGCTGGGAAGAAGATTCGCAGGTGGTGGTGGCTGGGAGAAGAAGACGAAAACGAACAGAGGAAGGGACATATAAGAAGACGAAGAGAGGAAGAGACAGAGAAGAGAAGACAAAGAGATGAAGCAGAAGAGAAGAGAAGATGAAGACGCAGAAGAGAAGAGACGGAGAAGAAGAAGAGAAGAGAAAAGAAGATGATGAAAAAAAAAGTCGGCGTATTGTTAGGTGATGGATGGGCCAATTAGGTTTTAGGGTTCACATTTAATCAATGGTCAGGGTTTAATGGAGATAGATCTAACGGTGTACAATAGATCTGTTTATCTGATAAATAAGATCTGAACCGTTAATTAAAAGTAATCAACGGTTCTGGTTTGTGAGCCATGTGATGAACAAATGAACCAATATAAATTTTTAAAAAATATTTAATATATAATAATTAGAAAAATGATTTATAAATAGTAAAAAATGGTTAAATTTTTTTTTTATAAAAAAAATCTTAGATTTAAAATTATAATATATAAAACTTTTAAAAGTATTAATTTTTATAAATGATTTAACAATAATAAAAATGAGTATATATAATAACTAAAAATGGTTAATTTGTATTTTAATTTTTATTTACATTACTTTTATTTTCAAATTTCAAATTTTATTTATGAGTATATATAATAACTAAATTGTTGTTTAAGAATTTTAAAATTATTATTAGTATTAAAAGATTAGTAATTTTTTTATAAAAAAATCATTAGACTTTTAATTTATTGTTTTTAAAATACTTTTAAATTAATTTTATGTAAAGTGTATATTTAAATAGTTTAAATATTAGTTTTGTGTATACCTAATTAATTTTATCTTTTAATTTTATAATTTATGATTAAGAGTAAGGTTTTGGGTATGGTTTATGATATATGGTTTAAAGGGTTGATGTTTAGGATTATAAGTTAATGTTTAAAAATAATAGATTTAGAAAATATTTTTCATTTATAAGTGTTGAATATTAGTTTGAAATATGTTATAGTAATTGAAATTTTACTTATTAGAGTTTTGTTTATTCTTTAGAGTTTTAGGGTTTGTTTAGGGTTTAGGATTTTATGTATTAGTTTTATATATTAGTTTTATGTATTATAGTTTTGTTTATACTATAGGTTTTAAATATTATTTTTATGTTTATATGATTAAATTTATATTTTGATTTTATATTTTATGAAAGAGTTAAGTTTAGAGTATGATTATGGTTTAGTGTATAGAGTTTAAAGTGTTGTTTTTATGGTTATAAGTTAATGTTTGAAAATATTAGATTTAAAAAATATTTTTCTTTTATAAGTGTTGAAAACTAGTGTTTGGTATGTTATGATAATTGAAATGTTATTAATTAGAGTTTTAGGGTCTGTTTAGAGTTTATGGTTTAAATAGCTAAGGATATATTCGTAGCTATCCGTAGCTATGTCATAAAGCTATGAATAGCTACGAACAAAACCGTAGCTATCTGTTTCTACGACCGGTCCGTAGCTATTCGTAGCCAAATTGCTGCTAATAGCTACAATCTGTTTCCGTGGCTATTTAGCTACGACATATTTCATAGCTAATAGAAACTAAAGTTTTCTACAAATTTTTCGTTTCTATTCGTAGCTATGTAGCTACGAATGGCTACGATGTTAGTCCGTATCTATATAGCTACGGATAGCTACGGATTAGCTACTGTTTGGCGTCGTAGCTAATCCGTAGCTATCCGTAGCTGGAAAAGATTAGCTACGGATTTTCCGTAGCTAATCCATAGCTAATTACAGTTTTTCTTGTAGTGTTTGGCCGAAGGTTTGTAAGCCCTCGGTGGCTAAGATCGACGGCGAGAAAGCGTTGGAAATCACAACTGGAAGAGATAGCGAGTAAATCGGCAACAACGGCGTCTGGGAGAGAGAGAGAGAGATAGAGAGAGCGCAGGTAGAGAGAGAAATTGTTTATGTCGAATGAAACAAATGAATTTTTTGGTTGAATAAAAGTTTTTTTGTTCAGTTGTTTGTTTGTGTTTTTGGAACAGATAATGTCTGGCGTGGAAGAAGGTTTTGTTCTAATTGGTTTGACATTTTTTCATTAAACTGATGTGGCAAGCTCTCATGGATTCCATAAGTCGATGTGTAAATACCATGATTACTATGAACCTATGTAACAGGATATACACAAATTTTAACCTAATCCCATCTACTAATAAGCCCAACTAAAAAAATCACAATGGTGAAACACCAAACCAAAACATTCGATAAACATATATAATATAAGTAGTATGATTCGTTTGCACCATGTGAAAACACAAATATTATTAAACATATTTAAAAATAGAAAATATTAAATTAATTTAACAATAATAATAATAATATAAAAAACTATATGAGACTATTTATAATTAAACATACATTATTATATTTAATAAGTTATTTTATAGTTTATTTATAAGTAAAATTAATAATAATAAAATAATTTGCAATTATATATTATATGTATAAAGTCAATACATAAACATCTTATTTAAATATTTTATCATTTTATATATAAATTCAAAATTTATATAAATGTACAAATTTACTATATAAAATCCAAAATAATATTTAATAACATTTAAGAATATTCATAAATATTTTCATATATATAATCTTATTTATTTTTATTTTTTATGAATGTTATTTATATCTCTAAAATAAAATTAAAAATCCTTACAAATATTTTCATATTTATTATCTTATCTTACTTTTTTATTTTTAATCAAGGTTATTTATATCTCTATAATAATATTGAAAATGTTTCCCAAATATTTCATATTTATCATCCCATTTTTTATTCAAGGTTATTTATATTTCATAGTAAGTATATCTCCATAGTAAAATTAAAAAAACACAATAAATTAATATAAATTATGACTAACATAGTAATTATCCTAATTTTATTAATGACAAATTAACAATCAGTGATTTTGAGAGTGAATATAAGGCCAAAATACTTTTCAATTAATATAAAGATTATTAGAATAATATGGGATAAATTGAATGAGATCTAAAGAAAAATGAAATAGATCCATTCCATTCTTTACATTAATTCCTCACCAAAATTGTAGAGAAATATTTTTGGATTATCATTTTTTGGAATGAGATGATGCAGAAAGACTAATTTCAAAAAGATTTATTATTTTCTTTGAATTCTATTTTTTGGACTGAAATTGAATGAAATGGTCATTCCATCAATTATACACAAAAATTCAAAGGTTGCAAGTGGTAAACATATTTCGGAATTGTTAGAATAACATTAAATGAAATAAGATGAAGAAATATAAATAAAATAATAAATTTATCGTATTCATTCATTATCGTTTGCAGAGGAATATTTTTATTTAAAATCTTGTTTAAAATTAATGGAATAACTATTTCATTCCATTCCACAAAATAGAATTTCATGTAAATCGTAAATCTTTTACTGAATTAACCATTTCAGATAATACTATTTCAAAAAATAATAATAATACAGTTTATCACAGTTATGTGAAAATTCCATTTTTAGTGAAAGAATCACAAAGATCTAAACCAAGGAAGATTCCTATTACAATGTGGTTGTCCTTACGACACGTTTATTTATGTCATTTTGAACATATATGTGAGAATATTCAAAGTGATGCCAATCCAAAATATCTAACGTGGATTTTACTTCATGATTTGAGTGGCTCTTAGCCACTTATCCATACGTTTCTCTAAGGTCGGATAGAAAGGCTTCATCTCTTCCAAGTTAATTTCTGCCCCACTATGCAGAACCACACCCAATCTTTATTTATACCAGTCTAACTCTCTTATTTTTCTCAAACCAAAATCATTTTTCTTAAAAGATTTCATGGCGACCATGTTAGAATCTTGTTTGCGATAGCATTTTCTCGTGGTTCTCTTACTCTGCTCTATCTCCGTATCCAGCATCTTTGTTATGAAATATCCTGATTCAAGCTTTTATACGAGGTTCAAGAATGTGTTTGATACTCATGCTTGCAACCGTAGTGAATCCTTTAATGGAGTTTGGTGAAATAACTCAACGGGTGGAGTTAGGTGGATACGACACCGGTCCTTTCTTCATAGGTGGAGCCCTATCCACGTAACTGCACCTGTTGAGTTATCCATAACAAATTTTCTATATCGGAGCTCGTCATTATCCATAAAATTCTTCATAGGTGCACAACTTTGTTTTCGGTCCAAACTCCTCCTTTATTGGACCTTGCATTTATAGACCGATTTATTGTTGGGACAGACTATTAAAAGGATGCTAATCACACTTCCAAAAACTATCATTTCATAAATCTTTTAATGATAACCGTTCCAAAATGTTTAGAAGTACCATTCGAAATGTTGAAACCTATTTTGAACTCGTATCTTCCGAAAGAGTACTAAGTTGAACAACATGGTTTTTATGAATTCTTCTTATTAAGCAGGCATGTCAGTTTGATCAAAAAAAAAGCAGGCATGGCAGTTCTGAATGAATTATTGTATTTTGAAACTAGAATCTTGTGGAATGTGTTATATGGGTGCATCGATATGTTTGGGTTGTGTTGTGTTGAAACGGTCGATAACATGTGACTGAAATTATATGTTCATGGTCTTGTGCAAAACTTGGCAATTTTAGGAAGGTTTCTTAAAATTTAAGCAAAGTCTTCTTAAATTTCCAGGAAAACATTCCTAATTCTCCAGGATACAAGCTTGATCAAACTTTTCTTTGACATGTTCTAGCTGAATTTGTTGCATAAATGGTTGATTCCATGGTTTTGTGTAGTAGTTGATGATTTAGGAATACATTTTTAAATTTAAGAAAATCTTCTAAATTATCGAGAAACAAGCTTTACTAGTGTTTAAGCTGTATTTAGTGCATAAATAGATGATGTCATAACTAAAAATAGATTTAATTCATAGTTATAACTTATATTTGGCAATTTAAGAAGGCCTCTTGCAATTTCAGGAAGATTTCATGTTTTCGAAAAGCCTTCATAAATTGCCAATAAACAATTATCACACTCTTTCACATGTTTGAACTGTGGTTGATCTATAAATTGGTGATGTCGTCTCGTGACTGAAAATAGATTTCACCGGTGGTTTGAACTTGATTGACATTAAAGCTAAGTAGATATATATACCACATGAAATTCGACAGTGATGAGAATAAAGAAAAAAATATTTGGTGCGATAACTCAATGGGCGCAGTTATGTGGATACGGCTCCGGTCATGTCTTAGTGGAATTCTGAAGCTCATTAGTAGTCTCTTCTACCGTTACCTTGATCTCGGTAAAAACAATGATAACGATTGACATGTTAACTCCGATAATACCAAATCAATGTTCACACAAACACCAATATGGTAATAGCATAAGCTGAGAATATTCTTATTCATGTTGTAACTAGATAAATATTTTCCACAGATATTGTGTGATCACGTAACTGTATTGTGTATATAACTAAGCTTATACATCAATAATACTTAACCTTCCTAATATTGTTATGGTATCAGAGCATTAGATCCTCAAATCTTCAAAAAAATTTTCCTATCACTCTTCTCTCTCTCTAACGAAACCTCACGGCAACAATGGCCGACTCATCCTCTCAAACAGTGTCTTCTACCGGTACTGTTCCTGTGTTTAACACAACAGATCCGACCTCCACTTTCATCTCCGTTAGCATGTCTAACGTGACCAAGCTCTCAACCACGAACTACCTCACGTGGCGCCTCCAAATCCAAGCTCTTCTTGAGGCACATGAGCTTCACTTCTTTATAGACGATGAAGATTACTCGCCATTTGCAACAACAACAAACATAGACGGTATCGAAATCCCAAATCCAAATCTAGCAGCCTGGAAGCGTCAAGACAAACTCCTGTACAACAACATCATTGGCTCTCTCTCAATTAATGTGCAACCGATTGTTGAGAGAGAAACATCAACAAAGGAAATCTGACAAATCCTTTATCGGACATATGGTAAACCATCTCGTGGGCATGTCATTCAAATTCGACAGCAGCTCAATAAAAAAAACAAGGGCACCCAGTCTGTTCATGACTATATGCGCAGTATCATAGGCAAGGCGGATCAGGTTGCTCTTCTCGGATCACCTCTTGATCATGAAGATCTTATGGATCATATCATTAATGGCATCGGTACACTATGGCGGTTTAGTATGATGTCTCATGAGACCATGATGTTGAAAACAAAGGAAGAAATGGAAAAGTGGGATAGTAGAATAGAGGCCGAAGAAAGGAAGGAAAAGGCTAGACTGGTAGTCTCAAGTAAAGCAAAATGGATATCCTCACCACAAAATTGGCTCAAATGTAATGTTGATGGACCCTGATCCAAACAGAATGATCATTACGGGATAGGTTGGATCCTCAGAGATCACTAAGGAAAAGGTCATATGGATGGTAGTAAGAAAACTACCAAAGCTAAGGTCACCCCTAAAAACAGAGGCGGGCGAATTGAGATGAACCATTCTTATCATGATAAAATTCAACCATCATTTTAAATTCTGACTCGATGGAACTGGTTGAAGCTCTATCTGAGGAAAATCCATGAGTGGGACGGTACACTATGGCGGTTTAGTTTCCCCTTGTATCGAGAGAATGAAAAGATCTCGTTAGGGCTTTCTATTGTCTATTGTATCGGATTTTTTGGGGCAGTATATAAAGGGGTCCAAGGGTTTGTAAATAAAAACACACACGAAATATAGAAATCCTAGACTAAAGGGTATTTGCCTCAATATTGTTTTTCTCTAAGTATTCCGCAAACGTTCTATCTTCTAGGGTTCACTCGAGTTTTTACAACAAGTGGTATCAGAGCACAAGGTTACGATGACCGGAAGTTCTCTTAAGTTCGACGTTCCTCGTTTCGATGGGAAGGGAAACTTCGGTCTATGGCAACTTCGAGTGAAGGACCTGTTATCGCATCAGGGGATGAAGAAGGCGTTGTTAGAGACGAAACCAGAAGCGATCAAGGATGATGATTGGGAGAAGATGACAGACAGGGCGACCTCGACAATTCGTTTGTGTCTTTCAGACGAGATTACTAATCAGGTAATGGATCTTACAACTCCGAAGGCTATATGGGATAAGTTGGAGAAGTTGTATCTGTCGAAGTCGTTGTCTTCTAAGTTATTTCTCAAGCAGAAGTTATACCGTTTTAAGATGGCTGAAGGTGGAGATCTGGTTCAGCATGTAAACGCGTTTAACCAAATCATCACAGATCTGACGCGTGTGGGTGAGGATATTGAGGATGAGGATAAAACCATGATTCTGTTGTGTTCTCTTCCCTCGTCTTATGAGACTTTGTTAACTGCCTTAACGTGTAACAAAACCACGATAAGTCTGGATACGGTTACTTCGTCGCTTATATCTCATCATGAGCGACGTGTAGGTAACGTGGATACTAAGTCTGAGGGAGACGGGTTGTACGTGAATTACAACAAGGAGCGAGGGAGGTCAACAGAGAAGCAGGCAGATGGAGGTAGCAGAGGAAAATCAAAACCAAAGGCGGTTAAGGGAGTCTGTTTTGGTTGTGGCAAGAAGGGTCACTTCAAGAGAGACTGTCCAGCCAGGAAACAGAATGGAGGCAGGGATTCGCAGGACTCTTCAAAGTCTGCAAATATAGTCCAGGCAAAGGATGTTTCAGAAGATATCAATTATGATATGCTTGCTGTCACTTCAGGGAATCACGCAGATTCTTGGATACTTGATACGGGAGCATCATTCCATATGACTCCAAATAAGGAATGGTTCGAGACGTATAGGGCTGGAAATATGGGTTCTGTTCAGTTGGCAGACGACAAGGTCTGTGGTATTATTGGGGCTGGACAGGTGAAGTTTCGGATGTATGATGGTAGCATCAGAACATTGACGGATGTAAGACATATTCCAGGCGTGAAGAAGAATCTGATTTCCTTGGGCACACTTCATAAAAACGGATTCAAATTCAAAGGTGATGAAGGAGAAAACGTTTTGAAGGTGTGTAAAGGATCCATGGTCGTGATGAAGGGAGAGATGACAGCTGGTAATGTATATCAGATGATAGGGAACATGGTTGTAGGTGGAGAAGCCTCAGCTGCCGTTTCTGAAGCAGAGGCCACAGCTTTATGGCATATGCGTATGGGTCATATTGGTGAGAATGGTCTAAATGAACTCCACAAGAGGGGGTTACTGGACGGGTTGAAGAGCTACAAGATGGAATTCTGCAAATTCTGTGTGATGGGAAAGCAGATCAAAGTTTCGTTCAAGACAGGGCAACACACGACAAAAGGTCTTCTATGTAACGCCCCTTTCCCATTATCCGCTGACCGACGAGCTGACCGGTCAACAATCAAACAAGAACATGACCAAGTCGAACCCGAGCAAGTCAAACAGAAAAGGTTTGTCACAAGACGAAGCCAGAGACAGATCGGTTTGAGACAAAGGCTCTCACTAACCCGTCTTTGACCCCGCTATCCTCACTTCCATGATACAAAGCTTTTCAACTTGTACCATTTCCGTGAGTTGTGTCGGTTCGGACTAAACACAATATCAGGGAAACGTATTCATTTCTGAGTAATCAAACGTTACGTACAACGTTTAACAGTCTTTACAAAATTATTGCATTAATAAAAACGATCATCGTGTTGCAACACATAATGGTACTAAATGGTACAAAAAGCCGAACCGAAATAAAATCTCAAAACCGTCGAATCAAAATCCCGCCACAAGCAATCCCGAGACTACACCGAGGATCTCCCGCGTCCGCCGCTGCTAAACCTGAAAACCACAAAAAGAGTCTAATGAGCGATCTAAGATCACCCAGCGAGATGGCTCCCCACTACAGCTGCTAGTCTATCTAGCATATACAAACTCCCGTCCCCAAAATCCCAAAACAACAATCATTACGATAAACGGTCGATCACGCACTACCACGTCGCCTCGAACCCACAACACACAATCATTCAAATAACAACAACAACACCAACACAAGAGTAATCAAGGGAATCGAGAACACTGCGGCACATGCTCCCGATTGGAACTCGATCTATCTATCGCACAACACCAACCACACCAACACAACACTGGGCCCCTACGATCTCGGTAACTTCCACGGGTTCTCATTGTCACCAACATGGTAACTAACCCCACGACTCCTAGACGCCAACACAAAGTCCAACGACTAGGACAATGTTCTCAGCCCATCGATACGCAGTGACTCAAGTTACCCCCGGCAACCCGAGTTTCCATGCGATTCGGCCCTAGGACATGACCCCGTATTCTCCGAATCCCACACCTACCGGCGTCACCCAGTAGGTTAACACCATAACCAGCCCCACTGCCCGAAGGCACGTGTCCGATCAGGTAACTACCCGAGGATCCAATCGGGTCGGAAGTACCGGAACGTAACCAAACACCTAGACTTGCGGGATCTAACGCACCTTAGAGTCCTAGTGCATAAAAGTAAACACGCAGACTCGCTCGGACTCTAGCAATCATACTCCATCAATAATCAACAACAATCCCAACACCACGTCCCGCAAGTCTACACACACACGCACACACAAACACCACCGCTCTGACTGGGCACCACCCCAAGTAAGCAACCACGACTTAACCGGTCCCGTGACCAAGTTAAGTAACCACACGGATCGCTCGGCCCAACACCGAGACGATCTAATAGGCCTGCACAAAAAGCTCAACAGCAACACACAACAACACCGCCACACAATAACATCATCACCACACAATCAGGCCTATTAGGGGTTCATAAGTCTTTTAACCAATTCACGTCCGCTACCTTGGATTAGCGGATTGCTAATCCGTAGACGGCCCATATCTCACTAACGTTCACTTTTAACCCATTCAAGTCCGCTACCTTGGATTAGCGGATTGCTAATCCGTAGACGGCCCATCACCAATCACATGCTTTACACATCACATTCCCTTTTCTTAACCTCCCCCGAATCTCTTTTATTCAATTCCCGATCCGTCGGTTTAGAGCTAGTAGCTTACTAAACTCCCCGACGTCTCATCTTTCCTTTACTTAATTCATTCACTTTTCCTTAACGTTCAACTCAATCCCGATATCGAATCATACACCTTACGTTTGTTAGGTTTAATTTCATATTTTAACCCCGTCTTAATTCCCATACTTAGATCCATTCGATATCGTTGTTTACATATGTATATATGCATATACAGCCTTATCATGCCATGGCTATATGAATGCAACAATCAATGATTCTAACAACCTTACGGCACACAACAGGTTTAATCCATTTAATTCTCACAACCCTAACATGCGTCTTAACCCTTAACCGGTTTATCGTTAATCACCAAATTCAAGTCTCATTCATAATTAAATCACATCCGGGTATGCAAACCCTAACTCTACGGTTTCTCATTTCCGTTCTATATGCTTTATCTACGGTGTTTGAGCCGACTCACCGTGATCGGTCGGAATGAACGGCATGGATGCGGATACGACTTCCCGAGACCCCGAACTAAACCCGAACCTCCCGAACACCCGAATATAAACTCCGAAGCTTCCCGAACACCCGTACACAAACCGCAAACGCAAAACCGACCGGAGTCAACGCATTGACCGGCGTTGACCACGGCGTTGACCGGCGTTGACTTTGACCTCCGGTTGTACGTTGACTTTGACCGTTGACCGTTGACTCTAACCTTGACCAATCTTGAACCGGTTGACCCAATCTGAACCAACTCAATCGAACCAAACCAACTGAACCGGTCTAAATTGAACCGGTTAGGTTAAACCGGTTTAGGTCAAATCGTTGACCGGTTTAACCCACCGTTCACCAAGGCTAAACCAAGCCTAAACCGACCCATCTCCTGAACCAAACCATGCTGACCCAACCACTGAAGAACCGGCTTCAATTTGACGGCGGCGAGGCTTCTCCGGTGACCGGCTCCGGCGTTGACCGGCGGTGGTCCGGCGTTGACCGACCGGTTCACCCCCTTTTCCGGCGACTCAGGTGACGATCTACATATCAAACTGATCGGAAAGAGCAGATCTATGCATCTGGAGCTTCAAAACGCCCAGATCTGATGAAGGATGAGAGAGATACACCCAAATCCTAACCGCGGCAGCTTTCCGGCCACTTTCCGGCAAGCTCCGGCGACGGCGGTCCTGGTTGGATGGATGGCGGTTGTAGAGGAGGGAGAGAGGAGTCTACCAGACTTTGCAGAAGTGGATTAGGGTTTATATTGAGAGAGTTATGGGATTTTTAGTGTTTAGAGGTATGAAGAACACTATGGTGTTCTTGAGGTTTCTTTTGAATTTTTAAGAACAAGAGATGAGTTTCTGGGTTTCTTGGGATGAATCTAGAGAGAAGGGAGAGCTCTGGTCGTGGGTGAGGCTAGAGAGAGAGAGGGATTCACAAAAATGAGTTTTTGGTGGATAAGTCATTACATGCCACCTCTTCATATGTGTGTGACACCTCAAGGGGAGAGGCTGGCGACCTGGTGGTGAGACAACTGTCTCTGGAGTGGCTTCTTATCCACAAAATAAAGCCCAAAACCGGCCCAACTCATTTATAAACCCTTCTTGCAATTTCTTCTCGGTTTCCTCGGTTTCACGATAATTGGTTTAGAAAATCCTTCATTCTTCCCATAAATCCCAAAACCTCCATAATCCGATTCTCCCTGAGTTTAGATGAATTTACCAACTTGAATCACCTCATTTGGAGTTTCCTAGCTCCGGTTATGAATTTCCGAAGGTTTCCCGGTTTTCTCGGTTTTTACTCCGATAAGCCGAAAAACCCATTTCCGCTCCGTTTCTTCCAATTCTAGTCTTGTAAATGTTCTTTATGTATTAAAACAAGAACATTTGGCCCGTCTCGGCTTCCGTCTCGAACTTTGGCAAAATTACCATTTTGCCCCTGGGTTTGGCAAAATTACAAATTTGCCCCTGTTGACTTTTCTTCTGCCCGTTGACCATATTTCTGAAGACAGGGTATTACATTCTTCCCCACTTACCGGAATTCGGTCCCCGAATTCTCCGTCATTAACAGACTTTGAATCGGCACAAACCCCGCAAGTTGCTTCACCATGGCCTACTGTTGTTCCTCTCTCGTAAACCAACGTCTCGTTACTTGACCATCGACACTCAGACCGTACTTCCAATACTCTCTGATACTTTGCTATCTTGTCCCGAACTTTCCACTATCCCTCGCACTGCTTATCTAGCTGTCTCTCCAATACTCGATCCGTAACCCAATGGCATTCCCTTTCTTGCGCTTTACTCTCATCCTCATAACCATAACTTTGTTTCTCGTCCCCCGGTCCCGCAGTATTGTGTCACTTCTCTTTTTAACTGATCTTCCTCGAACCTCGATCGTCCACAACTATTTACTTTGCTCTGATTCTCACTCCTGACTTCCCCACTTTGCTTTGACTTCCCCATTTTCCCGATACTGGTTTGTCTCTCCGAGACACTCTTCGAGAATCTGTATTTCAAAACCTGACATCTCTATAGCTCCAAATCCATCTGTACCAACAACTCCACTCTATTTCCGCTACTGACTCTTCCTTTTCGAATGCTCCCCAAGAATTATGACGTCTGAATCCGACTTTGCTAAACCTCCATTCTAACTCATACCGATCGCTTCACTCTGATTTTTCACACTGCCACGGACGTTCTTTCAAATCGTTTTGCTAACTCATCATACCAACGGTTTCGTTCTTCCAGTTACCCCGCACTGATACACTTTCACTGACGATTCATACCAACTGCTTCACTTCCCAGGTCAACTTGTCTTGCGGCCTCTTTACATTCCATCTCGCTTTCGGGTTCGGGTTCGGTCTCGTATTCGTATCGCATCGTCCATTCCGTCCTACATTCAATTCAACAACTTTCACAGGAGTGGTGAAATTCAAACCAATCCATCCCTCGATATCACTTCCTCATAGAGATATAGTTAGTTAATCATGTACCCAACGGTCACCCATGATTAAGTAACGATATTCTATAATTCCGCTCTCTCGTGAATTGACGGTCGAATCCAACCATTCTCGAGTTAGCTCAACACTTTAACGAAAGGTTCTAACACTTTTCATTTTTACCAACTTAACGACATCGATAACATTCAAATTACTCAAGCCAACGAAATATAGCTACCACTCAAATGGCTTACCCACACCATCAACGATCCTCAAATGCTATGCATGCCATAAACAAAAATTAGCAACTCAACAGTGCTACACCAATGAACGAAACACAATTCTCAATTATTTAATGCACCACTCAAGCATTAAATAAAGCACGCAAGCATAAACACATAAGCAAATAATTACCACACGCAATCAATCAAGCATATCGGCGATTGCAGTTGTCTCTCAGGGTTCGGATGGAAACCGTTTGCTCGGACCATCATTCATTTTCACATCGTAACTATATTGCATTCACAACCATCATGAGTATGCAATATAACCACTCCGCTACTCAAAACGACAACCGAAATAGTCCACATCCACTACGTAGATAAAGCATCTCTGCACCACATAGAGCTTTAGATACGTAGGTCCGTCGAAGTCTACTTCTTAGCGGTTACCAATCCGTCCCACAAGAAACACCATTACACGCAACCGAATCGTCAGAGACGATCACAAGCCGATCTACACACATCAAACAACGAGTTAGATCCCTTACTTACCTGGGCCTAACTATTTTAGCCCTAACAGCCCCAACACGACCGGAATGCCCAACACAAGCGGCATCGCGGTTCGTGGTGGTAACCACTGGCAGATGTGCCGGGAGGGTGTGGTGGGTGTGCATCTCCGAACGGTGCTCAAACTCACTGCGGCTCTTCCGTCGGACATAAATGGGCAATGTGGCCCTCACGATCACAAATCTGACAGACGGTAACGGGCGCTGGGCGTGGCCACAGTATTAAACTAGTGTCTGGTGATCCGACGCGCCACACAACTTGACAAAAGGAAACAGACTCCGAAGAAGGATCCTGAAAACACTCGGACGCACGATGACCCTGCACTCCACATATCTGGAAAACTACTGGCACTGAGCGAGACCTACGGGAACAGACAAATGCTCGATGTCCCCCGTCTCCACATCTCCGACAAGTCCTCGATCTTCTCAGCGGTTGAACCAAAGGCGGTTGAGCTATAGATATCTGAGCGACTGATGGCTGACTGACAAGCTGCGAAATAAGCTCTTCGTCAAACATACGTGGTCCTGGTCCGATTGGTACGGCTCACGATAGTACGGATCGTCTGGTCAAGGACACCAGTGTAAATGGAAACTGTGAACTCCGTATGCGCTACACTCCCGGTATGCAGGCATCGCTGGTAGCGAGTCCGTCGTGTCTTCTGATCGGATCTCTGGCGGCGCAACTAGCTCGGTCGGCGGTGTGACAAGCTCAAACTGTGTATCCGACTTCGACATCGACTTCGGCTCAGCCCCTGATAATAGCTCCGTCGCAGAGAGTGGCTTGGTAAAATCGAGTGATGGTGATGCCAAACTATCAAGTAGTGTACAAAGCAACCCTGGCCATGGGTCCGGCTGTTGGTGCAATCCAATATGCTGCTCTAGAACGTCCCCAAATATCTCCATCTGCTCATCAACTGTAGGATTATGTGTGTTCATGGTGTAATTATCAGGTTACATCCTAGCACATAATCAACTAGGATCTAGGTGATTTGCAGTTGAATCATAAACAGATCAGATTCATTACCTTATGATTGCAACGGATTGATCAAAGGAATGAAGAGATCACAGAGAGCTGATGATAATCGGCTCCTCCTAGGTATCCACACTCTTACAAGCTACTGGATCAGGCTGCTAGACCAAGCTGGAATCAACAGAGAGAGAGGAAGACGGCTGAGGTAAAAAATCGCAGAGGGTGGTGTGTAGTTGCCCTAGGCTGCGCCTCCCTCTTCCTTATATGGGCCCAAGTTATTAAACTAATGGCCTATTAGGCTTTTGGGCCCAAGACCCAAATCAGACAAAATAACTGTATTTTGTCTGGCCCAATTCTCTGTACAAATACAGTAAATGCCTTACATCTTACCGTATTAATTCCATTTTAACTTTCCCGTTAGCTATGGTGTGTGACCCTTTGGGATCATACAATACTGGTAATAAGTCCTAAACTTATAGATCAAGAGCGGACTCTAGCAAGTCATCATGATCACCCAGTATTTATGACTTATGTCTGATCTCGACACTTATCATACTTTCTAGAGATAGTACAGTAGATTTCAGGACATTCCCAACAATCTCCCACTTGTACTGGAATCCTACATTCCCTAATCCTTTTGTCTCAATATCTCGATCTGGCATAAGGCAAGATGCGTGTCATTCTTATATAGCCAGACCATGTTCATCGGACCAGATTCGATACTGACAATGCAAACGACTTGGGCAAGTCCGTTTGGGAGTGGCCACTCTCTTACCAGCTATCAAGTCTCCGATTGGCCTAGAGATATTACCTCCGTTAAACGGCAGGGACAAATCCCATCTTGTTCCATCACTATGAACTACACACTTCATAATATACCCAACCAAGGTCCTTATAGCTCCCAGTTACGAAACATCGTTAGACAATGATCAAAGCGCATCAATCCATGTGCAGCCACATGCATGCGAACTCAGGTCTAAGGACTATACTCTATAGTCGTAAATGAGAACCTCTTATGACACATATATTAATATCTTGTAGAGTTCTCATCAGCGGGCCATGTCCGGTCATATGCTCCCCTACATATACCTATGTGTCGACTTTGATGCCGCGCATCTATGACCCCTCGAAACTTGGTCATAAGTCTCAACACACTCTAGTCTCAAGTGGTTGTTGGTGTTCCAATTTCAACAACCTTTGACTATGGACACTATGATTTATGTCATTTCGTTAAATATGGGGTTTCAGGATCAAGTCTACTCATGTACTTCGATGGCCCATATATAATGACATGAATCATTTTGGAACGATTATTTATATCACAGTTAAAATAATCCAGGAATCATAAATTTCATAAACATAAAATATTATGTTTACATGAACCTTTCAAAACAACTAAATAAAGCCCTTTACAAACTCCCACTGAAATTAAGTCTACATCTTAATTTCACATATCCTACAGCTACAGTCCGCGACTCGTGCTTAGGCCTAAGGAGTGGCTTCGTTAATAGATTAGCAACGTTCTCATTCGTTGAAACTTGCTGATCTACTTAACACCTCTGTCATTTATCTCACGGAATAGGTTATACCTACCCTCAAGGTGTTTGGACCTCTGATGTGCAGCTAGTCTCATCTATGCTGGGAATCACATCAAGTTCAGTGATGAACTCTTCTTTCCAAACAACCTCTTTCGCCGCTACCCAAGCTGCGAAATATTCAGCTTAAGTCATGGAGTCAGCAACAGTGCCTTGCACCGCCAGACAGACACAAGATATAACCGGACTGTGACCGGAAATCATCTTTGTCTGTTGGAAACTTGCCTTTCAGACTCTACCGACTTGTAGCACCTCACTTTCTCCGTAAATCAAGAACTTATCCTAAGTATTTTCCAAATACTTGAGGATATTCATTACGTCTATCCAGTGATTCTTTGTTGGATTTGACTGGTCTTTACTTGTCTTGCTTAACATTAAAGCAATATCAAAACAAGTACGTGTCATGGCATACATGATAGATCCAATTGCCGACGCATATGGAATCTCATCCATGCATTCAAGCTCAGCAGTTATCGTAGGACACTGTTTCTTGCTTAACGTAATGCCATGTGACATTGGCATAAAACCCTTCTTGGAATGCTGAAAACGTGTAGGACTTTGTCAATATAAGAATCCTTACTTTGTCCTATCAGCTCTTTTGGATCTCTATCTTTAGATCCAAAATCCAAGAACATACGTGGCTTTACCCATGTCAATCATAAAAACAACTCCCAAGCCAGTCCTTTACCGACTGCAGCATTGGAACGTTATTTCCGAGAATCAGTATGTCATCGACATACTCTATGAGAAATACAACATCGCTCCCACTTATCTATTAGTAAACGCACAGTTCCACTTCATTCCTGTTCAAGTCAAAACCTTGACTACTTCAACAGAACGAAGATTCCAACTCCGATATGCTTGCTTCTATCCATGAATGGATCGATGAAGCTAACTTACATACAGTATAATTTTTCGGAGTCCGGGCTCACTTTCGCTTCTGTGAATTTCGCAGGTTCGTCACTTTCAATGATCATCAGATCATGGAAATTAATCACGAGAAATCACTCTCGGATTAGTGACGGATTCATTCAGATCTGCGAACTTCTGGCTCTACAGGTGTAGATTCTACAGAAATCTGTAAATCCATCCGCTGCTCTCCCTCAACAGGTTGAGCAGCCTCCTGTATTTCTCGAATTTCTTCGAGTTATACTTTTACTCCCACTGTTCTTCTTGGAAAGTAACTTTCCTTTTAGAAAACAGAATTCCGAACAACCTAACTTTGTTTTCGGAATGGACGTAAAAAGTAACAAGCCTTGGTTTCCCTAGGACAACCAGCGAAGTAGCTCAACTACAAATACTCAGTAAAGACGAATTTGGATCATTTCCAGTCCACATTTATGTGGTGTCTTTCAGCTGATATTGGTGGAACTATTTCAGCGTAAACTTAGATATTTCTAGAGCGTTATTCTTAAAGAATATCATGGAAGATTCGTGTGACTCATCTTTAATCATTTCTAATAAGATCTGATTCTTTCTCACAGAAACACCTCAAGGTTTTCAGGAGAAATGAGCTGTGAAACGACTTCACACTCATTCAGATGATCACACCATCAATGACTTAAGTATTCTCACTCGTGATCTAATCCAGAGTCTCAATACTTCTGTCACTCAGATTCTATACCTCATTCTGGAACTCTTTCGACCATTTCAAAGAATTCCGACTCGTGTCTCATCAAATGAACACAGTCATACTCACTGAAGTAATCAGTAAAGATAATGAAGTACAGGAAATTTTCTCTGGCATTGCTGCTCATCGGGCCACATACATGAGTATGTTCAAGGTCCAATAAGCCTTTGGGCCTTTCTCTAGCTCGGCTAAGATGGGCCCTTTGTCTTTTGGTCCAGTAAGCAAAATTCAAGTCTCATAAGATATCCGATCAAATGAGCCCAAAAGTCCATAACTATGGGATTTCTGAATCCGACTCACTCTATGTGACCAAAACATTTACGCCAAGAAAAATCAGGTTTAATTCATCAGATTTAAACCAATTCGGTATTTATGTTACTTTTAGGCACTCTTTGGTTTAAGATATAAAACCCATTCCTTGAATAGGGTGCTACAATCAATATTTCATTGAGATCAAAAGGACAAAACTTGTCTTTTATAAAAATGAAAATATTCAAATTCTTACAAGAAAATGAAAGACAACTCTGCTTAAAGCAGGTACATTGTAGCAATTACTTAATACAAAACCAAGCCTCAAAGGCATCTACAAGTGAAAACCCTACGGCTGAGGCAGCATCCATAGCTCCTTCCAGACATGCAGTTCCACTTGTCCTTCCTTCAACGTTCTACTGTTGCTTAGGCTCTGCATATTATAACAAATATCAGTGCCACAACCAGTATCCAATACCTATAAGGTAGAACTTGAAGTAATAACATGAATACCTGAGGAAGTAGTCTCATACATCAACTTCAACTCCTCATAATCTTCCATGAATTTAATGCAATCTCTCTTCCAATGCCCAGTCTCTTTACAGTAGCAGCACTTACCAACGTAATTATCTGACTCGGGCTCAGAAGACACACGCTTGCCATGATTCAAAATCTGGACAACTTTGTCTTCACCCTTGTCAGCATTAGGTTTAGTAAACCTACCCTTCTCCATTACGAGATTATACAGGGTACTCTTCACGTTTGGCTCAACTGTCTTGAGCATATCATGCAGTTCAGTCAGCGTCTTCGTTAAGCCTTTCTTGATATAGTTCCTTTTGAACTTATCATAGCTTGACGGCAGTGACTGCAGAATGATCTCAGTTGCCAATTCTTGGCTAACTGGATAATCCAGTTTCCTCAGGTTATCAATGTAACCCATCATTTTACTGACATGAGGACTCACTGGATGATCATTTGGTAGCTTGCAGCTAGTGAGAGACTTAACCAACTGGTATCTCTCCACTCTTACCTGCTCCTGAAATTTCAATTTCAGGCTGCTGATCATCTCTATTGGCGACTCCATGTTCTCATATTGCTTCAGCAAATCTGAGTCCATGGTAGCCAATATCAGACCACGCACATCTACCGCATCATTATAATGCTTATTCCAAGCATCATATACTGCATGAGAGGCATTGGACCCGATCCTCTCGGGGAGAGCTCTCTCAAGGACATAGTCCTTTCTCTCCTGCCTGAGGACTAGCCTCAGGTTCCGCGACCAAGTCAAGAAATTTGATCCGTTCAGTTTGTCCATCTCAAGGACAGACCGGATCGAGAAAGTGTTTTGATTGTTTGTGCTAGTCAAAACTGAAATTTAGAGATAAATAGAGTTTTAGTTATTTAGTTCATAAAAGAGTAATCTTAATAACTTATAAGAAAACTCGCATTGCATTCAAAATTTCTTTGTTTAACCTCATAAGAATGCAATGATTCCAAGACCCATGTTCAACTAAAACCAAAGTGGGCCACTGGCCGTCACCCGGAATTAGCTTTACTTGGTAAGCATACACACAGCTAGTTATATTCATATAACTCTCGGTTGTGGATTGGGCCAAAGGCCCAATACACCAGATGTCTCAAGGCCCGGGACTCCCGATGGCCCAGTCAAGAAAATCAATCTCTTACAGCCAAATAATCACTAAAGTCTGGGACTCCCAATGAAATTAGTGACTATATACTACTTTACTTACGCAAAAACAGACACCTCACACTGTAAGCCATATCTGTAATTGAATAAGCGTTAAGTAGCTGACAAGATTGGGCAAGACATCCAAGCTTGATATTGTTTTTGAGGATTTTAGGTTTCAATAGATTTCCTCCCAAAAATAGAAGATTACTATTTTGGGAAACTTTCCATTTCAGGTAACTTACTAAATATGGATACTTTCTATTTAGGGAAACCTACTATTTTTAGAAACTTTCTAAGTCGGGAAACATTCTTATTTTAGAAACTTTCTAAATTTGGAAACTTACTATTTCCAAAAATTTCCTAACATGCCAAAATTAGAAACTTCTAATATTAGAAGCTTTCTAATTTAATGTTTTATTAAAGTTTTCGGTTGGGTCACAAATTATAGGCTCAATTCTTGGCCCAAGACCACAGAATTCCAATTGGCCCAATAATTTGACATAACCGAGTCGGTTCATTAATTCTGGTCCAAGACCAAATTAACTACTAAATCCAACTGGTTATTTACTAAACCAGACCAGCTCTAAATTATTTGGTCCAACCAAATCAAACTTAGACCAGCCTTCGGTTTAGGTTAAAATTCAATTTTTGAATTTAAATCCGGTTTAACCAGAAATTAAATAATACCAATTGTATTAAATAATTTCCAGCAAACCGCGATTTGGGTTAACCACTTGAACCACCAATTAAATTGGATCGGTTCGGTTAAGTCCAAAACCGGGAAGAAACACCTTGTGTTTTAGCCAATTTTGACCTAACTTGCGGTTTAAGCTAAAGCTGACAATGAACCACAATCGGTTTGATTGGTTCATCGTCGCGGGTTAGGGGAGTACGAACCGCGAGGCTCGGTTGAACCGATTGGCTACTCACGGAACGTAGCCTCGCCAGCCGGATCACGCACCGCCGGATCGAGAGGACGAGCCGAGCTCGCTCTCGGGACTTTGTGCGACACGATCGGGACAGGCGCTGCGGGTCGGGACATGTCGACTCGCGCCATACACGCGATCGACGATCGAACCCGCATCAGCTCGTTACGATCGATATCCGATCCGCGATCGGGACAGCGTGAAGCATTAAATCCGATCGAATTCGATCTGCGATCGTGTTGCTCATGCTCCTCGTCGATCGTTCACTCGCATCCAAGCCGACTGATACACGATCATGCCATGAGATCGGATCGATCAATACACCGAGGCATGATCATCACGGCTACATCGCATTCCGATGGGTTTCAATCGGATCATGCGATTTACACATTAGGTTTTTAAGTTTTCTAATCAAATTTCTTAACATAAATTCGATTCTAAACATTTAAGACAACCTAAATATGATCCAAACAGCAAAAACCTAACGACCTAGGCTCTGATACCACTGTAGGATTATGTGTGTTCATGGTGTAATTATCAGGTTACATCCTAGCACATAATCAACTAGGATCTAGGTGATTTGCAGTTGAATCATAAACAGATCAGATTCATTACCTTATGATTGCAGCGGATTGATCAAAGGAATGAAGAGATCACAGAGAGCTGATGATAACCGGCTCCTCCTAGGTATCCACACTCTTACAGGCTACTGGATCAGGTTGCTAGACCAAGCTGGAATCAACAGAGAGAGAGGAAGACGGCTGAGGTAAAAAATCGCAGAGGGTGGTGTGTAGTTGCCCTAGGCTGCGCCTCCCTCTTCCTTATATGGGCCCAAGTTATTAAACTAATGGCCTATTAGGCTTTTGGGCCCAAGACCCAAATCAGACAAAATAACTGTATTTTGTATGGCCCAATTCTCTGTACAAATACAGTAAATGCCTTGCATCTTACCGTATTAATTCCATTTTAACTTTCCCGTTAGCTATGGTGTGTGACCCTTTGGGATCATACAATACTGGTAATAAGTCCTAAACTTATAGATCAAGAGCGGACTCTAGCAAGTCATCATGATCACCCAGTATTTATGACTTATGTCTAATCTCGACACTTATCATACTTTCTAGATATAGTACAGTAGATTTCAGGACATTCCCAACATCAACGTGCCGCTCCCAATACGGATGCTGCTCTAACTGAGCTCGACACTGTGCCGCAGTCATCCAATGATGACTCATACTGCTCGCTGATATCCCACACTATACACCCACACCCACACACATACCGTCCTGGGACACTCTGCTGCTGACTGCAACCAAAAATGCAGATAAACATTAGTACATATAATACAATTACTACACCATCCCAACCCCGAATGTACGGACGCAACTCGGTTTCCTAATGGATGCTTGGGTAAAAACACAATTTTGACTCGATAAAACACGGAAAACACTCAGAAATGAATAGCTTCAAAACCCATGCAGAACCATGCTCTGATACCACCATTTGTAACGCCCCTTTCCCATTATCCGCTGACCGACGAGCTGACCGGTCAACAATCAAACAAGAACATGACCAAGTCGAACCCGAGCAAGTCAAACAGAAAAGGTTTATCACAAGACGAAGCCAGAGACAGATCGGTTTGAGACAAAGGCTCGCACTAACCCGTCTTTGACCCCGCTATACTCACTTCCATGATACAAAGCTTTTCAACTTGTACCATTTCCGTGAGTTGTGTCGGTTCGGACTAAACACAATATCAAGGAAACGTATTCATTTCTGAGTAATCAAACGTTACGTACAACGTTTAACAGTCTTTACAAAATAATTGCATTAATAAAAACGATCATCGTGTTGCAACACATAATGGTACTAAATTGAACCAAAAGCCGAACCGAAATAAAATCTCAAAACCGTCGAATCAAAATCCCGCCACAAGCAATCCCGAGACTACACCGAGGATCTCCCGCGTCCGCCGCTGCTAAACCTGAAAACCACAAAAAGAGTCTAATGAGCGATCTAAGATCACCCAGCGAGACGGCTCCCCACTACAGCTGCTAGTCTATCTAGCATATACAAACTCCCGTCCCCAAAATCCCAAAACAACAATCATTACGATAAACGGTCGATCACGCACTACCACGTCGCCTCGAACCCACAACACACAATCATTCAAATAACAACAACAACACCAACACAAGAGTAATCAAGGGAATCGAGAACACTGCGGCACATGCTCCCGATTGGAACTCGATCTATCTATCGCACAACACCAACCACACCAACACAACACTGGGCCCCTACGATCTCGGTAACTTCCACGGGTTCTCATTGTCACCAACATGGTAACTAACCCCACGACTCCTAGACGCCAACACAAAGTCCAACGACTAGGACACTGTTCTCAGCCCATCGATACGCAGTGACTCAAGTTACCCCCGGCAACCCGAGTTTCCATGCGATTCGGCCCTAGGACATGACCCCGTATTCTCCGAATCACACACCTATCGGCGTCACCCAGTAGGTTAACACCATAACCAGCCCCACTGCCCGAAGGCACGTGTCCGATCAGGTAACTACCCGAGGATCCAATCGGGTCGGAAGTACCGGAACATAACCAAACACCTAGACTTGCGGGATCTAACGCACCTTAGAGTCCTAGTGCATAAAAGTAAACACGCAGACTCGCTCGGACTCTAGCAATCATACTCCATCAATAATCAACAACAATCCCAACACCAAGTCCCGCAAGTCTACACACACACACACACACAAACACCACCGCTCTGACTGGGCACCACCCCAAGTCAGCAACCACGACTTAACCGGTCCCGTGACCAAGTTAAGTAACCACACGGATCGCTCGGCCCAACACCGAGACGATCTAATAGGCCTGCACAAAAAGCTCAACAGCAACACACAACAACACCACCACACAATAACATCATCACCACACAATCAGGCCTATTAGGGGTTCATAAGTCTTTTAACCAATTCACGTCCGCTACCTTGGATTAGCGGATTGCTAATCCGTAGACGGCCCATATCTCACTAACGTTCACTTTTAACCCATTCAAGTCCGCTACCTTGGATTAGCGGATTGCTAATCCGTAGACGGCCCATCACCAATCACATGCTTTACACATCACATTCCCTTTTCTTAACCTCCCCCAAATCTCTTTTATTCAATTCCCGATCCGTCGGTTTAGAGCTAGTAGCTTACTAAACTCCCCGACGTCTCATCTTTCCTTTACTTAATTCATTCACTTTTCTTTAACGTTCAACTCAATCCCGATATCGAATCATACACCTTACGTTTGTTAGGTTTAATTCCATCTTTTAACCCCGTCTTAATTCCCATACTTAGATCCATTCGATATCGTTGTTTACATATGTATATATGCATATACAGACTTATCATGCCATGGCTATATGCATGCAACAATCAATTATTCTAACAACCTTACGGCACACAACAGGTTTAATCCATTTAATTCTCACAACCCTAACATGCGTCTTAACCCTTAACCGGTTTATCGTTAATCACCAAATTCAAGTCTCATTCATAATTAAATCACATCCGGGTATGCAAACCCTTACTCTATGGTTTCTCATTTTCCGCTCTATATGCTTTATCTACGGTGTTTGAGCCAACTCACCGTGATCGGTCGGAATGAACGGCACGGATGCGGATACGACTTCCCGAGACCCCGAACTAAACCCGAACCTCCCGAACACCCGAATATAAACTCCGAAGCTTCCCGAACACCCGTACACAAACCGCAAACGCAAAACCGACCGGAGTCAACGCATTGACCGGCGTTGACCACGGCGTTGACCGGCATTGACTTTGACCTCCGGTTGACCGTTGACTTTGACCGTTGACCGTTGACTCTGACCTTGACTAATCTTGAACCGGTTGACCCAATCTGAACCAACTCAATCGAACCAAACCAACTGAACCGGTCTAAATTGAACCGGTTAGGTTAAACCAGTTTAGGTCAAATCGTTGACCGGTTTAATCCACCGTTGACCAAGGCTAAACCAAGCCTAAACCGACCCATCTCCTGAACCAAACCATGCTGACCCAACCACTGAAGAACCGGCTTCAATTTGACGGCGGCGAGGCTTCTCCGGTGACCGGCTCCGGCGTTGACCGGCGGTGGTCCGGCGTTGACTGGCCGGTTCACCCCCTTTTCCGGCGACTCAGGTGACGATCTACATATCAAACTGATCGGAAAGAGCAGATCTATGCATCTGGAGCTTCAAAACGCCCAGATCTGATGAAGGATGAGAGATATACACCCAAATCCTAACCGCGGCAGCTTTCCGGCCACTTTCCGGCAAGCTCCGGCGATGGCGGTCCTGGTTGGATGGATGGAGGTTTTAGAGGAGGGAGAGAGGAGTCTACCAGACTTTGCAGAAGTGGATTAGGGTTTATATTGAGAGAGTTATGGGATTTTTAGTGTTTAGAGGTATGAAGAACACTATGGTGTTCTTGAGGTTTCTTTTGAATTTTCAAGAACAAGAGATGAGTTTCTGGGTTTCTTGGGATGAATCTAGAGAGAAGGGAGAGCTCTGGTCGTGGGTGAGGCTAGAGAGAGAGAGGGATTCACAAAAATGAGTTTTTGGTGGATAAGTCATTACATGCCACCTCTTCATATGTGTGTGACACCTCAAGGGGAGAGGCTGGCGACCTGGTGGTGAGACAACTGTCTCTGGAGTGGCTTCTTATCCACAAAATAAAACCCAAAACCGGCCCAACTCATTTATAAACCCTTCTTGCAATTTCTTCTCGGTTTCCTCGGTTTCACGATAATTGGTTTAGAAAATCCTTCATTCTTCCCATAAATCCCAAAACCTCCATAATCTGATTCTCCATGATTTTAGATGAATTTACCAACTTGTATCACCTCATTTGGAGTTTTCTAGCTCCGGTTATGAATTTCCGAAGTTTTCCCGGTTTTCTCGGTTTTTACTCCGATAAGCCGAAAAACCCGTTTCCGCTCCGTTTCTTCCAATTCTAGTCTTGTAAATGTTCTTTATGTATTAAAACAAGAACATTTGGCCCATCTCGGCTTCCGTCTCGAACTTTTGCAAAATTACCATTTTGCCCCTGGGTTTGGCAAAATTACAATTTTGCCCTTGTTGACTTTTCTTCTGCCCGTTGACCATATTTCTGAAGACAGGGTATTACATTCTAGACTATGTCCATTCTGATGTGTGGGGGCCAACTCGGGAACAGTCATTGGGAGGATCTAGATACTTTGTTTTGTTCATCGATGACTTCTCCAGGAAAGTCTGGGTGTACTTCATGAGGCAGAAATCTGAAGTATTCGAAAAGTTCAAGATTTGGACGGCTGAAGTTGAAAACCAGACAGGAAGAAGGGTAAAGTATCTGAGATCGGATAATGGCACGGAGTATACTGATGGAGCATTCCAGAAGTTTTGTGAGGAGCATGGTATTCAGAGGCACTTCACAGTGCGGAAAACACCACAGTAGAACGGTGTCAGTGAAAGGATGAACCGTTCAGTTGCAGAGAAGGCTAGGTGTTTGAGGTTGAATGAAGGGCTCTCAAAACGGTTCTGGGCAGAGGCAGTAAACATGGCGGTCTATCTCATCAATAGATCGCCAAGGAGTTCCTTGGAAGGAAAGATAGCTGAAGAAATTTGGTCTGGGAAAGATGTTGATCTTTCAAACTTGAAGATTTTCGGATGTCTAGCGTGTATGCTTATTCCGGGTGACGAAAGATCAAAACTTGATTCTAAGTTAAAGAAGTGCATCTTTCTGGGTTTTGAGAAAGGTGTGAAGGGCTTCAAGTTATGGGATCCTGAAGATAAGAAGAGGGTGTTTAGTCGAGATGTGGTTTTCGATGAGCAGTATATGGTGCAGCAGGCGAGGTCAGAACAAGTGCCTGTAACCATTGAGACTAGCACGGATTCTAGGGAAATTCAGGAGGAGTCTATTGAAGATAGACCAGCAGCAGAGAGTGATGAGCAGCCTGTTGTGGAGGAGCAGGAGGTGGAAAAACGTGTTAAAAAGAAAGCAGAGGAAAGATTGGTACCTAACAGAGAAAAGAGAGTTTCCAAACCACCAGTAAGATTCGGTTTTGAAGACATGATGAACTATGCCTTGGTTGTTGGTACAGATGATCCAGCCAATTTTCGAGAGGCTATTAGTAGCCAGGAGAAAGAGCAATGGCTGGAAGCTGCAACAGAGGAAATCGAGAGTCTAGACAAGAATCAGACATGGGATCTTGTTCCTTTACCTAAAGAAAAGAAGGCGGTTGGATGCAAATGGGTTTTCAAGGTAAAACCAGGAATCTCTGAGAAAGAAGTATCAAGGTTCAAGGCAAGGTTGGTGGCAAAAGGATACTCACAGAAGAAAGGGGTGGATTATGACGAGATTTTTTCACCTGTGGTTAGACACACTTCCATACGAGTTGTGTTAGCATTGGTAGCGGTATGGGATTATCATCTTGAACAGATGGATGTGAAGACTGCCACTACAAGAAATATTGGTATTAACAACACATCAGGATAGCACTAAGTGTGTAAGTGCTGTTGTATTGTTTTGGCTGAGACTGGGTACCGTATTACAGCATTTTATTAACGCTGTGTCGTTTTTTCATTTAGCGCGAAACCAATTCGGTTTCTGGAGCCAATATTTATGCTGCGAAAAGTGAGCGCCAACACTTAATGAAATTTTGGAGCCCAAAATTTTTTGTGCCTAATTAATTAAGTGTCTAAAGCAAAAAACTCTCAGCTAAAAAAAAAAAATTCTCTCTTTCTCTCAGCTCTCTCGTTCTCTCCGTCGAAGTCTCTCTCTCGTCCACCATTAGCTCTCTCCTCCGACGACGTCTACCGCCACCACGAAGCTTTTCGCCGGTAATAAACACTCTCTCAGTCGTCCTCAATCTTTCTATCTAACTTCACATGTTTCCCAATTACAGATTTGTGTGCTTCGGTGGCGAGTCAGGAGTTCGTGATTATCACTCTTCGCCTTCTTCTTACCTCCTCCGGTGCCGTTCTCTGTTCTCTGCATCACGAAGAAACACAAAAGGTGCCTAATTTCACTAATTTGTACCATTTTTGATATCATTCTTTTGTTGGTTAACACTCTTTGTAACTGGTTTGAAAGTGAAGATAACGAAGCAGAGCTAAAAGGAAGAGAAGATACAGATTTGTTGTCAAGAAGCCGTGTGTTGTAGAGGTAATATAAGATCTATTGAAGTTTCCGATTTTGGTTTATGCATGCGTCGGATCTATTGAAGTTTGTGTATGAGATTAAATTTTAAGCCTTAATAACTTTCATTCATGGGTTTTTCAGGTTGCTAACTTGGTGAAATAACAACTTTGTCTACCTTAACTTGAAAAGGTTTGTCATACAAACTTTTCTTGTTATTGTGTGAACCGTGACTTGATTGTTTATGGTAGTTTGTGAGTTGAATCTTTATGCTTGTTTTTTGAGTTGAATCTATCTGATTTGTTGTGGTAATTGCGGTTTGAATTCTGTGAAGTTTTTTGGATATGGTTGTGTTATGTTCTTCACCAGTTGACTTGTTGTTTGTATGCTTTTACTTTAGTTTGTTATGGGTTTGAATTATGTAAAGTTTTTTGGATGTGGATGTGGTCTGTTCTTCACCAGTTGAGCTGTTGTTTGTATACGTTTACTTAATTTGGTTATGGGTGTAATAAGGTTACAAACGTAATGGTGGACAAGGCATGGGTGCATCTATGCAGGTATGCAATTTATATATTTGTTTAGAGCATAACATTAAGTCATTGATGAAAAATCATCTAACTTTTGTTATTCTTTTCTTTTTGCATTTCTTATTACAGAGCAGATCCTGCATATGAGATAGGTGCCATCAGTTTTGTTTCCTCTTGGTTAGGAGATAGTGACATGGTAGTATGTCCATGTATCGACTGTCGTAATGTTGATCGTCATGCAGCGAGTGTCGTAGTTGATCATCTTGTAAGAAGGGGGATGGATGAGGCATACAAGATGGGAAAGGAATGGTATCATCATGGGGAAGTGAAGTCAGATGGTCAAGGCCGAAGACAGATAAATCTGTGGGGAGATGAGATTGCTCGGTTGTTCAAGGCTGTTGAAGGTTTAGATGAAGAGATGCTGGACAAGGGTGACTTATGCGATGTTGCTGAGGTTGAGGACCAGAGAGAAGACGAGTTTCTAGCAAAGCTAGCAGACGCAGTGACACCTTTGTTTCCAAATTGTGCAACACATAGCAAGCTATCGGCTATTGTCTCTTTGTTTAGGCTCAAGACTCAGAACGGTTGGTCAGACAAAAGCTTCAATGAGCTGCTTGTGACGTTGCCGGAAATGTTACCTGCAGATAATGTTCTTCACACATCTTTGTATGAAGTGAAGAAATTTCTGAAGTCGTTTGATATAGGATACCAGAAGATTCACGCGTGTGTAAACGACTGCTGCTTATTTAGGAAGAAGTATAAGAAGCTTGAGGCTTGTCCAAAGTGCAAAGCTTCGAGATGGAAGTCAAACATCAACACTGGTGAGGTGAAGAAGGGTGTCCCACAGAAAGTATTACGGTACTTTCCCATAATACCACGCCTTAAAAGGATGTTCAGATCAGAGGAAATGGCAAAAGACTTACGGTGGCATTCTAACAACAAGAGCACTGATGGAAAGATCCGTCACCCGGTTGATTCTGTTGTTTGGGAGCACATAGACAACAAGTATCCTTCGTTTGCCAGTGAAGAAAGGAACATGCGGCTTGGACTTTCAACTGACGGGTTCAATCCATTCGACATGAGGAGTTCTAACTACAGTTGTTGGCCGGTGTTGTTGGTTAACTACAACATGCCTCCTGACTTATGTATGAAGAAGGAGAACATCATCCTCACCTTGTTGATTCCTGGACCGCACCAACCGGGAAACAGTATAGATGTCTACCTAGAACTGCTTATAGAGGATCTAGACAAGCTGTGGAAGACGGGAGAGGCAACATATGACGCATACACCAGAAGTACTTTCACACTTAAGGCAGTCCTTCTCTGGACAATAAGTGATTTTCCTGCTTACGGTAATCTCGCAGGCTGCAAAGTAAAAGGAAAGATGGCATGTCCTATATGTGGGAAACATACCGATAGTTTGTGGTTGAAAAACAGCAGGAAGCATGTCTATATGTGTCACCGCAAGGGTCTGCCACCGGGACATAGTTATCGGACTAAGAAATCATGGTTTGATGGAAAACCAGAACATGGGAGCATGGGTCGGATTCTTACTGGACACAATATCTCTCAGATCCTTAAGAGCTACAAGAATGATTTCGGGAATGTTAAGAGAAGTGGAAAGAAAAGGAAAATGCCTGAAGCTGCAACAAACTCAGATGGGGGGAGTGAAGATAGTGAATCGGAAGAGGAGGAAGAAGAACTCGAAATAGACGAGGAAGAGTTATCCAGATGGAAGAAACGATCCATATTTTTCAAACTGCCATATTGGGAGGTATGCATATATTTTTAATGTCTACACTCTTTCACAGTTTTGCAATTTTGGCTTTCTATAACTGAGTTTATTCTTATGTATTTGTATTTTTTTCAGGAACTTCCAGTTAGGCATAACTTAGACGTTATGCATGTGGAGAAGAATGTGGCTTCAAGCATAGTCTCTACACTGTTGCACTGTGGGAAATCGAAGGATGGTCTCAACGCTCGGAAAGATCTGCAAGTTCTTGGAATTCGGAAGGATCTGCATCCTCAGCTCATAGGAAAGAGGACTTACCTTCCTGCTGCTCCTTGGTCATTGACGAAAGCAGAGAAGAAAATATTTTGTAAAAGACTTGTTGACTTCAGGGGACCAGATGGGTATTGTTCAAACATATCTAGAGGCGTGTCTATGGAGGATTTCAAGGTATTAGGATGGAAATCACATGATTACCATGTGTTGTTGCAACAACTACTCTCGGTTGCGCTTAGAGGCTTGTTGCCTACTGGTCCGAGGATAGCTATTACACGCTTATGCGCATTCTACAACAAGTTATGTCAGAGGGTTATTGATAGGGAGCAGATCTTAGTAATGGAATCTGAGATAGTAGAAACTCTGTGCATGTTTGAAAGATTTTTCCCACCAAGCTTCTTTGATATTATGGTGCACTTGACCATGCACTTAGGGAGGGAAGCACGTCTTTGTGGGCCTGTACATTTCCGATGGATGTACCCATTCGAGAGGTAACTTCTACTGTCTTCACTTTTCAAATCTTTGATCTCTTATAAACCATTGAGAGCTTATAATAACTAGTTGGTAATTGTGTGTAGGTACATGAAAGTTTTGAAAGACTATGTTAGAAACCCCGCAAGACCAGAAGGTTGCATTGCTGAGGCTTATCTCGGTGAAGAATGCATGCAATTTTGCAGTGAATTCTTGAAAAAGGCTACAAGTGTGGTGGAAAAAGCTGAGAGAAATACAGAGGATGGGAACAGCTCTATCCTAGAGGGTCGTCCAATATCTGCATCCAAACCAATTACGCTAACTGAAACGGAAAAGCAGATAGCTCACCTAGCTGTCATCCAGAACATGGCTATGGTTGATCAGTATGTCGAGTAAGTGATTCTGTTTTATTTGTGTTTCTAGAACTTAGTTGCCTAAACAATAGCGTTGATGTATAATTGTCTACATCTTTTGTAGTATGCACCTACAACTCCTTCAAGACACAGACCCGAGGTGTTATCGTGATGCTACGGTGTTATGGAGCATGCATACGCATCATTTTGCATCATGGCTTAAAGAACAGGCAAGTTTTATTTTGACAAAATTACTGAAGATTGACTGGAAATTTTCATGTTGCATCATGTTGGCTTACACACTGATTTCTTTGTATTTCTTAGATACCTCTTGATTCTGAAGTACATGAGGATAGACTGAAGTGGTTAGCTTATGGTCCACGCAGTAGCGCACGTTCATATACTGGCTACATAGTGAATGGGCAACGGTTTCACACCAGTTCAGTTGCAAGGCAGAGTCAAAACAGTGGTGTTCTCTATGAGGCGACAGCAATGTGTAGAGCTAGTGCTAAAGACACTTCGCAGACAATTGATCTGGTTTCTTACTATGGAAGAGTCGTTGACATAATTCTGCTGGACTACAATGTTTTTTACATTCCTCTTTTCCGGTGTCAGTGGGCAGTCAAAGGCAATGGAGTCAAGGTGCATGATGGCTTCACACTAGTAAACCTTCACCAAAGCCAAGTATCATTTGCAAGAGATCCTTACATTTTAGCATCTCAGGCTAAGCAGGTTTTCTATTCAAGGGAAGATGAATCTTCGTGTTGGTATGTCGTCATGAAAGGACCTTCAAGAAGATATTGTGGGGAAGATGATGAAGATGCAAACGCAGATGTTGGGCCACTGCCTACACAAGTAGACATGGATATTGATGACTTGGATGAGGCAGCTCGGAATGCCAGAGTTGATTGTGAAGGAATATTTGTCTGAATGAGTAGTGTAGTATCATTGTTTTGGGGGAATGGAACTAGCAAGCTCCATGTTTAACTATGTTTTGCTGAACGTGTCCTTTTTAGTTGCGTTTGAGTGATGCTTGCTGATTCTGTGTTTTATAATTTTTCTGTGTGTTTTTAATCTTTCTGTGTAATTGTTTGTTGTTTCTTTGTTTTGTTGTACAAGTCTTCTAACTCTCTTTTGTTTATAGTTTCAGGTGAATACAGATGGCTCGTACCAAGCACTTTGTCAGGAGACGAAAAGGAAAGAACTCTGAAATTGTACAACACGAGCAACCAGCTACTGACGATGAAGCTGCTGGTGATGATGTGGCTGATGTTAATGAAGATGTGGAAGATGTTACTGAACAATACACCAGGAATTAACAGGGAGTGGATGATGATGGCAGAGAGAATCTCACTCAACAAGAAAAAGAGAATGTCACTGAGCAAGAAAATGAGAATCTCACTCAGCAAGAAAATGAGAATGTCACTGAGCAAGAAAATGAGAATCTCACTCAGCAAGAAAATGAGCCAGTTCAGCCTACACGTAAGAGAAAGCGAGGACCAACAAGGATGAAACACATAGCCAGAGATCCAACTGTACGTGAGAAAGTAGACTTCAATGAATATGGTGAACCGTTTGGTCCAGGATCAGTTAAGCTGTCGTCATACCTTGGTCCCTTGGTGAGGGAACATGTTCCTTTTAATATTGATGACTGGAGAAAGATTGGCGATGAATTGAAAACCGTGTTGTGGAAGTCTATTCAGGTAATGCCAAATCTTATGTTTTTGTAAGGCATACATCCATATTCTTTCTCTGTTAACTTTGACTCATGTGTCCATTCAATGTAGGCAAGATTTGATCTGGATGAGGAGTACCAAAAAACGGCTGTGTTTAAGCAGATGGGCTGCATCTGGAGGTCTTCTAAATCTCGCGTAGTCACAAATATCAGGAATGCTAAGACCATGAAGCAGAGGATGGATCTGAGACCCAAGAATATTGCTCCTTTGGACTGGCGCAAGTTTATCACCCAGAAAACTAGCTCAGCATTTAAGGTATGAATACCTCATATTATATTATAGGATTTTAGATTGTCCACTGGTTTTAAATGTGTTCCTCAACTATAGGTTGTGAGTGATACGTACAAGGATAGAAGAAAGAACCAGATTCCTCACACTTGTAGCCGTAAAGGAATCACTAGGCTGGCAGAAGAAATGGTAAGCCGATTACAAGCCACTTTATTGAGTTATCAAACTGGAAGAGGATCTGATTTTGATTTTTTACAGAAACAAAGTAGTGGTGAACCTTCGAAGGTCACAAGGATGAAAGTGTGGGTCAAGTCTCGTACCATAAAGGATGGGACACCTGTCAATACCAATGCTGCTGAAAAAATTGTGAGTTTAGCATCTTCTGTTAGATAAAATATGCTTGGTTACTTTTTGGTTTTGAATACAAATCACTACAATGGTTTGTGTTTTTGTCAGAGAAAATCAAAGGAGATAGAAGAACAGACATGTCCTGCATCGTCAACAACTACCAATCCCAAGGAAGATGTACTCACACAAATATTAGGACCTGATAATCCAGGTCGATTGAGGGCAATGGGTCGAGGGATGAATATGTCCAAACTAGCTTGCTACCAAGTCAGGAACAAATGTATGGCTCAAATGGAAGAGAAGCAGTTAAAACTACAACAAAAGGTTTCTGAGCTAGAAAAACTTTTGATGCAACAGAAGGGCTACTCGGTAAGACTAACTCTCTGTATGCTTAATACGAAAACCATCAGAATTGACTTAGACAGTATCAATTACCTCTTAACATTGGTCTTTTTTTTACAGAAATATGATGATATGGGTGAAACATCAGCTCCAAGAGTATGTCATGTACCTAGTATTCGGATTCATTGTTTTGTTTTGTTAGTTAAACTATTTAACTGATGTTATGGTTTGTGTATGTAGAGTGTAAACAAAAGTTTGCCAGCTAAGTGCCACATGATTGATTGGTCTGGAACCGAGGACATTGTTGCTGAGGGACGTATTATTTCCGATGATTCAGAAGAATTTGTCAATGATATTCCCTTAGGCCCTAACGCAATGAAAGTTTTGGTTGAATCCGCCACCAACCTAGAAGCATTTCTATGGAGACCTGCGCCAAGCATGTTTAACATGGAGGAAGCTGTTGGGCAGTTTGTTGCTTGGCCTGCAGATTGTTGTGTTGCTTCAAGTAATGGTAATGTACCTAAGGTAATGATTTCATTTGTGTTAGATTACATGTCCTCTTCATTACTGCAGTAGTCTCCCTCTTTTCTCAGTTTTTGGTTCACTATTGTTAATGACTGTTTGACAGAGTCCATGTGCAAGTTTTGTGAACAAATGCAAGCTGATGGATTGGGCTAGGAATGATGTAGTTGTTGCTATTGGTCGTTGGCAGTCTCGAGACCCGAAAACTCTGGTTAATGGTTTACCACTTGGCCCAAACGCAGTTAAGGTATATGTGGATGTTGTGCTTGCACCCCATGCTTTTCTCTGGAGACCTACTATTGAAGTGACAACCGTGGAGGACTCTTTCAAGTCTTTTGTGGCATGGCCTGCGAATAGAGTTGAGTTTGATATAGAGAAGGAAGCATCAGTTCATAAAAGTTCTTCCTCCCTACATTCTCCAGCAAATACAGGGTCTCCTGATCAATCTCGATCAACTCCAAGGTCTGCACATAAGCAATCTCCACCAGAGAAGTCTCCAGAGAAGTCTCCAGCGAATCCGACACCAGTTCCATCTTCTCCAGTAAAAATTGCAATAGCAGATCAAATTACTTCTCCTGAGCTTACTCCACCACCAAAAAAATCTCCTGTCAAAAAAGCTAAAGCAGCTCCAGCTTCTCCTATACGAAAATCATTGGTATTTTCCTTGGAACTCTTTTATAACTTGACAAATAATGATATATGTAGTGTTGTGGTATTGGATGGTTATTCTGGAACTTGGCTTTTCATTGTCAACATCGCAGCGTAATGTAGCCAACATCAAGGAGAATCAGAAGTGCAAGCTGATGGATATCGCCGGTAAAAAAAGAGTTGTTGCGGAGGGCCGCTGGGCTTCAAACAATCCAG
Source organism: Orychophragmus violaceus (assembly GCA_030180135.1). Classification (NCBI taxonomy): domain Eukaryota; kingdom Viridiplantae; phylum Streptophyta; class Magnoliopsida; order Brassicales; family Brassicaceae; genus Orychophragmus; species Orychophragmus violaceus. The sequence goes on from CM058239.1 coordinate 42,784,487, forward strand.
AGCAAGTTGTCCATTTTGTTACCTTGGGACCAAATGCAGTTCGAGTGTGGGTGGATGTGGTGAAGATCAAGAGTGCAGCAGTGTGGAGGTCATCTTCTGAGATCGAGACAATGGAAGATGCTCTTGGTACATCTATTGCTTGGCCAGAGGACAAAGTGGTAATGGTCAGTTGAACGTGTTGGTTTTTAATTAGTACCTGTTTTCTTTAATTTCACGGCATGGTTATGTTTAGAAATGGTATTTCTGACTTCAAGACTTGTGTTTCTATTTGGATACGGCTATTGTACTTGTGGATTTCGTTTGTAATGTATTTGGTTTATCGACTTTTGGTATTGTCATTCGCAATTCAGGTATCAAATAGAATCCAAAATATTGCATAAACCAGGCCAGCTGCCAATTTAAAACCATTTGCTTCAAGAACAATGCTACGGCTCAAATTTTAAGCTAGGACAAGATCCAACATGGCAAAAATATAGAGCCACTAGAAACAATAAAATGGCGAGGTTCTAGTGCCACATTACACATTCAAATAGCAAAATATTAGAGCTACTATAAAATATAAAATAGCAATAATAAGTTGCTATTATTAACTTTATAATAGCTAAGCATTTAGTGCTATTGTATATCAATATTTAATAGCAGACACAAATAACGCTATTATATCCGGGGGGTCTAAGATAGCTCCTCATGTCATGGCTAACACTAAAACGCCATGATAGGCATATTATAGCGTTTTCACGACGCTAACAATGTGTATTTTTCTTGTAGTGTGCGTTTCTTCATGGAAATTTGGAAGAAGAAATCTATATGGAGCAGCCTGAGGGGTTTGTAAAGCCAGGTGAGGAGAAGCTTGTGTGTAAGTTGAAGAAGTACTTATACGGATTGAAGCAAGCTCCAAGACAATGGTACAAACGTTTTGACTCTTATATGCTGGAAATTGGCTACCAAAGATGTGAGTATGATTGCTGCGTTTACACAAGGTACCTTGATGATCATTCTCCCATATTCCTTCTGCTATACGTTGATGATATGCTTATTGCTGCGAGCGATATGAATGATATTGCTGAGTTGAAAGGACTACTGGGAAAAGAGTTTGAAATGAAGGATCTTGGTGCTGCAAAGAAGATCCTTGGGATGGAGATTCGCAGAGAGAGGAGCTCTAAGAGGTTATGGCTTTCTCAAAAGAGCTACATAGAGAAGGTGGTAGAACGCTTTGACATGTCGGAGGCAAGGACAGTTTCTACACCTTTGGCGAATCACTTCAATCTCTCAGCGAAGCAGTGTCCTAAGTCCATTGAAGACATTAAAGATATGGCACAAGTTCCTTATGCAAGTGCGGTTGGTTGCCTAATGTATGCTATGGTTTGCACTAGGCCTGATTTGGCTCAAGCAGTTAGTCAAGTTAGTAAGTACATGTCGAATCCTAGAAGAGATCATTGGGAAGCAGTGAAATGGATACTCAGGTATTTGAAGGGTTCTGCTAACTGTGGGATTATGTTTGGCGGTCAGGAGAGTGCATCAGTTGTGGGGTTTGTTGATTCAGATTACGGTGGTGATCTAGACAATAGAAGGTCCACTACGGGATATGTGTTTACACTATCAGGAGGACCTATTTGCTGGAGATCCGTGTTACAGTCTGTTGTAGCCATGTCAACCACGGAAGCTGAGTATATGGCAATGGGTGAGGCAGATAAGGAGGCACTTTGGGTGCGAGGACTTGTGGCGGAGTTGGGAGTTGAGCAAGGAGGAGTTCAGCTACACTGTGATAGCCAGAGTGCGCTGTATCTGGCAAAGAATCAAGTGTATCATGCAAGGACGAAGCACATCGCTATAAGGTTTCATAAAATTAGGGAGTTAGCAGCTTCTGGAGAGATCTTATTGCAGAAGGTGTCTACGTTGGAGAATGCAGCTGACATGTTGACCAAGTCGGTTCCTACGGGGAAGTTCAGACATTGTCTTGAGCTACTCCAGATCTTCCGGTGCTAGAGGAAGATGGTGACCCCTCAGATGTTAGGAAAGTCAGAAGGTGCCATTGTTGAGATTTTTCGTCAAGGTGGAGTTTGTTATCCTAAGGTGACTTAAATCTCAAGGTACTGCAAAGGGGCCTTTCTTGAGTGAGCAAAGGAATGTCACGGGCCGAAGGCCCGTGACAGGCCTGCGAGCTCAAGATATGGCCCAGTAGAGATCAGTGGGTCACGGGCCTGACAGAAGATGACATCTGGGGGGTGCGGGGGGCGCAGCCCCCCACGGGACGGTACACTATGGCGGTTTAGTTTCCCCTTGTATCGAGAGAATGAAAAGATCTCGTTAGGGCTTTCTATTGTCTATTGTATCGGGTTTTTTGGGGCAGTATATAAAGGGGTCCAAGGGTTTGTAAATAAAAACACACACGAAATATAGAGACCCTAGACTAAAGGGTATTTGCCTCAATATTGTTTTTCTCTAAGTATTCCGCAAACGTTCTATCTTCTAGGGTTCACTCGAGTTTTTACAACAGGTTCTATAAACATTTAATATGCATAACTGCAAGGCTGTTGTTACGCCAGTTAACTCTCAATTTAAGCTAAGAAGTTTTACAGAGAAGAAATGGGCTGTAGAAGCAGCAATCATGGAATCTCTTCCCTATGCTAGCACAGTAGGGAGCTTGATGTACGAAATGATCGGCTCTAGACAAGATTTGGGGTATTTTATATGTCTTGTGAGCAGGTTTATGGCAAGACCAGGAAGGGATCATTAGGAAGCAGTGAAATGGATTTTACGGTATCTTCAAGGAGCAGTGGGGGTTTGTCTGCATTTCTCAAAGTCAGAACACTTTGAGATAGAAGGATTATCTGGTTTAGATGATGACACTGACCTTGACAAAAGAAGGTCAGTGACTGGATATGCATTTCAATTCGGTTGGAACACCGTGAGTTGGAGTGCAACTATTCAACATGTAGTAGCACGGTTTACTACATAGGCTGGATACATGGCTCTGTCAAAAGCTACAAAGGAAGGTCTATGGCTAGGAGAATTTTGCAATGAATTAGGGTTCAGTTTCAGTTCATTTAAGCTCAATTGTGATTCACAGAGTGCTATATGCCTAGCTAAGAACGCAATTCATCATGACAGGACAAAACATGTTGCAACCAAGATTCATTTCATTCGGGATACTGTGGACCTAGGTATGGTTAACATTCAAAAATTCATACTACCCTAAACCCAGCAGACATGCTAACTAAGTGCTTACCTAGAAATTCTTTTGAGAAGTGCCTCATAACAATGAGGGTCTCCACCTAAGCGAAGGAAGGCGTGCTCGTTGATGGTCATGTTGGTTGGGTCATTGATATGCTCTAGAAGTTTTAATCCTATACTACTGCAAGTGCACAGATATGCAGATGTAGTACTTAGGTATCGAATCCACATAGACTCCGGTCAACGATAGATATTAAAACAATCGAGATTAAACTAAGATGAAAGAAATGTGATGTAACTAAAAAGCAAGCAAGAAAGTAAATCAGATAGCAGGATTGGTTGTGAAAACAGTTAACTTAAAGTGCTAAGTCTAGGGCGTTCTCAGGAAATCAGACAAGCAGATAAATCATTCAGTCATGATCTAATTAAGAACAGTTCTAGAACTCAAAACACGGATATAGAATTAACCAACTGTCGTTGCGAGAATTTTTCTAAGTCTAAGTGCGGCAATCCAAATTCCTTTGCAATTACTAACAGATTAAACCAGCATTAATTCCAAGTTCGATATGTTCACAATTAAACTAAACCAAATTCCTTTGCGAGTAATTTAATTGCTCAACCTAAATAGTTCAGATTCTAAACCACACTGTCGTGTCGTATTTAGCAACCTAAGATCTAGATTCTAATTGATCAGGTTAGAACTAGCATTAAATACAATTTAGATCGAAGAACAAATAAGTTATGAATCCTTAACTGAATAAATTAAATCTAGCAAGTCATGAAATCCTATATGAGAAACCCTAAACCTAACTAGGAATCTAGTCAGACATAGATGATGTAAACATAATCAATGTATAAATAAATTGCATATAAGAAATCAAAGGAGTAAAGGGTTCGAAATCTTCTCCAAATACGAGATGAAGTACAGGTTCAGATCAGCCCCAGAATCTCTCTAAATCTCTCAGCTCAAAGTATGAATGCTTGATAATAGCGTATTGAAAGTGTCTCCTAAAAACTGATCTAAAAACCTAATTAAATAGCTAAAACACGTTTTGGGGCTTCTGTGTAAATATCTGGAACTTCTGGGCAACTTTGCAATATCTCATAACTTCATTAACTCTCGCGAGTCTGGCCCATTCGTGTTGTGCATCGATCGATGCAGGTGTGCAACGATCGACGCAGTCCTCTGTTCTGGACAGTGAGCTTCACCTCTCGGGTCAAATCTCCAAAATACACCAAATAGCTCCATAATCTCCACTTCTGCTTCAAACGTGCGTGTACCTAATAAGACCTGTAAAATACTCTAAAGAAACACAAATAGACTCTAAAACACACTTATATCATGGTTTAAAACTAGCAAAAACCATGATATATCAGTCATCTCGCACGAGTACAAGGAAAAGAGAAACATGTTAGTTTCTCGGCAATAAACCAACATGCATGATTAGATCGGAACTCAGAAATGAAAGATCTAAAGAAATCAAGTAGTCCTACTGGGTTAGAAGGGCTCACTATGTACATGCAGGAAGCATCTCGTATGCAGCTCTCTCTGCGCGATCTGAAAAGTCACATGCTGCGAAAAATGGAGTTAGGGTTTGAAAAATGGAGTCCTTGCACGCATTTGTTTAGTCAAAGAAAAGAAGAATTTTGTGTATCGATCTCCTGATGTATGCCACATATTCCTACTCTTCTACTGCCAGAAAAGTTCTTCATCTCTATAAGCCCCTTTCAATTTTACTGTAATTTACATCACCTCCCCTTGTGTTATAATATCATCTTTTAGAACCTCCTCCATAGTTTTCTGCAGCTCATTTATCTTTTCCTTTCCGTATAAGAGATTGTTTTTCCTCCATTTAGACAGCTCATGCTTGCATCTGCCAATCGTAGAGACAATATATGCATTATTATAAACAATATAAATTTAAATTAAATGTATAAACCAAAAATAACCAAAAAAAATCTAAATCTATTTCACTAAATTAAATTTAAAGAACTTTTCTCGTCTCACATTTTGCCTTTTTCCTCAGTCTATTTTTTCTTTTTAAAACCACAAAATCATAGTTTCCCACATAAATCATAAAATCGTAATTTTCATCAAAACCATGAAACAATAAAAAATAAAATAAAATTCTACTAAAACCATATAATTATGTTTTCCTACCAAAATGGTAAAATCATGTTTTCCCATAACGTAAAACTATTTTCCACTAAATCGTAAAATCATGTTTCCTTTCCAAAGTAATGAATCGTGTTTTCCGCCAAAAATGTAAAAACACATATATTTTCTCATAAACCATAAAATCTTGTTCTCACGCCAAAATCATAAAATCATATTTTTCCATAAAATTAAAAATCTTGTTTTCCTACTAAAACGCAAATCTACATTTTCTGCCAAAATGAAAAATCTCTTGTTTTCATACTAAAACGCAAAACTACGTTTTCTGCCAAAACCGAAATCCATAATAGCATTTGATTTTTGAATTTTTAAAGGTTAAAATTCGGAACCAATATATCCCTTATTACTTTGTTAGGGAAAAAATATTACATAAATATTATTATTATTTATTTACAAAATGTCACATTCTCGTCGAAATAAATCCGAACGGATTTTTAACATAAATGATTTATTTTTATTTTTTGAAAAATCAATTTAAATAATTTGTTTAGAAATTAATTTATTATTTTGAAAAATAAAAGTTTCTAAAAAGTATACAACAATAACAAACTATTATTTAATTTATTACTTTAATAATTTTATAAATATTTTATATTAATTATTTATTTATTTATTTATTTATTTTATAAAAAAATTAAAAATCAGTTACCAACTTATTTCATTTTAAAAAATTCAGTTAATTAAAAATTTTAGTTATACAAAAGAATTAGTTGAATTAGGAAAATCTTATAGAAAACTAAACTACTCAAAGTAGCTTTTAGGGTGATTTAGTTTTTAGTGAAAAAACGAATGCTTCTCTAGTAAAGAGTAGATACCACTGTTTTTTTTTTTTAACGCTGGGTATTTCATTCATTTCATACTTCCCCAAAAGGGGAGATAACAAAGACAATGTATCCTCACCAGAGGGCTAAAGACAAGAAAAATTGAAAGCAAGCTAAAGACAACATAGCCAGTAGGCATAAGGCAAGAATAAAGAGAGTAAGGAGAGAGAACAGTGCTGGTGCAGAGGCCAGACCGTCAACCTAGCCACCCTCGACAGCCGAGAAGTGGCGAAAAGAAGGTTGTGATGGTGCATTGGACACTTGTTCCTTCAGCAAAAGTTATCGCAACCAATGCGGTCCTCCTCTAGCGACATAAGATTGGAGTTTGTTGCAGCTATTGACACTGCCCGCTATTGCTATAGCCACTTGGTTCCTTCTCACGTTCACATGCTCACAACTGAAACTTTCGAAATCAGAGAGCGTGTTTAATATTTCATAGATCCGCTGTTGATGTTCCGGAAAGGACTGTTGATTCGTCATCACGTTCCTAGCCAAGGCAAGGTCGGATTCAAAAATGACGTTGCGATACCGCAGGTGCTTTAGACTTTCGGTTGCCCAGGACAGCGCTCGTAATTCATTCTCCTCCGCTGAGAACACCGGAAAGAAAGATCTGCGACTGTGATGGAGCACGTTCCCGTAATGGTTACGTACTATCCAAGCAACTCCTCCATTTCCATTACTGGCGGACCAAGAGGCTCCTATATTTCACTTAATAGAACCAGCAGGTGGTGGTTTCCACGTTAAATCCGAGGGAGGAGCAGTAATCGGAGGAACTTCAGGCTGTGAGCTATGGTTCACCGCGAACCACATGTCTGCATCTTCATAAGCTTTGTCCAGGATAGCTGTAGCACTTAGCTTTGTTTGCTCAAAAACGTGACTGTTTTTAGCCTTCCATATGTGCCATAAATTCCACGGGTAAGCACGCCGACAACGTTCATCCCCTGTTTTAGCTGCCATACCTATACTAAATAGTATCTATAACTAAAATTAGTGTTATTGGAAATAATTTTTATTAATATAAATATATCATTTCATGGTCAACTATTGGTCATCAAACTAAAATCTTAGAAATTCAAAGTCTTGGTTTGTTAAGAAACCGAGTTTTACCTGTGATATTTTCTCTGGTATATGTTTTTCTTTTCAAAATATATCTTCCACTTATACATCTCATTTTCTATACATTTTTTTTATCACGAAACTTTCATTCATACTCTAAGAATCTGGAATACAAGAGATACGGGGAATATTACATCCTCTTTAATTACAACAATTAAACTCTTATATACAAGTAGAAGATAGATTCTTTAAAGAGAATGACAGCGAAAATGAGACACCACCCAAATGCGTCAAGACGAATCTCAAAGTAATACCGGATTCGATAGAAATAGTCAACATAATTTGTGACTTTTGAAGACAATCTTTCCTTCTAGACTCGCAACAAAGACCATCATGATTACTTCTTTTGTTCTAGTACAGACCGGTACACAAGATAGCAAAATAGAAAAGGGATTGAAGAGTGTTTCTGGTATTGAAGCTAGCCGAAAAAACTAGTTCTCTATTGGATAAGAGAGATGGTGGATAAGGTCTCTTCCTATAAAGGGAGGAAGATGAAAGCAGTCTTTTCCAATGAAAGAAAGCTTGAAATGATCTCTTCTATAAAAAGGAGAAAGGTGGAAGTGATCTCTCTCAGGCGAAGGAAGAAATTGATAACGCCTTGTGATTACGTTAAGAACTCTCGTAAGATCGGATACAATCGTTGCAAATGTATAGTCCTGGGCTAGAATTGAAGGCATGGCCCAATGGAGACAATTTTCCTAACTGGCCCAACTTTGATGAAAAGACCGGGATTGGAGACAAAATTGACCGTGAGGGGATGGGTCATCCTGGATATGTCGCCGGATATACAGTCTGTTGGGAATGTCCTGAAATCTATTTGTACTTACTCTGAGAGAAAGTCGTGTTGTCGAGATGAGACAATCATATGACACTAGGTACTCGTAATGCTTTGCTAGAAGCCACTTATGATCAATGAGTTTAGAACTCATTGCTAGTGTTATATGATCCTACAGGGTCACACACCTAAGCAAACTGGACATTGAATGTGAGGTTGATCATTAATGTAATGATCGGATGAATGCATATTTGATATGCATTCGATGTCATCTTTTCTGGGCAGTGTCGATCGACGCACTATGTGTATCGGTCGACACGGATCGACTGTGTCGATCGACACAAAGAGTGTGTCGGTCGACACAACTCGCGGATTAGCAGATTAAATCGGTTTAATCATTAGTTAATCCCGTTGCGGTTTAAGTCGACATATATAAGATATATGGTCGACCTAAACTCGATCCTAACCTAATTGATAGCCACCAGAAACAGAAAAGAAACCTCTCTGGAGATCAGATCTCTGATAGGCACTAGCATCCCTGCTGTCCAGTTCTGTGTGCGTGTGGATACCAGTAGAGGCGCAGCACTTGAGGCGCTCTAGATCTCGATTACTTGCTAAGACTTCCGCTGCTAATCACTAGGTAATCTCCAGATCTGATAAGATTCAATTACATGAACCTGTAGATCCTAGGCTCGGAATTCAGACTAGGATTGCCTAATTGGATTAGGAATCTGCTAGAAATTCCTTCAGTGGTATCAGAGCTTTAGGGTTCCATTGAATCTGTAGCATGTTGATTAGATTAGTTGAATCTGAATCTATGTATAGTTGATACAAGCATGCTAAAATTCGTTTTCATGAAAATCTAGTTTTTAGGTTTTTTGATTGAAAAACGTTTAGGGCTTATCGCACTGTGTCGATCGACACCAATCCGGTATCGGTCGACACAGAAGGATAACCCGAATAGAACTTATTCACATGGTGTCGATCGACACAAGAGTTCTGTCGGTCGACACAGACCTCGCTAGAATGATGAATCGGTTCAATTGGATTGGACCGGTTATCGAGCTTGGTTAATGATGGTTTAACTGCGATTGGTTTGATTAGGTTGGTGTCGACCGATCCTAGTGTAGCATCGATCGACACTGACCGGTATTCAAAACCGGATCAATTGATTTGATCGGTTATCGCGGATTGCTTTTGGTTATTCTACATCGATCGATACTATAGTAGTGTCGGTCGACATCAGATTCGATGATTGGGGTTTTGGAGCCTGCAATCACAGAACCAAAGCATGATAAATCAATTAATTATAAGAATTAAAACATAATAAAACTGAACGTTTTAATGATTCCGTTCCTCAATCAAATATCAAGTGACACTTGATGTCTTTCCAATCTTGTCGACTGTTAAGACTCGTTTCATTGAGTGATAGGCTTGCAGTGCAAGGTATCCACAATTACATGAGTAAGGCAGGAAGTAATCGTGTTGATGGGCTTGCAGTGCAAGGCATCAACAATTACATGACTGAAAAGATTGGTTTACTTGACTGGGCCATCAAAATCGTTTTGGGCTCAGAGACATCAGGTGGATTGGACATAAGATGTCGATCCACAACCAAGAGTTATATTGGATATAACTAGCAAGGTCGTTGCTTACCTAGATAGCTAAAGTTGGGTGATAGCCAGTGGCTCACTCAAGTTTAGTGAAGTATGGGTCTTGGATCATTATATTCATTTGAGGAAACATTGTTTGAATATAATGCGAGTTTTCTTAATTGTTAAGACTTCTCATTTCTTGAACATCATAACTAAACCTCCCTTGTTTTTCAGCTATGTCTAGCACAAACCATCGTAACAATTTCTCCCTGCGATCCGTCCTTGAGAAGGACAAGTTAAATGGATCGAACTTTCTTGAATGGTATTGGAACTTGAGAATTGTTCTCAAGCAGGAGAAGAAGGACTATGTCCTTGAGAAAGTTCTCCCTAAGAAGTACCGAGCCAATGCCTGGCAGTCAGATAAGGATGCTTGGGATAAGCATTCTAATGATGCGGTGGATGTGAGTTGTCTCATGTTGGCTACCATGAACTCGGAATTGCAGAAGCAATATGAGTACGTGGAGTCGCCAAAAGAGATGATCACTGGCCTGAAAAGTATGTTTCAGGAGCAGGCACGAACTCAGAGATACCAGACGGTAAGATCTCTGATTGAGTGCAAGCTACCAATGGGTGAACCAGTTAGTCCTCATGTCATTAAGATGATGGGTTATATTGATAACCTGGGGAAACTGGATTGTCCCATTAGCCAAGAGTTGGCTACTGACATCATTCTACAGTCGCTGCCGTCAAGCTATGATCAATTTGTTATGAACTATAACATGAACAACTTGACGAAGACGTTGACTGAATTGCATGGGATGCTTAAGACTGCTGAACCAAACATCAAGAAGGACACCCCAAATGTCCTTATGGTACAAAAGGGTGAAAGGTTTAAGAAACTTGGTAAGAACAAAGGTGATGGCAAGACGAGCTTGATTGTGAATCCAAGTGAATCTGGCCATGTTCCTAAGGTTAAAACCAGTCCTTCTGAAGATGTTAAGTGCCGTTATTGTAACGGTTATGGGCATTTGAAAAGAAACTGCAATAAATTCTTGGAAGATTATGAGAAGCTGAAGAAGACGTACGAGACTTCTTCTTCAGGTATTATGTTATAGAAGTAAATGTTACTTCTTATAATCCTACTTATTGGGTATTTGATACCAGCTGTGGTACTCATGTTTTGTGAAAATGTGCAGGGCCTGAGCAAAAGTAGGATTATAGAGAATGGACAAGTGAACCTACGCGTAGGAATGGAGCAAGAGTTGCTGCATTAGCCGTAGGAGTATTTCATTTGTTTTTCCTTTTATGGCATGTTTTGAACTTAAAACTGCTACTATGTATCTGCTGTGAGCAGAAGGATTATTTCTATTCCTTGTTTGGAGTTGGAAGGATATCGGTTTTCAAATTAAGAATAAGTGTTATTCATTTGATTACAATGATATATTTTATAGTAGCAATCCATTAGAGAATGGACTTTATGTTCTAAAATGTGCATAACTATAACATTAATACCAAGAGATTCAAGTCAAAAGATACGAATCAAACTTCTCTCTAGCATTATCGTTTTGAACCACATAAATGAGAAACAGATTCAGAAGCTCCATAGTGATGGATTTTTGGGCTCATCTGATTATGAATCATAATGAGTAAAGTGAATCTGGTTTATTGGGTAAAACGACAGAGGCCGCTTTCGAAATGGTAGTGTCGATCGACACAAACGGTGTGTCGGTCGACACAAGTTGCGAACGGATAAAATGAAAGGGCAAGAGGCTTATTGGGCTTTATAAATACGAATGCACATGGCCCGATGAGCGAAAATGCTAGAGGAAAATTACAGTACTTCATTACCTTTACTGATATTTCAGAAGGTACAGTTATATCTTATTTATAAGACATAAGTCAGAATCTTTGAAAAGTTCAAAGAGTTCCAAAAGTGAAGTACTTAATCAATTTGGCAAAGGTATTAAAGCTCTACGATGAGATCATGGAGGTGAATACTTAAGTCAAGAATGTAGTGATCATCTGAGAGATTGTGAAAGTGTTTCACAAGTCACTCCTCCTGAATCGGACTTTATTAGATATGGTTCGATCAATGATGAGTCACTTAGATCTTCCAATATCCTTCTAAGAATACACTCTAAAATTGTCTGAGTTTACATTAAATAGTGTTCCATTAAAATCAGTTACAAAGATACCACATGAGATGTGGAATGTAAATGTTTCTGATTTATCCATCATGGAGATTTGGAGTTGTGAGGCTTATATAAAACGTTTAATCTCTGATAAGCTCACACCCAAATCTGATAAGTACTGCTTCATTGGTTGTCCTAACAAAACCAAGGCATGCTACTTTTACAACCAGTTTGAGAACAAATTGTTTGTTGCTCGGAACTATGTTTTCTTGAGAAAGACTTTCTTTCCAAGAAGAACAGTGGGAGTAAAGTACAACTCGAAGAAATTCGAGAATCACAGGAGACTGTTCAACCCGATGAGGAAGAGCAGCAGTTGGATCTACAAAGAGTTGTAGAACCTGCAACTGTGGTGCCTGACGTTTGCAAGGATCTGATGAATGAATATTAGATATACATTCAAAAAGCGAGTTTTAAATATGTGTCGATCGACGCAAAAGTTGCATCGATCGACACAGGTCGCGAACCAAAATATTTTGGTTTATGATTTAATTAACTACGGTTTAAATCTTGGTTAATTAGATCGTGGTAAAAGTCTACATATGAGATATGTGCGTGACTTTTAACACAAGACTGAAGCTCGTAGATCCAATAGGATCCGTCACGAACCCGAGAAATGGGGATATCTCGTAACCAATTGCCGTGATCTACTGATCATTGAAAGTGACGGGCCTGCGAAATTTGAAGAAGCAATGATGGGCCTTGACTCCGAAAGTGGCTAAAAGCCGCTGAATCCGGAATGGCGATGTCCAAAGCTGGATTGGTGGAAAAGGTTTCAAGTCAATTCATGGTATTAACTGTGAAGAAACCTAATCCCAGACACCATGCTTATGTCCATTCGGATTCTCCTAGCTACCGCCACTCATAATGGTTATGAGATCTGGCAGATGGATGTGAAAAACAGTTTTCCTTAAAAGAATTCTGAAAAGGGATGTGTACATGACACAACCTGAAGTTTTCATTGATCCTAATGAAGCCAGGAAGATATGCAAGCTTCATCGATCCATTTATGAATTTAAGCAAGCATCTCGGAGTTGGAATCTTCGTTTTGATGAAGAAGTCAAAAGGTTTGATTTCGTCATAAATGAAGTGGAAACATGTGTTTACAAGAAGACTAGTGGGAGCGCAATTGCATTTCTAGTATTGTATGTTGATAACATACTACTCCTCGGAAATGAAGTTCCATTGTTTACAGTCTATTGAGACTTGATTCAAAAGGTTATTTTTCGACAAAATTAAGGGAGAAACCATATACATTCTTGGAATAAGAATCTATAGAGATAGATTGGATAAGCTATGTGGATTGTGTCAAGATACTTATGTGATAAGTTCTTACACAGATCCAGTATGCATGATTCCAAGAAGGACTTTGTGCAAATGACTCTTGGTATTACTCTTAGCAAGACGCAGTGTCCTTCGACACACGCTGAGCTAGGGCGAATGAGGGTCAGGCTACTGCTAAAGGCATTAGATGTCTTAAGATGTGATCTTAATTTTAATGGGAGTCAATGTTATTAATTTTAGTTATGATATGATGTTCGTATAAACATAATATGATTATGTTATTGAAATCTGACATCTGTATTATTTAATAATGGTTATTAAATAATAGTCCCAAAGTAATTTATGACATTTTATAGGTCATCAAGTATGTGACTTGATCATGAAACCCTATAAATAATAAATGACATAAATTATGTTTGTCCCTGGTCGAGGTTGTTAAAGTGGGACATTAACAACCACGTGAGACTAGTATGTGAGGTGACTGATGACTAAGTTTCATGGAGTCATTAATAAGAGTATTAAAGTCAATCACATAGGTATGTGTTAGAGAACACATGATCGGACATGACCCACTGATGAGAACTCTACGGGATAGTTATATAAGTGTCATGAGAGTTTTCATTACGACTATAGAGTATAGTCCTTAGACCTGAGTTCATCATGATTTCTTACATGTGAATTGGTCCGCTTTGACCTTGTCAAACGTCAGTCGTAACTGGTGATCATAAAGACATTGATTGGGCGTATCATGAAGCGTGTGAAGGAACAGGGATGGAACAAGATGGGAATTGTCCCTCCTATATAACAGGAGATAAATATCTCAGGGCCCATCGAAGATTTGATACTGAGAAAATGTGTGGCCACACTCAAACGAGGTGATTGTCAGTCGTTTGGCTTGTCAGTATGAATCGGAATTCGATGAACATGATTTTGGCTTAATAAGGATGACACGGATCTTGCCTTATGCCGGATCGAGATATAGTGACGAAGGGATTATAGGAATAGATGATTCCAGTACAAGTGGGAGATTGTTGGGAATGTCCTGAAATCTATTTGTACTTACTCTGAGAGAAAGTCGTGTTGTCGAGATGAGACAATCATATGACACTAGGTACTCGTAATGCTTTGCTAGAAGCCACTTATGATCAATGAGTTTAGAACTCATTGCTAGTGTTATATGATCCTACAGGGTCACACACCTAAGCAAACTGGACATTGAATGTGAGGTTGATAATTAGTGTAATGATCGGATGAATGCATATTTGATATGCATTCGATGTCATCTTTTCTGGGCAGTGTCGATCGACGCACTATGTGTATCGGTCGACACGGATCGACTGTGTCGATCGACACAAAGAGTGTGTCGGTCGACACAACTCGCGGATTAGCAGATTAAATCAGTTTAATCATTAGTTAATCCCGTTGCGGTTTAAGTCGACATATATAAGATATATGGTCGACCTAAACTCGATCCTAACCTAATTGATAGCCACCAGAAACAGAAAAGAAACCTCTCTGGAGATCAGATCTCTGATAGGCACTAGCATCCCTGATGTCCAGTTCTGTGTGCGTGTGGATACCAGTAGAGGTGCAGCACTTGAGGCGCTCTAGATCTCGATTACTTGCTAAGACTTCCGCTGCTAATCACCAGGTAATCTCCAGATCTGATAAGATTCAATTACATGAACCTGTAGATCCTAGGCTCGGAATTCAGACTAGGATTGCCTAATTGGATTAGGAATCTGCTAGAAATTCCTTCACAGTCAACATGGTTAAACGGTTTGGGATGTGGTCCACCAGTAAAGAGGAGGACTAGAAGATTCCGTATACAGAGACTTCGAGCTTGGTTTGAATCGATTCCGGCGGAGATGAAGCTCTGAGATGCAGAGTTTAGATCGATGAGACGGAGGAGTCATAAACTCCACCCGATAGATGATGAGAAAGATCTCATTTTCTATACATCTCCAATTTTTTTAATGATTTGTTGTCGAAACGGGAGTTTTTGTGCAAGCTACGCATCCGATAGGTGGACAAGATTGTACAGAGAAATTCTTAAATCAAGACCGTTATAAACATTGTGTAGGATTGTCTTATAGAAACGGTGTTTGCATTCTATCCGAAGGACTTCCTCCAAAAACTTCTATATATCGTTGTTGTTCGTAAATTAAATATGTAATATGGCCTTCTCTCCCTGATCAAATGTGTTGTTTCCTTTAAGTCTTCTTTACCTATGGTAAAATGTTCTTTTTCAGTGGGAAAATCAAATAAATTTAAATTCCACTCATGTCAATTGCATATTTCAAAATGCTTATGAATTTTTTTTTTTTAAAATTAATGAGGTTGTTAGAGCATGTACATTAGTAAACCCCCTCTTGGGGGTTCTTAAGAATTTTTTATTATTAATTTTTTTTTTTTGCATTTGGGAAAAAAAATTAAAAAAAGAAGAAAGAGCCAATCGCGTCATGCCACGTGGCATGAACAGTTAAGAACTCAGCTCTTAACTAAGAACTTTTGCTAAGAGCTAATGGTGAAACTCGTAATATTTAATTATTTATTTCTTAAGAACTTTGGCTAAGAACCCCATAAGAACTCCTAATGCACATGGTCTTATGTGATGGAATTCGTTAAAGATAGCACTTGTCAAAAATGTAATACCGATAGATACACCTATTAATTTGTACTAGTTTCATTGTTGTGTTTCACAAGGTTCGAATGCTTGTTTGTTGACAAAACTATGTAATTCTAATATAGATGTACATTTCTTGCCTATGTTTATATATTTGTTTATATTACTAATATTAAAATATGATTATATTTTGTATAGCATATCGAGAAAAACTGAAATAAATTTTATTTGGGGGGGGGCTATAAAATAACAACAGAAATTTGCTAAATATTCCTTTAGTGGCATATAAAAATATGATAAAAATATTTTAATAAATCAAATGGATTAATTATGAGAAAAAATTGTGGTGGCACTAAAACATGAATTAATTACTATAAAAGCATCTGAGATTTAAATATTTGTTGACCGAAAGTTTGGTCTAAAATAACCCTACAAATCTTTGTTAAAAATAAAATAATTACAAAGATGTCATTATTATTTAATTTTCACATCAATAAAAATGAATCTTATTTATAAAAATGCCACTTTCCGTCTTAATAAATCTGCCACCTTTGGTTGTGTTCTTAACACAATTTCTCAGGACTATTCATGTTATAATAGTAAAATGAGGTATATATTCATTCAATTGGATGAAGTTTAGAAACACCAAGATTACATATAATTTCTTAGTCAAAGTCAAATCAAGAACTTTGTTTGAAACTAATAGTCTTAAGCAATCAAGAAAGAAAGCAAATGAGATTAGATAAAAGATGAAGGGGAAATTATTTAAAATGCCCCCAAAATTGATTTTAAATAAAAGTGTACCCTCGAAATTGAATCAAATGCAAAACTGCCCTTTCGGTCTTAAGAAATTACCACGATGTCCTTACGACCAATCAAAAAACGGAAAACGTAATTACCATTATAACCTTCGACTATTTCAGACTTCTATTAATGTCTGAGACGTTGGACTCTAATAGAAGTCTGACACATAATTAATTAGTAAAATTAAATTTTAAAATTATAAAAAAAAATATTTTGTCAAAACTTTTATATATATAAACAATGTTAGTTAAGTATGTCTTCATCCAAAACATTTCAGATTTCTTGACTTCAGAGGTCTGGAGCAGATTAATTTAGTAAATTTTAATTTAAAAATAGTAAAAACATATTTTGTTAAAAAAACTAAACAGAAATTAAATATAGACAGTTTTGAAATATATAAATTAAATTTCGTAAATTTGAATCAGATTAAAAATATATAAAGTGGTAGAGTAGTTTCTAGACCTTAGAACATACTTTGTAATGGAACATATACATATAACTTACATATAACCTTAGGGTTAGATTCATGGTTTAGGAAATTCACATGTGAAAAAATTATATTTGCACATGTATGTTATAATGCAGATATAATTAACGAATTTGATGTGTTCTAGGTATTTTGTTTAAATATTTTTCACTATTAAGTGATAAATACTAGATTTAGGGTTTATCAGACTTCTAATTTTGGGGTTTCGTAAATACTTTGAACCAAATATACCTTAAATGGTTAAAATTGACTAAAGTTTATGTAATTTTAATTTACATATGTCCAAAACTCCCATGTTTAATTTATGTATCCGAAATTTCCCTCAAAATATTTTTAATAGTTTTATAATTTAAATTTCCAACTTAATTTTTTAACAACTCAGTTTTAACCGTTTAAGGTATATTTGGTTAAAAACACCATGTAGCTTGATCTATGTTTGATATATGAAGTTGGATATCATATTTTCAACTATAGGGTTAGACTGAGGGTTTCTGAATTTTTATTCATATTGTTACATTTGCATATACTGGTTAGGTTGTGATTATATTAAACGAGTTTGATGTTTTTTATAAGTTTTCTATATAATATGATGGTATTTAAGTAGTAATTAGTAGATTTAGGATATATCAGACTTTCATGTTAATCTGATTCACGTACCTGATTTTTCAGACTACCGAAGAAGTCTGACTAAACTCGACCAAATACTAAACCCTACTTGGAAATTTACCCCATATATAAACAGAAGTTACCAACATTAGTCCATAAAATTCATTATCAAATTTCTCTCTCTAAAACGGAAACACACTCCCTCTCTAAGCACTCTCTAAAAACTCTCGGAAAACCCTCAACCGCCATCGCCACCGCCGTCGTCATCTTCTTCATTCTTGTAATTATCTCTCCTTTTTCTTCTCTCCTGACCAGTCCCTACACCGCGTCGTCGTATTCTAAGCTCTTCTTTCTGCAAATATTTGAGATCTATACGAAAGAAGTCATTTTTTCTTTGATGGTTGCTGGTGCTGTTATTATCGTCCCGATTATCTTGAGGGCATTTGGTTTATTGTAATATAAGTCCTATGTATCCAAGTACAATTTTATGTATTATAAGATGAATTTTCATCCAATTTTAAATATGCGAATTGTCCTCTTTTGAAGCTACTAAAGAACTCGGTCTCAAGACTTCATATGATGTCTGAATAATAAATACTATATTCTCAGACTTCATATGAAGTCTGTGTAACAAATAATTTTTTTCACACTTCGTATGGAGTCTGAATCTACAATAATTAGTTTTCAGACTTCAAATAATGTCTGAACAATAAATATTAAAACTATCATATGATATCGGGGATATCCACTGTTGTTGACGCGTGTACGTGACGACACGTAACCTTTTGCATGCCTGGGAGTTATTTTTTTTGTAAATTAAATGCGCGGGAGTTATGTAAAAAGGAGACGAAAAAAGCGTGGCAGTTATGTCTGCGGTAAAACCGTCCGATAGTGGTAAAACCGTCTCGTTTTAACTGCCCCTTATGAGACATATATAAATATGATTTTTAACCTTTTTTTACAGTTTCGCAGGAAAGTTAAAAAACATGTTCTCTCTCAAAGCCACTCAACCTACATCTTAAACTTTTTATGGGTATTGTTTCCAGATCTGGTTTCTCTCTGCTCCGCCGCTTACCTCCGACGGTTTGATTCATCAATTCATCCGGTAACAACTGTTTACAGGAAAGTAACCAGACGGCTAATGTTGTCTGACTTTAATTCCTGCGTGACACGTAGCCTTTTGCATGCCTGGGAGTTAATTTTTTTGTAAATTAAATGTGCGGGAGTTATGTAAAAAGGAGACGAAAAAAGCGTGGCAGTTATGTCTGCGGTAAAACCGTCTGATAGTGGTAAAACCGTCTCGTTTTAACTGCCCCTTATGAGACATATATAAATATGATTTTTAACCTTTTTTTACAGTTTCGCAGGAAAGTTAAAAAACATGTTCTCTCTCAAAGCCACTCAACCTACATCTTAAACAGTTAGTAACCAGACGGCTAATGTTGTCTGACTTTAGATCCAGGATAGCTGTAGCACTTAGCTTTGTTTGCTCAAAAACGTGACTGTTTCTAGCCTTCCATATGTGCCATAAAATCCATGGGTAAGCACGCCGACAACGTTCATCCCCTGTTTTAGCTGCCATGCCTATACTAAATAGTATCTATAACTAAAATTAGTGTTATTGGAAATAATTTTTATTAATATAAATATATCATTTCATGGTCAACTATTGGTCATCAAACTAAAATCTTAGAAATTCAAAGTCTTGGTTTGTTAAGAAACCGAGTTTTACCTGTGATATTTTCTCTGGTATATGTTTTTCTTTTCAAAATATATCTTCCACTTATACATCTCATTTTCTATACATTTTTTTTATCACGAAACTTTCATTCATACTCTAAGAATCTGGAATACAAGAGATACGGGGAATATTACATCCTCTTTAATTACAACAATTAAACTCTTATATACAAGTAGAAGATAGATTCTTTAAAGAGAATGGCAGCGAAAATGAGACACCACCCAAATGCGTCAAGACGAATCTCAAGGTAATACCGGATTCGATAGAAATAGTCAACATAATTTGTGACTTTTGAAGACAATCTTTCCTTCTAGACTCGCAACAAAGACCATCATTGTTCTAGTACAGACCGGTACACAAGATAGCAAAATAGAAAAGGGATTGAAGAGTGTTTCTGGTATTGAAGCTAGCCGAAAAAACTAGTTCTCTATTGGATAAGAGAGATGGTGGATAAGGTCTCTTCCTATAAAGGGAGGAAGATGAAAGCAGTCTTTTCCAATGAAAGAAAGCTTGAAATGATCTCTTCTATAAAAAGGAGAAAGGTGGAAGTGATCTCTCTCAGGCGAAGGAAGAAATTGATAACGCCTTGTGATTACGGTAAGAACTCTCGTAAGATCGGATACAATCGTTGCAAATGTATAGTCCTGGGCTAGAATTGAAGGCATGGCCCAATGGAGACAATTTTCCTAACTGGCCCAACTTTGATGAAAAGACCGGGATTGGAGACAAATTTGACCGTGAGGGGATGGGTCATCCTGGATATGTCGCCGGATATACAGTCAACATGGTTAAACGGTTTGGGATGTGGTCCACCAGTAAAGAGGAGGACTAGAAGATTCCGTATACAGAGACTTCGAGCTTGGTTTGAATCGATTCCGGCGGAGATGAAGCTCTGAGATGCAGAGTTTAGATCGATGAGACGGAGGAGTCATAAACTCCACCCAATAGATGATGAGAAAGATCTCATTTTCTATACATCTCCAATTTTTTTAATGATTTGTAGTCGAAACGGGAGTTTTTGTGCAAGCTACGCATCCGATAGGTGGACAAGATTGTACAGAGAAATTCTTAAATCAAGACCGTTATAAACATTGTGTAGGATTGTCTTATAGAAACGGTGTTTGCATTCTATCCGAAGGACTTCCTCCAAAAACTTCTATATATCGTTGTTGTTCGTAAATTAAATATGTAATCTGGCCTTCTCTCCCTGATCAAATGTGTTGTTTCCTTTAAGTCTTCTTTACCTATGGTAAAATGATCTTTTTCAGTGGGAAAATCAAATAAATTTAAATTCCACTCATGTCAACAGCATATTTCAAAATGCTTATGATTTTTTTTTTTAAATTAATGAGGTTGTTAGAGCATGTACATTAGTGAACCCCCTCTTGGGGGTTCTTAAGAATTTTTTATTATTAATTTTTTTTTTTGTATTTGGGAAAAAAAATTAAAAAAAGAAGAAAGAGCCAATCGCGTCATGCCACGTGGCATGAACAGTTAAGAACTCAGCTTTTAACTAAGAACTTTTGCTAAGAGCTAATGGTGAGACCCGCAATATTTAATTATTTTTTTCTTAAGAACTTTGGCTAAGAACCCCATAAGAACTCCTAATGCACATGGTCTTATGTGATGGAATTCGTTAAAGATAGCACTTGTCAAAAATGTAATACCGATAGATACACCTATTAATTTGTACTAGTTTCATTGTTGTGTTTCACAAAGTTCGAATGCTTGTTGTTGACAAAACTATGTAATTCTAATATATATGTACATTTCTTGCCTATGTTTATATATTTGTTTATATTACTAATATTAAAATATGATTATATTTTGTATAGCATATCGAGAAAAACTGAAATAAATTTTATTTGGGGGGGGGGGGGGGGGGGGGGGGGGGGGGGGGGGGGGGCTATAAAATAACAACAGAAATTTGCTAAATATTCCTATAGTGGCATATAAAAATATGATAAAAATATTTTAATAAATCAAATGGATTAATTATGAGAAAAAATTGTGGTGACACTAAAACATGAATTAATTACTATAAAAGCATCTGAGATTTAAATATTTGTTGACCGAAAGTTTGGTTTAAAATAACCCTACAAATCCTTGTTAAAAATAAAATAGTTACAAAGATGTCATTATTATTTAATTTTCACATCAATAAAAATGAATCTTATTTATAAAAATGCCACTTTCCGTCTTAATAAATCTGCCACCTTTGGTTGTGTTCTTAACACAATTTCTCAGGACTATTCATGTTATAATAGTAAAATGAGGTATATATTCATTCAATTGGATGAAGTTTAGAAACACCAAGATTACATATAATTTCTTAGTCAAAGTCAAATCAAGAACTTTGTTTGAAACTAATAGTCTTAAGCAATCAAGAAAGAAAGCAAATGAGATTAGATAAAAGATGAAGGGGAAATTATTTAAAATGCCCCCAAAATTGATTTTAAATAAAAGTGTACCCTCGAAATTGAATCAAATACAAAACTGCCCTTTCGGTCTTAGGAAATTACCACGATGTCCTTACGACCAATCAAAAAACGGAAAACGTAATTACCATTATAACCTTCGACTATTTCAGACTTCTATTAATGTCTGAGACGTTGGACTCTAATAGAAGTCTGACACAGAATTAATTAGTAAATTTAAATTTTAAAATTATAAAAAAAAATATTTTGTCAAAACTTTTATATATATAAACAATGTTAGTTAAGTATGTCTTCATCCAAAACATTTCAGATTTCTTGACTTCAGAGGTCTGAAGCAGATTAATTTAGTAAATTTTAATTTAAAAATAGTAAAAACATATTTTGTTAAAAAAAACTAAACAGAAATTAAATATAGACAGTTTTGAAATATATAAATTAAATTTCGTAAATTTGAATCAGATTAAAAATATATAAAGTGGTAGAGTAGTTTCTAGACCTTAGAACATACTTTGTAATGGAACATTTACATATAACTTACATATAACCTTAGGGTTAGATTCATGGTTTAGAAAATTCACATGTGAAAAAATTATATTTGCACATGTATGTTATAATGCAGATATAATTAACGAATTTGATGTGTTCTAGGTGTTTTGTTTAAATATTTTTCACTGTTAAGTGATAAATACTAGATTTAGGGTTTATCAGACTTCTATAGAAGTCTGAATTTTGGGGTTTCGAAATACTTTGAACCAAATATACCTTAAATGGTTAAAATTGACTAAAGTTTATGTAATATTAATTTACATATGTCCAAAACTCCCATGTTTAATTTATGTATCCGAAATTTCCCTCAAAATATTTTTAATAGTTTTATAATTTAAATTTCCAACTTAGTTTTTTAACAACTCAGTTTTAACCATTTAAGGTATATTTGGTTAAAAACACCATGTAGCTTGATCTATGTTTGATATATGAAGTTGGATATCATATTTTCAACTATAGGGTTAGACTGAGGGTTTCTGAATTTTCATTCATATTGTTACATTTGCATATACTGGTTAGGTTGTGATTATATTAAACGAGTTTGATGTTTTTTATAAGTTTTCTATATAATATGATGGTATTTAAGTAGTAATTAGTAGATTTAGGATATATCAGACTTCCATGTTAATCTGATTCACGTACATGATTTTTCAGACTACCGAAGAAGTCTGACTAAACTCGACCAAATACTAAACCCTACTTGGAAATTTACCCCATATATAAACAGAAGTTACCAACATTAGTCCATAAAATTCATTATCAAATTTCTCTCTCTAAAACGGAAACACACTCCCTCTCTAAGCACTCTCTAAAAACTCTCGGAAAACCCTCAACCGCCATCGCCACCGCCGTCGTCATCTTCTTCATTCTTGTAATTATCTCTCCTTTTTCGTCTCTCCTGACCAGTCCCTACACCGCGTCGTCGTATTCTAAGCTCTTCTTTCTGCAAATATTTGAGATCTATACGAAAGAAGTCATTTTTTCTTTGAACTTTGTCTAGATCTAAACCAAAAATTGGTTTTTATATAATTCTCGTTTTAGATCCATACGGTTTTGAGTCCAAGTCATCCCCTTTTTCATATCTACTTTGTACTTTTTCTTGATCTGAACAAAAATAGATAGGTTTTTACATATTTCTCGTTTTAGATCCATACGGTTTTGAGTCTGAGTCATCCCCTTTTTCATATGTATTTTGTACTTTGTCTAGATCTGAACAAAAATAGATAGGTTTTTATATATTTCTCGTTTTAGATCCATACGGTTTTGAGTCCGAGTCGTCCCCTTTTTCATATGTACTTTGTCTACATCTGAACAAAAAAATTGGTTTTTATATATTTCTCGTTTTAGATCCATGCGGTTTTGAGTCCGAGTCATCCCCTTTTCATATGTCTTTTGTCTAGATCTGAACAAAAATAGATAGGTTCTATGCTTGAGTTAGACTCTATTAGAAGTCTGAAATCTGATTTGTTTTTGAATTAGACTATTTTAGAAGTCTGAAATCTGGCTGTTTACAATTGTTTTATGGTACCCAGGATGAGGCGATTCAGTCAGGTTCCAACCTCGAGTAGTAGTAGTTCATTCTCAAGTTCCACATTTCGACAATGATCCGGTTCATGCAATGGATTCCCCAAGAAATGTTTCTGCGGTCTGGACCCTGTCATGCGAACATCCACTACTGCCGATAATCCGGGAAGAAGATTATTTGGATGTCGTAACTGGGATGTAATTGTCTTTCTCTTCTGTTATGTAGCCAATTTTATTTTGTTTTGACTTATTCAAGCTTATATTTGGAATTCGAAGATGATTGTATATTTAAAATGTGGCTGTATAGGATGGTGGCTACCATATAATGAAGTGGTGGGATGAGGCTATGATGGAGGAGTTTCACGAGTTAAAGCTGAGTGTGGACCAACATGGTGAACAAATTGATTACATCTTCCTTTGTTATGCTGAAATTGACTGTGTTACCAACTTGCACGATGAGATCAAGAAAGCGCATGCAGAGATAGCTCAATTAAAGGAGCTCTTGACTGAGAAACCATCTAACCAGACAGTGCGTGGCGCCAATTATGAGTATCTGATGGTTGCTGGTGCTGTTATTATCGTCCCGATTATCTTGAGGGCATTTGGTTTATTGTAATATAAGTCCTATGTATCCAAGTACAATTTTATGTATTATAAGACGAATTTTCATCCAATTTCATTCATCATCCAATTTTAAATATGCGAATTATCCTCTTTTGAAGCTACTAAAGAACTCGGTCTCAAGACTTCATATGATGTCTGAATAATAAATACTATATTCTCAGACTTCATATGAAGTCTGTGTAACAAATAATTTTTCTCACACTTCGTATGGAGTCTGAATCTACAATAATTAGTTTTCAGACTTCAAATAATGTCTGAACAATAAATATTAAAACTATCATATGATATCGGGGATATCCACTGTTGTTGACGCGTGTATGTGACGACACGTAGCCTTTTGCATGCCTGGGAGTTAATTTTTTGTAAATTAAATGCGCGGGAGTTATGTAAAAAGGAGACGAAAAAAGCGTGGCAGTTATGTCTGCGGTAAAACCGTCCGATAGTGGTAAAACCGTCTCGTTTTAACTGCCCCTTATGAGACATATATAAATATGATTTTTAACCTTTTTTTACAGTTTCGCAGGAAAGTTAAAAAACATGTTCTCTCTCAAAGCCACTCAACCTACATCTTAAACTTTTTATGGGTATTGTTTCCAGATCTAGTTTCTCTCTGCTCCGCCGCTTACCTCCGACGGTTTGATTCATCAATTCCTCCTTTCGTTCATAAACTAAGTGAAACAGTTAGTAACCAGACGGCTAATGCTGTCTGACTCTAACTCTTAGCATTTTACTATAGCTCATTCACTTCTTTATGAGAGAACCTTCATGCTTTTGGAATAAACCCCTCTTTTGATTGAGATCACTTTAATCTCAAAACCTTGTCCCTTTGCCAAATGAGTTTGATCACCTTGCATTGAGTAAGATCCACTTGAAAACCTAATGAATGTTAAAGAGCTAGTTGATAGGAATGCTTGTCTAGGTTGAGAATTGAGCTAGGAGTTTTGTCTTGATGAGCATGGCTAAATTTTTGGGAGTAAGCCTAACTTGGTTTCATCTTGGTGACGTTGACTCGAATTGGGACTTGTTGATCTCGGTTTTGTCTTTGGATATGAGCTCCCGCCTTCAAACCTTTTCCCCAACTTGTTGTGATTGTGTTAAGCTTGCTTGTGGACAAGCAAGGTTTAAGTTTGGGGGAATTGATATACTTGTATTTTCATGGATTTAGGCTATTGTTAGGATCATGTTTTACTTCTTTTTAGTTTCCTTTAGCTTCATTTCTTTGGTCATTGGTGTGTTTAGAGTATAGGATCATCTAGATCTAGGTTTAGGCATTCTAGGCTTGCATTTGGAGTGTTTCCTATGTTTTGTAGGTTCTTGGAGTTGCTAAGGATGTTTGGAAGATTTTGGAGGCCAAAGGAGTGATTGCAAGTGAAATGGTGATGAAAGACCAAACCGATGAGCTTGAAAGATTGAGTCATATGAAGATATTACGTTGACTTTTAGCTCTGGGTTTCTGAATAAAAATCATGGGAAATTGAGTTAGCTTTCTAATGGAGGTGGTTTGAAGTCATTCGGAGCTATATGGAAAGAGTTATGCCTGATTTACTGGATGCATCTCAACATAGTCTGCAAAAAAGCAGACAGACTCATATCGACCGGCATATCGACCGAGCAGACCGATACGCTTCCTGGCCAGAAAATCCGAGAGCCCATATCGACCAGCATATCGACTGGCTGGCCGATACAGACTCTCGGATTAAATTCAGACAGTCCATATCGACTGGCTGGCCGATACAGACCCCAGAAACTGCCTTGGATCCGGGTCAACACCCGGTTTGTTCCGGGTTGACCCGGTTCGCACCATATTGACTATTTAATCCAAAAACCTATTTTCTATTGTTTCTTAAGCTTGTTTTGTTGCAAAAACTCTTTTGTAAGAACAAGATTGATTTCTTGGATTAATCTAGTACTTCTTTTGTGATTCCTTCATCAAATCTTTCAATCTATCTCTAGTCTCCTATGATCAACATTATTTCTATGGATTTTGTTGTTCATATGATGATTAGTGAGTAGTTCTTCATAGGGCTTATGGGTTAGGTAGGATTAGGTTGATTAGGGGTGATCAATAGATTTCTAATGCTTGATTGTTTAAAATCTCGTTTATCAAAGTGTGTTTAGTACCTAATTAGCCTTGATCACGTTGATTAGGATGTTTAGGATTTCTTGCCCACCATGTGTTCGATGAAATTCCAGTTCATAGCTTTGATAGAACTTTCACATTCTAGCACATGAAAATGTATGTTTAGAGTGATTGTTGGCGGTTTGGAACTTGTTTGATTGCTTGCTTGATTTTAATTCACAAATGAGAGTTTGTTCTTGAATTAGGATTAAGTAAAGAGATTAGTATTAAGAGATTAAACTATTCAACTTGTTGTGTTTCTTGCTAGGAGGTTAGCTTCTTTGAAGTTTGAATTAGGATCCTTGATCATACCGAGTCACCTATCCGTTGACCTTAACCTTTAGGCCTTATCTTTGTCATTGATTGAATCCACTTGTTTGTTTGCTTTTTGTTTACTTCTATTTGAATTGTCTTTGTTAGGATTGTTAGAAACAAAAACTTAATTGAGTGATTTGACTCTAGAGGTTTAGTTTGTGCTTATTGGTTTTATCCATCCCAAAAAGGTTCGATACCTCAAAGCTACATCGATAAGCTTGAGGAATTGGTACCTCAAAGGATTGCAAAAATCCTTGTTATCAATTTGGCGCCGTTGCCATTTTGGGATTCTGGATATATCAATTCGTTTTCTATTCCTTTTTAGTTCAAGTTTTTGTTATTGATTTGCTAATTTCTCTCTTTTTGATGTTAGGTGTATGAACTTGCGCAGCAAAGGGACTATAAACTTAGTTGCAAGAGTTGACGACATCAAAGCACACGAGAGGAGATTAGAAAAGGAACGACGTGCACAAGAAAGAGCTGTTCACGAAGAGAGACTTGAGTTGGAACCAACTGTTGAAGATCTACAAGACTTTGAGAGTGTTGAGCAGCCAGTTATGGATAACCATCAGGATCAACAGCAGCAGCAAGAGCAACAAAGGCCAGCTAGGGCCATTGGTGATGGAGATGCACCGGATACAAATGCAAACCGGCAAGGAATCATTCCACCACCGGTCAACAATAAAAACTTTGAGATCCGGGCTATGGTGATGAACATGGTGCAAAACAACCAATTCCATGGGCTTGCATCTGAGGATCCATTGCAGGACTTGGACACATTTGACAAGATTTGTGCCACTACAAGGCTCAATGGTGTGACAGACGATGGTTTGAAGATGCATCTATTCTTCTTATCACTGGCAGACAGAGCTAAGGATTGGGAAAGCACCATCCCTCCGGGAACCATCACCACTTGGGGAGACCTCAAGAAGGCTTTCTTGAAGAAGTTCTTCTCAGCTACTAGGACTGCCCGCTTTCGCAGTGAGCTTTCCGGGTTTGTACAACGCAACAACGAGAGCTTCGCTGAAGCTTGGGAACGGTTTAATAAGCTCACTACTCAGTGCCCCCATCATGGTTTCACTAAGGAGACATTACTTAGCAACCTCTATCGCGGTGTGCTTCCAAGAATGTGGGCTATGCTAGACACTTCTAGCAATGGACACTTCCTAGGCAAGGGAGTAGATGCAGCTATGGAGTTGATTGAAAACCTTGCAACAAGCGATGGTAATTACAATGAGGATTATGAGAGGACTAATAGAGGATCATCTTCTTCAGATGAGAAGTATGAGAAAGAGATAAAAGCTTTGAATGAGAAGATGGACAAGATGATCTCCTCTAGCCAAAAGAACATCAGCTTTGTGGGAAACTATGAGGATTCTCAGCTACTCCTCTATAGTGTGGATGAGGATATGACACAAGAGGAGATTAACTTCATTGCGGGACAAGGTGGTTTCAACAAGGGCTTCAACCAAAACTATAGAAACCACCCAAACTTCTCATACCGCAACCCCAATGTAGCCAATCCTCAAGACCAAGTCTATCCTCAAGCTCCATCTCAAGGACAAGCTCCACAACAAAAGCCTTTTGTCTCCTACACCAACCAACAAGGGTTTGTCTCTCAGCCTCAACCTCAGGGACAACAAGGCTATGTCCCCAAGCAACAATACCCTCCACCCGGTTTTGGACAACAGCCACAAGCTTCTTCCTCTTCGGGTTTGGGTAATGAGTTAAAGGGAATGATGCAACAACTCATCCAAGGACAAGCAAGTTCGGCATTGGAAGTGAAGAACCTAAAGAATGAGCTGCAACATTTGACTTCTCGCTTGATCAATGTTGAGAACACACACGCTTCCACTTCTAGACCTACCGGTACCTTGCCCGGAAACCCGGAGAAGAACCCGAAAGACTACTGCAATGCAATCTTCTCTACTGTTGATCATGAGAAACCAGACTATGAGCGAGAGATTGATGAGATAGAAGCACTTCTCTATGGTTATGAACTCCCTCCTGCTGCACATGTTCCTCTCAAGGAGATGAAGGCCACTGTAGTTAAGCCTTCCTATGTTGCACCAGCTAAGGTGATGAGTGCTACTGATACTTTTGCTGAAGATATTGTGCCTACTGTCCAAACAACACCAAAAGTGCTTCCTAAGCTTGGTAATCCGGGTAAATTTACCATCAGTTGTAATTTGGGAGACTTGGAGATTACGGATGCATTGAGTGATTCCGGCTCTACTGTGAGTGTGATATCTCTTGACATGGTGGAATCTCTAGGGATTAAGAGCATGGAGAGGTACCCATCTTCTATTACATTTGGAGACTCTTACTCAAAAACTCTAATGGGAATGATCAAGGACTATCCACTGAAGATTGGTAAGTGCACTATCCCAACTGACTTTATTGTCATGAAGATGAAGAAGAGTACCCAACTACCTCTCTTACTTGGTACGACTTTCCTCAACACCACTGTAGCTTGTCTGGACTTCAAAAAGAAACGTGTTGTGCTGAATAATGTTGATACCAAAGCTTCCTATCCTCTAAGGAGCACATCTCTTCACACTTGTGGTGTCATCCTCTCTCCCAATGAAGATGATGTGTTAGAAGAAGCAAGGCTATTTGCCAATGTCGGCAAGGAAGTTTGGCCTAAACCCATTACAAATGGATCACTGAGTGAGCACATGGGACATGCTCAAAAGAAGGGGGTGGATAGAGCTATTGGAACTCCTCTCATGACCATAAGGACTGAGTTTGTTGGATCCATCTCTTCGAAGAAGCTAAGCATCGATGAGAAAAAAGCTTCCAAAGAGAAGGCTGTGGATATGGTGACAAAGATGTCCCCAACGGTTGTAAAGGCTTCGATCAGTCCAAGGTTCCAAGGCGATTCAGTCAATCTCAGTGGGCTGACTTCTCAGGTCCTAGCCACCCATCTCAAGGGCAGGACTCACTCACCTTCAGCCTAAGAACCGGGTTTGACCAGTCGAGCTTAACGACTTTAAACAAAAGCGCACTTGGGAGACATTCCCATGTTTATCCTTGTACATATTGATCTTTTGCTAGTCATCTTTGATGTTTTGCTTTGAGTTTTTATCAGGTTTTGGTTGATAGGTGAAGCTATGGACTCATTGGCGTTAAGAAAGGGCCGAAACATCTTAGACAAAGTGGTCGAATGGAAAATAGTGAAGCCGTATCGGCCACGATATCAGCTGGCCAGGCGGATACGTGCCTCCCAGAAATAATCCGAGACATCATATCGGCTGGCGTATCGGTTGGCCAGGCCGATACGCTCTCACTGCCCAGGTTCACTCGACCGATACGCCTTCTCTTGGACCAGGTAACACTCCAACTTGTACATACTTGCATTTTAGCTTCTTTTCTTTCTTTTTCTCCTTTTTTTGAGTCTCTCTCTCGAGCTTACTTTCCCACCGAGACGGTGTGAACTAAGTTTGGGGGAGAGGCTAGTTGCTAACCATGTTTTCTTTGTTCTTATTTTTGATTTCCTCACTTTGAGTCTCATGCATTTCATTTATGGCATAGAAAAAAACCAAAAAAATTTCAAAAATTTCAAAAAAAATTTCAAAAAGAAAGCATGTAGTTGCACTTGCATCATAGGATCGAGTCTAGTTGCATCATATAGGACGCATGCATAGGGAGCAATGATTGAATGTCCTTGTAAGACTTATTGAGTGTTGACGTGTTCTTTATGCTAGTTGTTTGAGCTAGTTGATTGTCCTAAGATTGCAATTCAAGAAAGGCTAGAAAGTTAAGACGAACCATGCTAGGATTGCTTGCTTTGAAACTTGATTTTAAACTGAAATAGGCTTTGAATTGACACTAGCTCTACCTAAGTGAGAACTTTATTGATGACATCTAATTATCTTGCTCATGCTTTGTGTGTTAAACTCATGGATACTGTGAAAATATTCAAGCATTCTTATCCCTTTTACCACTCTCGCTTGCTTGAATAGACTCCACACCTTTCACCACCCTTCTTTCAAATCATAAACACTCTTGTTGAGAGGTAGGCCTATTTTTTTTGAATGATCTAGGTAAAAAGTGTTGAGTATGAGGCGACTAGGGAAAATTTCCATATAGTGCAAGCTCATTACCTTTAGCTTTGCAATAGGCTAGGATCCAAGTTTGGGGGAGAAATTGGGAATGGAAGAAGAGAGTAAAGAAAGGGAAGAATGAAAGGGATTTTGGTTAGGATCTTATGTTTGTTGGCAAAGTGTTTTAAAAGAAGAAAAGCTCTTATGTGTTTAAAGAAAAGAAAAGTGTCTCATATTTTGAAATGAAAAGAAGCCAAAGGCTCAACTCAAAGAAAGAAAAGAGACCATTGCTAAAGAAAGACTTGAGCTAAGTTAAAAAGAAAAGATTTTCCACTGTTTTGAAAAGTCTTTATTGATCCTTGGGGAGTTTGATTGGAAAGTGTCTGATTGAGAAAAGAGGATGAGGCAAAAATAGCCTTGATCAAGGGTAGTATCCATTTATGTGGGCTAGATTAGGAGAAGAAGTAATTGGGGCATGGGTAGATGGAAATCAACCTAGTATGCACCAATTGCCTCTAACTCTTAGCATTTTACTATAGCTCATTCACTTCTTTATGAGAGAACCTTCATGCTTTTGGAATAAACCCCTCTTTTGATTGAGATCACTTTAATCTCAAAACCTTGTCCCTTTGCCAAATGAGTTTGATCACCTTGCATTGAGTAAGATCCACTTGAAAACCTAATGAATGTTAAAGAGCTAGTTGATAGGAATGCTTGTCTAGGTTGAGAATTGAGCTAGGAGTTTTGTCTTGATGAGCATGGCTAAATTTTTGGGAGTAAGCCTAACTTGGTTGCATCTTGGTGACGTTGACTCGAATTGGAACTTGTTGATCTCGGTTTTGTCTTTGGATATGAGCTCCCGCCTTCAAACCTTTTCCCCAACTTGTTGTGATTGTGTTAAGCTTGCTTGTGGACAAGCAAGGTTTAAGTTTGGGGGAATTGATATACTTGTATTTTCATGCATTTAGGCTATTGTTAGGATCATGTTTTACTTCTTTTTAGTTTCCTTTAGCTTCATTTCTTTGGTCATTGGTGTGTTTAGAGTATAGGATCATCTAGATCTAGGTTTAGGCATTCTAAGCTTGCATTTGGAGTGTTTCCTATGTTTTGTAGGTTCTTGGAGTTGCTAAGGATGTTTGGAAGATTTTGGAGGCCAAAGGAGTGATTGCAAGTGAAATGGTGATGAAAGACCAAACCGATGAGCTTGAAAGATTGAGTCATATGAAGATATTACGTTGACTTTTAGCTCTGGGTTTCTGAATAAAAATCATGGGAAATTGAGTTAGCTTTCTAATGGAGGTGGTTTGAAGTCATTCGGAGCTATATGGAAAGAGTTATGCCTAATTTACTGGATGCATCTCAACATAGTCTGCAAAAAAGCAGACAGACTCATATCGACCGGCATATCGACCGAGCAGACCGATACGCTTCCTGGCCAGAAAATCCGAGAGCCCATATCGACCAGCATATCGACTGGCTGGCCGATACAGACTCTCGGATTAAATTCAGACAGTCCAAATCGACCAGCATATCGACTGGCTGGCCGATACAGACCCCAGAAACTGCCTTGGATCCGGGTCAACACCCGGTTTGTTCCGGGTTGACCCGATTCGCACCATATTGACTATTTAATCCAAAAACCTATTTTCTATTGTTTCTTAAGCTTGTTTTGTTGCAAAAACTCTTTTGTAAGAACAAGATTGATTTCTTGGATTAATCTAGTACTTCTTTTGTGATTCCTTCATCAAATCTTTCAATCTATCTCTAGTCTCCTATGATCAACATTATTTCTATGGATTTTGTTGTTCATATGATGATTAGTGAGTAGTTCTTCATAGGGCTTATGGGTTAGATAGGATTAGGTTGATTAGGGGTGATCAATAGATTTCTAATGCTTGATTGTTTAAAATCTCGTTTATCAAAGTGTGCTTAGTGCCTAATTAGCCTTGATCACGTTGATTAGGATGTTTAGGATTTCTTGCCCACCATGTGTTCGATGAAATTCCAGTTCATAGCTTTGATAGAACTTTCACATTCTAGCACATGAAAATGTATGTTTAGAGTGATTGTTGGCGGTTTGGAACTTGTTTGATTGCTTGCTTGATTTTAATTCACAAATGAGAGTTTGTTCTTGAATTAGGAT
This sequence comes from Orychophragmus violaceus, assembly GCA_030180135.1. Lineage (NCBI taxonomy): Eukaryota > Viridiplantae > Streptophyta > Magnoliopsida > Brassicales > Brassicaceae > Orychophragmus > Orychophragmus violaceus. Next base: position 42,817,636 of record CM058239.1, read on the forward strand.
TAAGTAAAGAGATTAGTATTAAGAGATTAAACTATTCAACTTGTTGTGTTACTTGCTAGGAGGATAGCTTCTTTGAAGTTTGAATTAGGATCCTTGATCATCCCGAGTCACCTATCCGTTGACCTTAACCTTTAGGCCTTATCTTTGTCATTGATTGAATCCACTTGTTTGTTTGCTTTTTATTTACTTCTATTTGAATTGTCTTTGTTAGGATTGTTAGAAACAAAAACTTAATTGAGTGATTTGACTCTAGAGGTTTAGTTTGTGCTTATTGGTTTTATCCATCCCAAAAAAGTTCGATACCTCAAAGCTACATCGATAAGCTTGAGGAATTGGTACCTCAAAGGATTGCAAAAATCCTTGTTATCACTTGCCAAGAATGTCCAGACTTTGAAGAAAGAAAGTGTTGGAGTTGAACATAAGGAGAATGACCAGAAGAAAGATTCTTCTGGACTAAAGGGAAATGAGAAGAAGAAAGCTGGTACTGGAGGGAAAAGAAGTGAGAAGAAGAAAGATGCAAGTGTTGCGGTTGCTGATGAGATGAAGAATGCCGGATTTGGTGAGGATGAAGAAGATACAGCTGAAGATCTTCAGGATTAAGATAAAGTAACTGCTGTTGCGGTTGATGAAGAGGGAGGAAGAAACAAAAAGGAAAGGCCTCGGAGGATCCCGAGGAAATTTGTACTGAAGGTATCCGAACCTGCACATGCAGGGAAAGCGAAGCCTAAGAAAGCAGCAGACAAACCCGCCATTCTCTCTAAGGTCACCAAACACACTGCGACTGATGATGGGGTTAGTCTCCAAAACCCTCAATCTCTGGATACAAATAAGGAAAGAACGATGGGCCGAAGAGAAGTAGCAGACTTATGAAGAAATCACTTGAGGGGAATTAGCCTTGTCTTGCTTTATGAATATCCTTGATTGTAAACACATAAGCATAACCGTGTTTTTTCCCCCTTGGTTCTTGTATTTGCTTTGAACATGGATTCCTGGCAGTAGACTTATATTGCATTGGTTTGCTATGATTTTTAGTTGGCTTTCAGAACATGTCAGACTTATATAAATGTCTTATTTCTGACTTCGTCGAGACGTCTGACAGTGATGTATTCTAGTTACCAGACGTCTAGTGCAATCTGATTCTTGTGTGAATTTTAGATTGAACATTATGTTTAACATGGGTTGTCAAATTGTGTATGCAGAGTATACCCGAGAGCACATATCTGAGTGTCTTGATCGTTACATAGTCTGATACGAGCATAGACTTCGATGCTACGCGGATGTTTAAACAGGACACTAAGCAGGCAGAAGCTGAAGTTTACATGCAAGCGAAGGCAACCCAGGTTAAACAGAAGGAGAAGGTGTAGACTCCAGTTAAACCTGTTGTCCAAGCACAGGTTACACCGGGATATGACCCTTGTGCTGCTCTCACCAGGATGCAAGTGAAGGCACTTAATGATTACAACAAAATACAGCCGTATGTGTTGATACTCTACTTAGATTGTAAGTATGTATACCTAATCTCTTAACTCGATGTCTAACAAGTGTATTATTCTTTATAGGGCCATCCGAATAGGAAAGTGAACACATCACTCCAATGGTATTATGATCTTCGCACTCCAAAGGAATGGCTGCATGCCACGGTCAGTATCACTCCAATGGTTATGAAGAGAATGGATCAGCCACAACTAGAAGGCTTCCTCCTGGTTGTTTTGATTACTTCACTGGTGAACTACCCGTATTCTGAAAATCAATGAAGGCTTGGGGGTGGAAATTGATTATATTTACACCGCACTGCACATTGGCGGAAATCATTGGGTAGCAATAATGATTTCTATCCCGGATAGGCACGTAACAGTCTGGGACAGCATCCTTAATTCGAAGACTGATGAGTTGGTCGAAGCGGCAGTGGCACCAATATGTGAGATGTTTCCTTATGCGATGCACATCTTGAAACCAGCTGATGATGATGGGTGGCCTTACCCAGTCGAACGTTACACCTACACGATTGTTAGGAGCGACGATCTTCCTCAAAACCACCAAACAGGTGATTGTGGAGTGTTCTGCTTGAAGTTCATCGAGTTCCATTAACTTGGAATGGAGTTTCCAAAGTATCTTTGGGATAAGAACATCAAGTCAATCAGAGACAAGCTAGCTTTTGACATAATGACTGAACTCAGGCGAACAGGTGAAGAGGAACGTACCGAGTATGGTTTGCTAGACACCTACGGTGAGAAATAGACCGCCGCTATCTTTTGGATTCCCAAACAATGGATTTCTTGCATATGAAATATCTTTTGTGGTTGTAAAAAAAACACATCCATCTTTTGGCCTACTTTTGTGCTTGTTTTTAGTTATGTAACAAACTTAAGCACTAATCCTAGTTATGTTTATTACTACACTTGTTGAAACAGAACCCAAATAATTGAGACAAGTTTCAATATCAGACTTCTGGAATACATTACTATGTCAGACGTCAGTGAACCCTAAAAAAATATCAGACTTCTGTAAACCCTAAAACTTATCAGACTTCACTGAACACGGACACATATCAGACTTCAGAAAACCCTAAATCACATCAGATTTCAACCATTTCTAGTCACCCTCAGGTTGTGGACAATTAGGTTTTTTGTGGCCTGGTTGTTTGCAATTCGAACAACAATATTGCTTGTGTAGTTTCCGCGGTTTACTGCTCTTCTTCTTGGCGATTTCTAGCATAGATTACCACCTCGACTTTTTTTTGTCTTCCGGGCTTCCGCCTCTCTTCCGGCGGAAAAACACGCACAGTGTCATGATCAGCTTTGCCAGTAAAATTCTTTGGTAAGATATTGCGCGAGTATGCAGCGTACAAGTAGTCCGTTCTGTAAGATGGACATACAAGGGTAGAAATATGTATCTCAAGTTCCGGTGCAGCGCGCATATGGCATGTGAGCAAGGTATCTTTTCGTAATCCCAAACACCACATTCACACTTCTGATGTTCCAAATCGACAACACAATCCCTATGTCCTCCCTTAACAACGGACTTATACGTATCTACGCGTTCTGCCGTCATCATATTTGCATAATATTCACGAATAGCCAGGAAATATTCAACTCCTCGTCTAAATTTTGTTGAGAGACTCATTGCATCTAGCCGCCTTTTACAAAACCACGTCCCTTGTTTCTCTTGTATAAACTCTAAAAGGAAAGATATGGGATATCCTTTTGCCTTCTTAACTGCGGAGTTTATAGACTCAGCAATGTTGCTCGTCTTTATGTTGTATATGTATCCACCAATTTGAAAGAGGTTTACACAAGTAAGAATTAGAAAGTATCATAAAAACATTACGCTTTCAGACTTCTCCTCTCGTCTGGAAAAATAATCAGACAGCACTAGAAGTCTGAAACTTATTGTCAGACCGACAAGTACTTGTCTCCGTTGAAATGCACGCGTGACTATAGACTCACACCCGCCTCCTCCAATTAATCAGCAAGTTGAGGATTTACCGCTCGTAAGGAAACCATTTTTCGGTCAAAATCGTAAATCGTATATGCGTAAGCCGCGTTTTTTACCAAGTACAGAAGATGTTTTCCTCTGAACTTGGTAACTATGTTATTTTGTAGATGGTAATAGCATATCCCTCGCTGTGCCCAAGGGAAAACTGCTTCACACGCATTCTTGATCGACTCGCATCTAACCGAGACTATGACCAAAGGATATTGGTCTGAAACGCATTCTTTCAGTTTGGTGAAAAACTATTCCCACGAGTCATCATTCTCGGAGTCTACAATTCCGAAAGCCAACGGAAATATTTGAAAATTTCCATCTTATGCGGCCGCCACTAGCATAACACCGCCATACTTTCCATTAAGATGAGTACCATCCACCACAATGACTCTTCTAAGAAACGTAAACCCATGTATGGAAGCTCCAAATGCTATAAATAGATACTTAAATCTATTCTTCTCATCTAGCTCAAGAGCAGTTACTGTTCCCGGGTGGGTTTGTCTGATTCCATGCAAAAAAGAAGGCAGCCTCTCGTACCCATCTTCCGCTGTTCCTCTCACAATCCTTTGAGCATGTAACAATGCTTTGTATGCGGTTGTGTATCTCATCCTAATCCCAAACTGCTTCTTCATTGATACTTTGACATGCTTTGGTGTTGTCCCCTCAATTATACCAAAACATTCAGTAAACAACCAACCAATATAAACTGGAGTATAACGTTTGCGCGTAGACATCCGGTCCGCCATCGAACATGAATGGGTTTTTGAATAGATCATCACCCAGTACTTGTTTGGTTCGCTCTTCACACACGCTCGAAGCATCCACTTGCATCCTTCCACACGACATTTAGCCACAAAACGTGTCTTGTCAGACTTCTCAGTCCTAACTGCGAATTTCTTCATTATCGCCGTTAAACGTAGCTCTGATGTTAGGTCTTTCTTTCTATCAAAATACTTATTGAGAATGATACCCTCAGATAAGTCCCTTTTGAGAACACACCGATTACTCATACCCTCCAACTCATATTTCTTATAATCTTCATTTTCTTCCACATCTACATCTTCATATTTCACTTTCCCATATAGGGTATAATCAGCATCGTCATGGTAAGCCTCAGCGTGTTTCATGAAAACATTCCCAGGCACATCCAAGTGACCAACACCATCATTACCACCACCACCACAAACAGAATCCTCCGAGACTGAGTCCACATCTTCCTCATTCGAGTCTTCTTCTTTGTCATCTTCGTCTACATCTTTAGCTTCATATTTGTCATCATGATTCACAGCATCTTCATCATCCATACCGGATCGGCTCGAGACACATAGATGGATTAAATGTGTATTAGCTAACTCAACCATGCTCCTTACTTGCCTATCATTTGTGACATAAACCTGAGGGCTATCCGGATCCATTTGTTTCAAGAGTTCTTCCGACAATGGATATGATAACTCCACCAGCTCGGTTTTCTTGTCCAGCATATAATCATCTTGTACCATCTCAACAAGTTCTTGATGTGTAGAACCATCACTCAAAAGTGATAAACCGCCCTCCTTTGAGCTTATCGACCACAAAATACCAAATCTGGTCTCTCACAACCCATTCACCAAAATTAACAGGTAACTGAACCATTATATGTATAAACAAACACGTATAAACAACATTAGAGATCTTTTGGGAAAAGCCAGACTTCTTTGCGAAGTCTGATCCTATTAGCTACATTGTCAATATTATTCAAAAATTGATTTAAAACTAATTATCATGTATAAGAATGTAAAACTCACGCAGGAGGAATATAGAAAACTAACATACATTTATAAAAATAAAAATCAACGAAATTAATCAAAATATACAATAAAATGCATTTTAAAAGTTCCTAATATTTCAGACGTCTATAGACGTCTGGTTTTAATGGAACCAGACTTCTATGGCAATCTGAAAAAGAGGGTATTTTTGCAATTGATTTTGAAATACCAGACAGCGGATGCAGTCTGAAACCAATCAGACACCGTACGCAGTCTGCTTTGGAATTTTTTGAATTTTTTGTCAGACAGCTTATGAAGTCCGAAAAAGGGGTAGTTTTGCAATTGATTTTGAAACGTCAGACTTTTTCAAGAAGTCTGAGAGGTATCAGACTTCGGAGGAAGTCTGAAAAAAAGTAGAGGGTAGTTTTTGCAATTGATTTTGAAATGTCATACTTTTACGGAAAGTCTGATAACTCTCAAACTTCTTGTGTTGTCTGACAAGATTTTCAGACAGCGAGTGAAGCCTGACAGAAAACATCGCATTTTCGGTTTTTATTCAGCGTTGACCAAAATTCGATTGTTCAGATGTCTATAGCCGTCTGGCAAAATTTTGGAGTTTCAGATGTCTACAGCCGTCTGGCATTATTTTCCTTATTTTCAGACAAATTCAGAAGTTTGACGATTTTTTCGCTTATTCTGGTCAACATCTGAAAATTTGGGTCAATTGCAGTTTCTACCCCCCATTATTTTCAGACAACGGATTCCGTCTGACAAAAAGTCAAGAATCGGTCAATTTCATGCCAGACTATATCAGATGACTGACTAAAATATCAAATTTGAATCAATTGCAAAACTACCTCTTCTCATTTAGACTTCTTAATGATGTCTTTTTTTCAAAGGATTTTCACATACTTCTATGGAGGTTTGGCAATTGAAAGTCAATTGCAAAACTACCCTCTCGTTGACCATATCGAAGTTTACGGAAAAAATTAGACTTAAACAGAAGTCCGAGATTACAGTTCAGAACTGAAAATCGACGATAAGAAAAAATTCTTACCAATGTCCGATTTCCGTTTGTTTTTAGCCTCATCGATTTCCCAGAACGTCAAATATCACCGAAAACCCCAAATCCGAGACGTGTTTTGCTGTTTTTATAAGACGATAAACGATTTCGCTACTTTTGAAACGAAAAATCCCCGAAAATCAAAGGGAAAAAGAGAAATCGGTGAGGAGAACGGCCGAGCTCAGATTCTTGAGCTTTAATTGAGCTTTAAGGGTGGAAAAACGAGATGGATTACACATTAACTCGTCGGCGATGGTGGGTGTCATGGTTGTTGAGCATTCATGGCGATGGCTTTCGTGAATATCCAAAATAATTTTGGGTCCTTTTGTCTTTTGATTAAAATATCAGACTTCATATGAAGTCTGAGGATGGCATTCCTGTGAATACCCAGATTAGTAAGAGAATCTATTAGTGATGGAGAGGAAGGAGAAGACCGAAGGTATAATCAGGGTTGACTTCAATTTCGAAGCCATTTTTGCAATCGTCACAAAGATGAATCCTTTTTTTTTTTAGGAAGAAAAAGATGAATCCTTTGACGAGGTTAATGACTTTGGATGATTTAAAGACAATTCATAATGTTTAATTCAATCACACAATGCTAAACATGGCTTAAGATCATATATTCGATCTCCATGACATTAGTTACTATGTTAATCATGTAATCAATCAACTTTCATTGCAATTACAAGATAAACATGCATTTCAGTCAATCTTAATTATTATTATTATTATTTCTAATCTTTAATTTTAGAACTATAATCATATACTAATTTAATTTTTTGATATTAATCTTTTTGTTAATTCCTTGATCAAGAATAATTTTTCAATTTTGATTAAGCAATATACAAGCATGCAAAACATGTTCTATTACCAATAAACACGTAAGATAATTAATTCATTAGGCTACAAATGCAAATATTATATTTTGGTTCATTGACATATTTCATCAAACACTTTCTTTTTAAGAAATTTGGCTAATATTGATAAAATAAATCGAACATTGTTTTTTTACACCTTTTTATTTTTTACCCAATTTTGACATAATTATCTTTATGTGTATTTGATAAATTTTAAATTTCAATAGTTTGAAATCCCCAAAAATATTAAAAGTAAGATAAAATAAAGAAACACCAATGAAATTTTTAAAAATATTTATTGAAAAATCGATTTAAAAAAAAACATATATATTTTATTATGTGAACAACATAATGCACATTCTGCCATATTCTACTGTTTTTCATATGATGGTAGAATATACATATTATATGGTTCTATTTGTTATGCTATTCATTACAATTGGTAAATATATATGTTTTCTACCATTTCTTCTATATATCTACCATTCTCATAAGATATAATTTATCATCTCTTCATTCTGTCAAGTTTGTTACAAAGTCAGACAAAATTTAGGAATACATTTTGAACATATTTATCTATGTCTATATTATACCCACATATTTTTCTTCAAATTTTTGACCATTTTTTATTTTTTGTATTTTGTTTTTTGTGTCTCTTCTTCTAATTCAATTCTTTTTCGTTAATTTGTTTTATGTGCAATGAAAGCATAACTTCGATTACAAGATAATAAGGTATGATAAAAAAAAAAAAAATTTGGTCCATACGATGCACATATAATATATGCAATTGGAGTGTTCATGCTTACTATTTGAAAAGGTCTATATATTTTGTTATCAAGAAGTATGTCGTTGAACATACATATGCTCATTCCAGCAAAAACAAATTCGACAAACCTCATGTTCGATGCCTATGGTTAGGTATATCAAAATTATGATTCAAATATCTAAAATCCAAAATGTTTCCAAGTATCTGAAATACTCTTAAACACAATAGTTATTACGATACCTTATACACTAAGAAAAGGTTTATTAACTGCTGCAACAGTAATGAAAATTCATTCCTGATAATTTGGGGGAAACCCCATTAATAAACTCCACAATTTTGTGTATTCATACTCACCTATGACTACAAGATTCAGCATTAACATCAACCTTATAACAAAAAAGGAACAAAAAAAAAAGAAGGAACTAAATAAAAATCTGTCGTCCATATCAATCTCAGCCAAGAGTTCTTCAGCAGTAGAGGAGGGAGCTTACGAGTCTTACGCTTCAAGTTGCGTTTGGGCCAATCACATTTATATTGCTCTATGTATTGCTTAGCCTCCCCAACAAAACGTGTTGCAAGTGTTGCACTTGGTTCCTTTTCCTTCTCGTTCTTCTTGCTTTGTGTTATTACATGTACCCATGAGAGAGAAGTGGAAGCTAGATAACAAGATACACGAGATTCCGAAAGGTTTCCTGCATAGTCAGTTTGAAATAAACGAAGAATATCTCATTTAATTCGATAGAGATTCCCCGTGCTTAGAAAGCTCGTTAGAAATTGGGAATACTCTTTCCCGTGCTATGAAAGCTCGTTTAGCTATAACATTGGTTTAATATTTATTCAATCAATGTTATCTTTGCAATGCTATGAAACGTCCTATTTATACTTCCAAAGAAAATCTAATAGTATCTCTTCATCTTAATCTACAAAGATTTATAATTATCCTTAAATAAAAGAAATCTAACAACTAAATCTAAACAAGCCAAATCTATATGATATGTTGCATTAGTCCCTCCGGATAAGAAAAGATGAGTCCCTGAATCTAGATCATTCCTAGGCAAGTAACTCCAACTCTGCTCCTTTGTTGCAGTCGGGTGGTAATACAAATTCTGAAACCAAATCATGAAACAAACACATGTTCTTGTTGCGCAAGTAACGTCACTGAATAGCTATCGTAACTGTGAACTTGAACTTCAACTGTGGGCAAAAAAAACATCTCTTATTACCTGCTTAGTAACTCCAGAGTGCCACACAAACTTAGCTTCATATTTGTATGCGAGGTCAAAGGCTATGAAAGAGCCAAAAGAATGTATCACTCGTCCAAAATAGGCAAAATGAAGAAAACATTACATTCCATAAGCTCCACTGCATATACGGACCAATATAACGACCCCAACACAGCATAACACGTCCCCAAATGAAGCAGAACGTCCAGCCGCCCTGGTTAAAAAAATGACTTCTTATGTGTAAGTGATCACCTTCTTGGTATCGGTGAGCAACAAAGTCATTCGGCAAGACGCAGATGATGACATTATCAAGGGCATCCATCAATGCATTCAGAATGAAAATCTTCTCTTGGTGTACACTTTCACAAAATTAAATCTATTTTACCCGTAGTCCCATAAATTCCTCCTTGTGTAAAGAATCATGAACTTGGAACCAAAAAACAAGAGCTTGTCTTGAGTACGGGATATCGTATTTCTCACAAAGCTGATAACACTCTTGGCACAATAACCAAAAACAGAACTTGTTGTCTCCTCATCGTCAACTTTGTTAAAAAGAGAAGAGGACTTTGGTACAAGAACGTTACTCATGTTCGAGGCCTCATGACCACTTGCCTCAAAAAGACAAAAGCCAAAAGTAGCATGAGAAGCGACAAGGACAAGACGACGAGTCCACATGGGTTCTAAAGAATATTTTCTCATGAGACATCGCATGTATGACGGAAACAAAGTTGTTCCCAATACCAACACCCTTCTGATTATACGATCGTCATAATCAACGCTGTATAATTCTTTCTTACCTGCAACAATTAACGTTCCACTTTCTTCCACAAAATGCACCAAATGACTACAAGACGAAATCTTGTTACTGACTCTATCTTTTTGAATGCTCATGTTGATAATCTCTGAAACGAGCATAATCTCATCTGCAAATACTGGATTCATGGAAAGCTTGAACAAACAAACAAAAAATATTTGAACAGACAATTCTCCATTGTGAGCACCATAGATAGATATTGAAATCCAGATCAAAAGCAGAAACCAAATGGAACACTAGAAGCCCATAGAGAACATCAAGAGCAGTAAAGCATTGGTCTTCCGTTACTAGCTGCAAGGTGGATCGTAAACAGAATTCTTCCACTACGAGATGATGCCGAAGAATTATCTCTAAAATCATTAAGTTAGGAATCTTAGCCAGTTCTTTATATTGAGATTTATTGATTGATTGGTCGATTAACCTTGTATATCGAATGAAAAACATGAATGCAAAAGACACGAGAATTTTGTTGACCCAGACTTCATCTTGAAGCTACTGTCTGGGGGAAGAACCAAACTTACATGCTTCCATTAATCTCTTATAATCCTGAACAAATGCTAATTGATTTGGTTTAACACTTGCAGGTATATGAGAAGTAAATTGCAGAGATTAGGATGCCAGACACCTTTGTGGCCTTCAGATGATGAAGACGACCTCCTTGCTTGCTCATACGCAGAACGTCACCCCTTGAAACGGTACCGGAGAACCCACCGACAAACACCACTTGATCCTTGTTTTCTTCTCTTTTAAATACTATGTTTCTTGTTTGTTCTAAAGCCGTTAACCTCTAACTACTTCTCGCACGTCTTTTATGCGGGGTTTATTTGAAGGCTTCATGAACCGGGCTTGGCCAATATCTTACTAAAATGGCCCATCGTGCTGAATAATCAGCTCCAGCCCATAGGTAATCCAATGACCAAAACGAAAATACTCCAACAAACTCCACCTTTGTCATCTTTGGTCGGATCCACTCTCGAGCTTCACTCAAACAGAAACCCTAGAACAGCGAAATCGAAGATAACTCCTCCGATTTTCTGCAATGGGAGCTGATCCTCCCTACAAGACTTCACAGTCGAGTGTCGACTCGGAAGATCTGCTCATCTACGACCTTGATCCTCCCAAATATCCGAGTTTAATCCCTCCACCGGGATCTCCTCAAATCAGATTCCACATCGACCCATGTAAGTCTTCTTCTTACACACTTCAGCGATTAAGACTACTACAACGTCTAAAACCCTGATAAGGGAACTGATAAAACCTCATGTAAACCTTCAACACCAAAAGAGAGAAGAATATGATTCGCTTTCTTCCGATACAAAGTAAGAACCTTTCTCACTTTTACTTTGTGATAGGTCTGTAAGTTTTAATCTTATTCTACTGCAAGTGCACAGTCAATGAAATTATACTATGTAGGGTATCGAATCTACAGAGACTCTCGGTAACGATAGATTATAGAACGGTCGAGTTAAACTAGGAGAAAGTAGTGAGAAACTAAAAAGCAAAGCAGAAAAGTAAATCATGTTGCAAGATTGGTTTGAAAGCAATTAACTAAAAGCGCTAAGTTTAGGGAGTTCTCAGGAAATCAGACAAGCAGATCATATAATCAGCCAGGATCAAATTAAGTACGGTTCTTGAACTCAAACACAAATATAGAATTAACCAACTTTCGTTGTGAGAATTCTCTAAGTCTAATAGCAGAAATCCAAATGTCTTTGTAATTCCTAACAGATTAAACTAGCCTTAAGTGCAGGTTCGATATGTTCACAATTCAATTAAACCAAATTTCTTTGCGAGTAATTCAATTGCTCAACCTAAATAGTTCAGATTCTAAATCACACTTTCGAGTCAATTTAACAACCTAAGTTCTAGATTCTAAGTGATCAGGTTAGAAACTAGTGTTAAGCACAATTTAGATTGAAGAACAATTATGATATGAATCCTTAACTGAAATAAATAAATATAGCAAGTCATGAAATCCCTAATGAGAATCCCTAAACATAACTATGAATCTACTCAGACATAGATAATGAAAACATAATCAATGAATAATTAGATTGCATAAAAGAGTAAGAAACAAAGGGGTTTGAAATCTTCTCTAAAAGCAGGAAGCAATACAGGTTCAGATCAGCCCCAAAAATCTCTAAAAACCCTCAGCTCAAAAGTATGAAAGCGTATGTAAAAACCTAATTATAAAGGCCTAATCACGACTGGGGCTTCTTTGTAATTATTGGAAACTTCTGGGCCAAAGTGCAATATCCATATTCTTCATTAAACCGCCGAGGAAGGCCCATCTCGCTCGTGTGTCGATCGATGCAATCATCTGTTCTGGACAGTGAACTCTATCTCTCGGGTCAAAACTCCAAAATGCTCCAGAAAGCTCCATAATCACCAAATCTGCTCCAAACGTGCATATGTCTAATAATACCTGTAAAAGACTCTAAAGAAACACCAAAAGACTCTAAAACATACTTATATCATGGTCTAAAACCGGTAAAAACCATGATATATCAACTCCCCCACACTTAGCATTTGCTTGCCCTCAAGCAAAACAGAGAACTAAAATGTAGTGAAGAGGTTTGAAAACTTTCAGAAACTCTTTTCATCCTAGAAGTAACAACACTCAGATTCCCCTTAGTAAGCCACTGAAAGAATCACCTGCAAGACATCAAGACCAACATATACTTCCCCCACACTTAGCAAATGTCCTAAGTAAACTCTACAATCACATTCAAGCATTCAATCCCTACTGACTTCTATAAGCTATTAAGTGCGGTCTCACCTAAGGATTATCGATCAAAGGGCACATGGATTCTTACTCTGTTAGCTCTAGACCACCATACTATCTTTTTCTGGTTTTTTTCTTCTCTTTTACCTTCCTTAGCAACTGATTTTCCCCATTGGGTATCACTTTATTTTATTTTTATCAATGCTCTTCCCGTTATGGGGTGTACTTTGGACACATTCCATGAATGCACAGGAGGTAATAGTGGTAGCTACTACTCCCGTGACTACTTCGGAGCTACTAGCTCATCCTCAGTTTATTATTCTCTTTTTTTTTTTACTTTAAGAGAAGGGGAGAAGGGAACCTTACTTGGACAGGTTTACAAGCTGTGTCAGAACTCACAGAGGAGTCCGACTCAAGGTATACCAAGCCCTTAGGTGAGAAATTAAGTCAAATTAAGTGTGAAGTCAGTAAAGGATCCTCTGATACCTGAAGTGATGTGGGTGTTCTCAGTAGGCTGATCTGTGTTGGGGTTTTCTAATAGTCATACATTATCTGCAAGCTCATCCCAATGGTCACTTAAGTTCCTGCAAGTGCTGTTAACTTCTCAAAAATTCACTGTTTCTTACTTAAACCGTTTTGACTCAATAAAACAAATTTTTGAAAAAAACAGGACTGACTCTAAGAAAACAGAAAGATAAAAGTCAGTACCACCTCCCCCACACTTGAAACACACTGTCCCCAGTAGTGTCAAGCTAAGGATCGGTAAAAGAAAGCAAAAATGTTAAGGGATGAGTTAAGTTCTGTATGATTTTTACCTGTCTCGCTCATGCATCGATCGTTACGCATAAATGCGACGATCCTTGCAAGGCGATTGCGATATGAGTCGATCATTTCTCAGGTACGCAACGATCGCTGCAATGCGATTTTCATGTTGTGACGATCGACACACAGGGCCGTGTCGATCGTTGCACTGCGATTTTGTCGAGAAGTCAGCAGTTATCAGGTTAGTCCGTTAGAAATTCCCAAATATCAAACCTGAAAGCTGAAAATCAATGCAAACAAGCAAAATAAAAGTAACAGATAATCTGAAAACAAGCACATCATCCCAACATAAGTATCAAAGAGAAAAATGCAAAAGAAAAAGTAAAAACAGAAATACAGAACTGTAGTCTGAAAATTCCACTACTCTCACTCGTCATCTATGCCAGCATATGGATCAGAACCGCTGGAAGCATCGGGAGTCGGAGAGCGCTGTCCACGTCGACGGGAAGGTCCGGGCTGATGAATCTGTGGCTGTCTCCTGCAAGTGCAGCCACACATGAAGTCCCAAATGCTCTGCAGAATACCATCCTGACGCTCTCTCCACTCTCCCTCATACATCTCACTCAAAGGTACTGAAGGAGCAAGATAAGGACCAATGTCATGAGTAGCAGGCTCAGGTGCAGGCGCAGAAGAAGAAGAAGCCCGTGTAGAAGGCTCGCCTAGAGGATGGGCCATCGTAGGAACACTGCGCTGATCGTTCGTCGGAGGCAGGAAACGCAAAGCATCCAATGTATCAATCTGGGTCAGATCAACAGCAGGAAGATCTACACCACGCTTCCTAGCGTTAATGTCATAATAGACCCATATACGTCCCTCCTTCAGCCATGTAGCACTCTGCAGGTGGGTAAAATCCATGAACTCCTTAATGTCATCACGCTCTGTACCCTCTAAAGGGATCTTGCAATGTCGAAAGATGGGAGTAAGCAGACTCCCTACTGACTCAGTGCCCTTCCCATCGTATGCCTTCTTCTGCAGAGAGCACAAATGAGCAAACACAGCTCCTATGTTAAGTCCTCTGGTGGGATCTCTCAAATCATTATCTGCAAACTGCTCTCTCACCCCAATGAAAAGCATCTCCAGCTCATTCTTACGCATCTTGTTTGCTTCAGCTTTGCACAACAGAGTATATCCCAAGATGCGTATCACATATCTGAGAACAGGATGCCTATCCTGAATCTGCTTCGTAGTCCTCGAGCAATACCGACCCTTACCAATATAGTCCCAGAAAAACTGAGCTTCCGGCACATCCCACTCAAGAGCCATACCGGTACGTGTAGGCTCAACGCTGGGAAAAGGCAAATTTGTGGATACAAGAGTGGACGTTTCAAAGATTCCGAGCTACACTATCACTCTACTTTCAAAGAGATCCTTGCAGTCAAGAAAGCAATCGATAAGTTTGAATTTCATCTAATCGGACATCGATTTCGTATAGAGATGGATATGTCTTCGTTCCCAAAGATGTTACAATTCAAGCAAAAAATGGTCCCACATCAACAGTTGTTACGATGGAGTGAATGGTTCTCAAAGTATGACTTTGAGTCGGTCTATTTAAAGGGTTCCAAGAACACTCTAGCTGATATGCTTAGCAGAAAACCACCGATAAATAATCAGTCAAAGAAGGTTCACATGATGGCCAGCTCCTCCACTTCGAAGAAGAGTTACTTTGACTTTGAAGCCGATGTACCTGACGATGTTCACCAGCTCATCAGCAGAAACACGTTGCACGAACATCTGCACCAAAAGGTTTTCGCGTATCAATCTATCATCCTGTCAAAATATGGAATCAACTGTCACTATCGCACCAATGGGCATTCATCCTGATTATCCATTCGCCCATCTCTACAGAATCGAGAATTCGAATATGCCAGAAGAAGTTCTCTGTTTTCTCTGGTATCTCTGTGCAACCTACACTGTTGGCATCACCTTCGATATCCAATGGCTCTACCATTTCACCAATACTGTTCAAAGAGAAAAGGACTGTTTATCCACGTTTTTAAGATGGTTCGCACCATTGATAGTGTGGAGTGGAAAGCTACGAAGATCTGTGAGAGCAATGAACCTGCCCTTCAACAAACTTAAAAGAGGTGGACTCAATCCTTTCTTTAATCCTCATACGATCTACTTCTTTCATCGCCCTGTGATGGTCAATAGCAAATCAAGAAAGATTCAAGCCCTTCCTACCCTCATTCACCACATTGATTATCCAAGAGGAGTTCGCCCAGATTTCAACCTTCATGACAATCAAGCCTACGAGGATTTTCAGACTCATGTGTTTCACCTCAATAATGTAAGACAAACTTTTTCGATCCCGTTCATTCCCAACTGGGTTCATTATCCGGTTGACTACCAGATGAATCTTGATGAAGACCTGCAATACTACATGATGACATTCGACAAAACATGCCACAAAAGTTCAAAGGAGAATAAGCAAGAATCATCCTCCCAAAGTTACACCACCAATCTATTCCAAGACGCACAAATTCCCGACGATGATATTAACATTGACGAGATTGGCAAGGCATTCAACATTGAAGTTAACATAAATGAGCATAAAGATATCGACGGCTCGTTCGAAGAACCAGAATTGGAGTATAAGTGTCCTGATAATTACTATGGTTGTTGCGACGAACACGTTCTGGAGCATGAGATGGATCATTAAAGAGAAACAAAGTATGTAAAATAAATGGTAAGTGTGTTATGTGTTTAAAAATCGTGTAAAAGAAATAATGATGTAATCATGATGTAAGCGATGATGTAATCGCTTAGGTAAGTGTGATGTAAGCGGTGATGTAATCGCTTAGGTAAGTGTGATGTAAGCGATGATGTAATCGCTTAGGTAAGCGCTTATGTCAGCGCACCATACCTCCCTATAAATAAGTGTGTACCCCTTGTAAGAAAACACAACTTGAAATATTCAGAACATATAGTTTCTCTCTCTAAAATTTTTTCTCTAACTTCTCTCTAGTTTTCCAGACTTCCTAACTTCTACATAAACCTTTATCCTTTCTATTCTTAAACACGGTGCTCGATCTGTATCTTGTTTATCTAGGTAAGCATAAGCGGTCCGTTAATACGACGGTCAAACACGACGGTCAACACGACTCGCCGTGGGTTTAATGTTCCTAACGCTGGTTGAGCAACACAGTGGCCAAAAGAGATAGTGCACGAACCGCTCCCTTATCTCGAACAAGAACCCTTCGCTTGTCAATACGACATTGTCGTCTAGACTTAGTCAACACAACCCTCCGCTCATGCTTGCTTGGTGCCAAAAATATTAAAAAGTAATAAAAGTTAATATCACTAGACCTGTCAAAAATCAATTCTCAGGGACCATTCCTAATGGACTAAGGAGTCGGCAATATTGCACCCAATGTATCTTATATTAAAAGTAATAGCAAAATTGTCTCTTTCAAAAACCTTTTGCAAACCTATATTTTTTTGTCTCAATTTATATGTTAAAAAGACCTTTATATGTTAAAAACCTTTTGCAAACACCTTCATTGTCAAAAGTAACTCTACTGATTGATGGCATGTCTCACACTATGATTTCTATTTATATATTCTTTTAAAAATCTCATGCATCAACATGTTCCGCGGATGAACAATGTCTATAAAATGTTGTTTGTGTCAATGGATAATGGTTCCATGTTACTTTTTGTGTTCACGGATCAAAATAATGTGAACTTTTGACCACCTATTGTCCATCAGAAACGTTTATTATATGATATAATTGTGGTAAACTTATATATATATATATATATATATATATATATATATATATATATATATATATATATGTGTGTGTGTGTGTGTGTGTGTTTTTTTTTTAAATCCCACGCATAAATATTGCACGCGGATGAACAACGTCTATAACATGTTGTTTTTGGATGGATAGTGGTTCCATGTTACTTTTTGTGTCCACGGATTACAATAATATGAACTTTTGACCACATATTGTCCATCAGAATCATTTATTATGTGATATAATTGTGGTAGTGTGCACGAATAATCGACATCGTCCACCTGAGCTTTTAAAATTGTGGTTACCAGGTACATTTCACGATCATGTAAACTCTTGGCAACCTTCTGTCCATCAGACTCGGCTAATATGTGAGGAGATCATGGTAGTGTCTACGAATAGTCGATATTTTCCGCCATATCCATAGAAAGCATTTAACATGTGATTTTTATTTGTGTGGATACGAATCATAATGTGAACTCTTGACCACCTATTGTCCATCAAAAACGTTTATTATGTGATATAATTGTGGTAGTGTCCACGAATAATCGACATCGTCCACCTGAGATTTTAAAATTGTGTTTACCAGGTACATTTCACGATCATGTAAACTCTTGGTCACCTTCTGTCCATCAGACCCGTGTAGTATGTGAGGAGATCGTGGTAGTGTCTACGAATAGTCGATACTGTCCGCCATATTCATAGAAAGCATTTAACAAGTGGTGTTTATTTGTGTGGCTACAAATCATAATGTGAACTCTTGACCACCTATTGTCCATCAAAAGCGTTTATTATGTGATATAATTGTGGTAGTGTCCACGGATAATTGACATTATCCACCTGAGTTATTAAAATTGTGTTTACCAGGTACATTTCACGATCATGTAAACTCTTGGTCACTTCTGTCCATCAGACCTATCTAGTATGTGAGGAGATTGTGTTAGTGTCTACGAATATTCGATATTGTCCGTCATATCCATAGAAAGCATTTAACATGTGATGTTTATTTGTGTGGTTAGGAGTCATAAAAAACTTTGTTTCTAGCGGATAACGTACATGGTTCAAGAGTTCACATGATTGTGAATTCGTGGACACACAGGTTTGTTGCGCCCACTATCCATCCAAAAGCAACATTTCCCTTGGCCACCTTTTATCCACGGGAAGCGTCTAGTATGTAATATGATGGCTGTGTTGTCCACGTGGATGGATATTGTGGAAAGCTGTCTAGACTATCCACTTGAAACTTATGTATTAACTCCGATTTTTTTTTTTGAATTCTGGTACATCGACCGATTATATCTCCATTATGGTGGTTTATATTTCCGGAAATCTCATATCAGCAATGTTATCCACCGTCAAAAAAATAAAGGATAAAAAGAGAGATAAAGTAAAAAAAAAAAAGAATAAGGGGAAAAGAAAGAAAAGAGAAAACAAAATGATGGATGGGATGGATGAGGGGTATTTTTGTTTTTTTTTAAATTGAAATTGAAGCAAAAGAAAAGAAAAGAAATAAAAAGATGTTTGTGATGGATGAGGGATATTTTCGTCTTTTTAACATTGAAATTGAAGCAAAAAAAATACAAATTTACAAGAATTTTTTGAAAGGTACAAAATTACAAGGAAAAAAATAAAAAATACACTAGGTGCAATACACCCCTAAGGAATCTCTCATTTTTGGCATATATTAATATGTTTCACAACTAATTCAATGGTGAAATACCACAAGGACCACAAATTATAGGACAACCTAAATCTGTTATTTGAAGCAAGCCTAGGTTTATGGTTTTTGTAATGGCCGAAACCCAAGTCCAATTTCTTTAAAAAAAAATTGGAAAAAGAGAAATCCCAAAGGCATGTCTTCCTCATTCAAACTCTAGGGTTTTTCCTCTCCCCACGTATTATAAACAAGATAGTCTTCTTTCCAGAAACTCATCAAATCTCTTCCCGGCGAAGCTCGATCCATTCCCGGTACCGTTCGTGTCATTTTCCTCCCTTTACACTATTAATGTATCTTCTAATACTCAGATCTAGTCTTGTTTTGTAAGAATCCGGGTTTATTTAAGCCATAAATTTCAAACCGTGAAGAATCACCTGAATCGCCGACCGCACCATCACGCGCCGCCGCACGTGCCCCCACGTGCAAGTAGAAGGTCGGGTGCGTAGGAGTCACGTGTCTGACGCTCGGTAGGGGCCGCCAGCCACGCGCTGCTGTCAATCACCGGAGCCGTCGTCTGGCGCCGCTGGAGCCGTTGTTGCCATCATCGGAGCCGTCATCGCTGAAGCTGCCATCGCCGGAGTCACCGTTAGAACCGCTGATTGCTGTCGGGGAGTTGACTCGCCGGCAAACTGAGTTGACTCGGTGGGTTTGGGTTAACTCGGGTTAACCGGTTCAATTCGGTTAACTCGATTTACCCAGGTTTGATTCCATTTTCCGTTTTAATCCAATTTCTTTTCGGTTTAGTTTTGTCCAATTGATTTATTGGTTCAATTCCATTTCAATTCGATTTAGTTGGTTTAGATCAATTTAGCTGGGTTGGGCTACTTATGAATTTGGGCGTGGTTTAATATGGGTTTGGGTCTAAGTTGACTGGGTTGACCAGTTGACTTCGACCTGAACCGTTGACTTTTAGTCAACCAATTTCAAGTGGTCATAACTAGTCCGTCAGTAGACCAATTTGAGCGAAATGAAAGCCTAACTCACTCAAATTTCCGTCCTCCTTCTAGATATGAAGTCTGTTTGGGCATCAGGAATTCCTAATTTATGCTTTTTCTTTATTTTGCCAAGGTGAGGACCGGTTGTGATCTTTCCTTACTCTATCTCAATTTCGGGTGGGAGTCCCTTGTTAATAGCGTGTTTTCTAGGTAGGTCAGAGTTAGTAAAGAGCTTGATGTGATTGATTGTTCGAGCGTAGAACCTCTAGGTTATCGCTTAAACCGAAAATGTTGATTGTGATTGATGGCTTTCGTGAATAGTTGTTGTGATATGTACATGTGACGGGCTTGTGTACAAGCACGTGTCTGATACCGAGAAGGAATTCACGTGTCCGGAACGAAGGTCGTCATAAGGGGGTGTGACGCGCCTCCTCATATGATGTGATGTGACATGACAAATGATTTCTAATTCTCAAGAACATAGATTTACAAAGCCTTGCACAAATGATCTTCCTATTGCAGTCTCTTCACACAAAGAAATATGTGTGATAAAGGAGTAAAAGACAATAGACTTCAGTCGTCGAGGTTCGCCCTAATTTTTCCTCCCAGCCTCCTCATATGATGTGATGTGACGTGACAAATGATTTCTAATTCTCAAGAACATAGATCAACAATTAAACTCCAAACAAATAAGAAGTAAAGTTACCTTAGTCTCAGTGGCCTTTCTAATTGAAATTGAGTTCAAACTCTAATAAAATAACAAAAAATGTTAGTACTTGAATCAAGCTAAGTATTAACTATTGAGTGTAATTGTAGATCTGAAAGTACCTCTCATAAGATCATCATGAATTCATGATACTCCATCTCAGCTAGGAGTTCTTCTTTCCATGTCAATCCTTTGTCAGTCAACATTTCAGCCACTGCTCTGTGCACATCAAAACTTCTATCATATAGGGAGTCAAGCAACTTCTTGAAGGTTCTAAAACCATGCCACTCGCAGATGCCAGTGAAGAGACTTGCATAGTGAAGATGTCCTTGGCTATTTGAGATGGAACTGGATACCTTGGACTACTGAACTTCCACCAAGATGGAACATCAAACTTTGATCCTTCCAAAACGGATGGAATCACCACATTCTCGATGTAAATCCAATTCGTTTACTGTCTCAGGAATTTCAGTTTCTTGAACAAGACTCATAGGCAAGGCCATTACCTAGAACTGTTTGTTGAGATACTTCATCGTACACAAGTTCTTGAGACTGAGAATGAGAGGAAGCGGCTTGTGAATGGGAATTGGCGCCTTGTGTTGCAACACTTTCACTGTTATACTCTTCATAGAAGCTCCTGAGTATATCTAAGATCGAATCACTCAAAATAATGGCCTCCTGACTCCATTTACCCCAAACCTTCTCAAAACACTTTTCAGCAAACCTCATCTTCTTACTCGGATCAAACACTCATGCTACTACCACCATCCTGTTGAATTCAACCTTATCTCAAAATGGATCCCAATAGTTCCCAAACTTCTTTAACATAGTTATTGCCTTTGATTGCAAGATCTCGTCAGGTCCAAGACATTAACTTAAGGCACATATGTTCCTTGTAACAATCACTATTGCCAAGCTCTTGTTGAAGAAGAGAGTGCCAAACTCTCCTTATGGAAGATTATAAGGAATTGGACCAACTTATCTACTGCTTCCCAATCTGCTTTAACAGGAGGTTTAATCCTTTTCTTCCCTTCTATTCTTTCGTTGAAATAATCATTGTAGGGTTTGTCTTCTGCTTCCATTCTGTCAAACGCCAATCAGAACTTCAAGTCATGTTCCAACATCAAATAGGTGGAGTTCCATCAAAGGGGAGACTACCTCTTTGTATCCTTCTCGATTCAATGTGATTCTCAAACACCTTAAGTCTAAGAGTTGAAGACCTCACAAACTGAGTCCCATTGCGAATTTTACTAACATTGACGTCTATCTCTTCTAGTCTTTCTCTCGCGATCAAATTAATTATGTGGGTTGCACACCTCATATGCAGGTATTTGCCTTTGAGAACAAAGGCATCATCTACCTCACTAAACTCCTCCTTGAATCTCCTCATAGTTGAACTATTAGAAGTGATATTGTCCACCGTTATGCATAAAACTCTCTTTATCTCCCACTCAGTCAAACAGTCTTTCAACACCTTGGAAATTATAACTCCCTTATAATCAACCACACTCTTGAAGCTGATTGTAAACTTCTTCAACTGTCACAAAGCATCAAAAAGTGGGATGTGACGACCATGTACGACACTCGAGTATGTTGACACACCCATATGTCAGTAGTTAATGACACCCTCTTCTTGGATCGAATTCTACAGATATAGACTCGACGTTGATGATGCCAGGCTTCTGATGTGTTATGATATTGGGAGTGAGTTTCAGAATTGCCGTTAAACAAGATTGGTTCCCAACTCGATTTGGAGACTCTGGGAAATTATGGTTCTTGGGAAAAATATAAACACTCGTTAGCAGTTAATAATAATAAATAATTTTGAGTAACTCGATTAGGTTATTGGCGTAGTGGCAATAAACCCACATTGAAAGAACCAGTTTATAAGTTCGAACCAGGTGAAATACATTTTTGTTTAAAATAACACAAAAACTCATTAGTAGTTAATAAAGACAAATAATTTGAACATACTTTCAAAAATTCCTTTGGTTTAGTGGCAATAAGAGTTTATTACTCCTACAGGCACCTTCCCAAGCATTAATTACACAATAATACACCTTCAAGTTTTAGGGTACTTTCACCTAGTGAAAGTTCTTCCTTACCCCTCTTTCATAACTAAAATAATAACCAGCTCTTTCTTAACTTAAGTAAACCAATTACATATACCGGTTTCGTAACTACACACAAAACATTTCGCAGACCTTATTCCTAATACATTTCTTCTACTTCTGCTTTTTCACCATAATTTCAATTTTTGAATCCTTCATCCACACTTCTTCTAGCTGACAGATTTCTCAAAAAAATTCATCTTTCCACCATTAGATTTTCTTTGTTATCCTCTCTCCTCCTTCAAATGAAAATTGCCATGGCTTCCCTGTTTTAAAGCTCGTCTCTTGGTCGAAGCGACGGTCCAAGAGGATGACAGTTTCTTCAATTCCGATTAACTATTTCAATTCCTATTTTTCTGATTCGTTTTTACTATCATATGGGTTTGTAGAAAGAGAGAGAGAGAGAGATTGAGAGAGAGAGAGAGAGAGAGAGAGAGAGAGAGAGAGAGAGAGAGAGAGAGAGAGAGAGAGAGAGAGAGAGAGAGAGAGAGACTTTTCTTTGCATGAGTGACGACATCCATTCGAATCCAAAGACGACGGCGCTGGTTTTGCTTCTGGCTCCGCCGCTGATGGCTACTGTGGGTTGGCTCTGACTCGGGGGAAACCGCTCTCTTCGACTCGCCGACGACTCGTCCATGACTCGAACCTTTAGCAGGTGAGGTTTGAATTTTGAGTTATGACTACGAGTGTAGTAAACTTTTTATGATTTCGTTAAATTTTCATTTAGTTTTATTCGAATTGTTCTTCAATTTTTACTAATCGACTCTGCAACCTGAATTATGTAAGAAGGGGATTTGGGGTTTAGGTTAACGGATTTCAAGTTATCCATAATGATCGGCTTGTTGCTTTACTAAATAGACGGTTTGGATCTGATCGGAGGATATTCATCACCATCGGATGGCGCTGTTCCATCGCTTCTTCTGCAAAAAGCCTCCAGATTGGCTTCTCGAGATCTCAGAGCGTGTTTATGGTATATACCGTTTTCTCCCTCTTCTCTATTTGTTGGAAAAATTCTTCTTGATAAAATATGGCTGCGAGCTTCCAGGTCCGATTCATCGCCTAAATTGAACTCAGATGTACAGTTAATTGGTCTTGCAAGTCTTCAATTCCCGGTTTTTTTTGTATAGAATCACGCACGCATGAGATGTGTATCAGCCTCCTATGTCTGAGTTTCATGTTTATCTTTTATCTTACAGAACCAGAATAAGAAGTACCCAATCAGAGTGATAGATGAACACGGCCATGAACACCAAACAATGGCGTTCAAGGCGCTTGGGTTGTAGAAAAAATAGAAAAAAGTCTCAGCCCAATTTTAGAGACCAGCGTATTTCTTCTTCTCCATTCATTTTTACATTAATACCTATTTTGGTCTAATGCTATTTCGGTAGCAGGCTGATCTTGCCAAGATGACTATGGTCTTGAAGTCTCTAGAATCTCTGGTGCCATGGAATCAATTTCATCACTGTTACAAGATTGTATGTGGCAAGGTCGTGTCTAAAGTTTTAATTCGTGTATCATCCAATGTCACTTAAAAAACCTCGTACACTCAATCTTGGACATGCTAATTTGTAACAGACATTTGTTCGTGGACAAAAAAATTTGGATATGAAATTACGTAGCTTTTTGTGTACGAATGCTTATGGACATTATAGACTTGTCGCTTGCAGTTGATATTGTGTATTAAAATGCGTGGATATCCTATTATTGATACCTATTATTGATAAATTATTGATACATTGTTGTATAATTGAACTTGTGGATATTGTTTTATGTACATTAAATCATGTTCATGCAGAAATCTATCATTTGTCATAGTTTTGTACACATATTATTTTATTCTTCTCTTAGTTTTCTTATTTTTTGTGGATATAATATGTGTGGATATGATATTGGAGGCTTGTACACTTACTAAAACGAGTGTTCAGAAGAGTGTGGACTTGTTTACTGTGGACAATAACATGGTTGATAGTTGTTTTTTTCTTTCTCTAACAACTTTCACAAAAAATGTAGTGGATAAGTCTCTATATGGATCTATTTTGTATTTCCCATCCCTCCTACAAAATAATGTCATGGATATGTTTTTGTTTATAGGTACTTTTATCCTTCTCATGGATACTCATACTTTTTATACTCAATTACCTTATGATTTTATAGATGTCGATTTTTGTCTCTAACAACTTAATTTTTTTCTCTCTAACACCTTCCACAAACAATGTCATGGATAAGTTTGCGTATATGTGTATTTTTTGTATCTACCACCACCCCCACAAAACAATGTCGTGAATATGTATTTGCCAGTTTAAAAAAAATACGAATTTTCGTGCATAATCATCTGAGTAACATCATAGTTTGATGTCAATGTCCACAAACCATTAACTCATATCCACGTCAGTACCTTCCATAATACCATTCATATTTAATGTCGTCAATACTATATCCACTAGATTCTATCTACCATTTATGATTGTTTCTATGTCTACGAAACAATCGTTATTTTCATATTTATTTTTATATGCCCATCTCGACAGGTTTTTGTGTACATTTTTACGTGGACACTATTTCGTTGTATGGTTTCTCGTATACTATTTTTCCACCATTTCTATGTACATTTATTTGTGGACATTCACCATATTATAATTTTTAATGTCCACAAGATTTGATAACAAATTAATTGAAATATATAGAAATGGATGTCATACTATAGAAAAAAATATAATTTATATTACCAAAAATATAATTCACGTTTTAAAAAAGCCTATAAATTAAATAAAGATGAAAGGGTGATATAAAAATAAATTAAAAATTGATTTTCAAAAAAACATGAGTGAGAGAAGAGAAGGAGAAAGAGATATAAAAAAACAAGTTTCCCAACTTTTTTTTTTAATCCAACGGCCAAGATTAAAAATGTCTATATCATTCTAACTAAAAACATACAGTTGAGGGGGAATTTGGCCAATATTGAACTTGAAAATGTGTACAATACATAAGGTATAGGAGTTATGTATAGAAAGGCTAGACTTGAAATCTCTATATATTGTACGATTACTCTATCAATAATACTAATTCAGTCTCTAATCCTATATGGTATCAGAGCATACGATACCTAATACCTAAAAATTCTAAGCCGCCATTTTCTAAAACTCAAAAACCTTCTCTTCTTCGTTGAAAGATGACTCACTCGGCACCAGAGACCATCACCATTTCTGATTCGAATTCTCTTCTGCTTGTTAACATGACAAATGTTACGAAGCTTACCGACTCTAACTTCCTCATGTGGAGTCGCCAGGTCAATGCTCTCCTCGACGGATATGCACTTGCAGGCCACGTCGATGGATCTCAGATCATACCTCCGCCAATCATCACTCAAAACGATGTAGTTGTTGCAAATCCAGCCTACGTTCATTGGAAACGACATGACAAACTGATCTACTCAGCCCTTCTCGGCGTTATCACCACGATGATTCAGCCTCTGATTTCAACCACAAAAACCTCGGCTGACATATGGTCTACTCTCTCGGCTACTTATGAAAACCTAGCCGTGATCACCTCAAGAAACTTCGGCAACAAGTCCAGAACTCGAAGAAAGGAAGTAAATCAATCACGGAATACATGCAGGGGCTCACCACCAAATTCAATCAGATTGGGTTACTCGGAAAACCACTGGATCTTGAAGATCAAATTGATCATGTACTTGGAGGCTTGCTTGAAGAATACAAGCCTGTGATTGATCAAATTGAGGCTCGTGAATACTCTCCATCACTGACAGAGGTTCATGAGAAGCTCCTGAACCATGAGGTGAAGCTGCAGTCTGCGGAGCCACCCGCAAATCTCACTCCGGTGACAGCCAATGCAGCTCAGGTTCAACAATCAACCGGTAGTGTTCAACAATATCAGAACAACTACCGCAGATCAAACCGAAACAACCGCAACAACCAGACGTGGCAGCAGCAACGGTTCTCGAATCGCCCATCTCAAGGCCAGCAATCTCGCGGATATCAGGGACGGTGCCAATCTGTGGAATTCACAGGCATAGCGCTCGTACATGCTCGCAGCTTAATGCGTACTCAGGTGGTTACTTCAGCAACACTCGAATGAACAACAACAGTCGTATGGCGTATCAACCTCGTGCCAACTTTGCAGCTCAGTCATCCGCATACACAACTCCTTGGCTTCTCGATTCTAGTGCGACTCATCACCTCACCACAGACTTGAGCAATATCTCTCTTCACAATCCGTACACCGGAGGAGAAGAAGTCATGATCGCCGATGGATCGTCTTTACCCATCACCCATACCGGTTCCACTTCCTTGTCCTCTACCAACTACTCTCTTACTTTAAACGATATACTATATGTTCCGAATCTTAAGAAAAATCTCATTTCAGTGTATCGTTTATGTAATGCTAACCAAGTTTCTGTGGAATTCTTTCCTGCATCATTTCAGGTGAAGGATCTCAGAACGGGGGTCCGGTTGTTGCAAGGAAAAACTAAAGACGAGCTGTACGAGTGACCGATTCACCGACACAAACCACCTTCTCACTTCGCTTCACCATCACCGAAAACAAGCCTTCCTTTTTGGCATTTTCGACTTGGCCACCCATCTCATTCTACTTTGCATTATGTTGTTTCTCAATTCTCTTTACCATGTTATGATTCTTCAAATAAACAATTTCCTTGTTCCCATTGTTCAACCAATAAAAGCCATAAACAACCATTTTTGCAAACTCGATTACCTCCTCCAAACCTCTTGAAATCGTGTATAATGATGTTTGGATGTCACATATTCTCTCTACTGACAACTTACGTTACTACGTTATATTTGTCGATCACTACACGAGGTACACCTGGTTCTATCCGCTGAAACAGAAATATGATGTTCGTTCCACATTCATTGCATTTAAGGACCTTGTCGAGAACCGTTTCAAGACGAAGTTATCAACTCTTTATACATACAATGGTGGAGAATACTTGGCGTTACGATCATTTCTTGCAGAACATGGAATCTCACATCACACCACGCCTACTCATACGCCAGAACACAATGGCATTTCCGAAAGGAAACATCGCAATATAGTGGAGACATGATTGACATTGATACATCAAGCTTCCTTACCCAAACAACTCTGGCCATATGCTCTATCCATTGCTGTCTATTTGATCAACCGTTTACCGACACCAGTTCTTGGCAACATGTCACCATACACGAAGCTTTTCGATCAGCAACCAAACTACTTGAAGCTGTGGGTGTTTGTATGCCAATGCTATTCTTGGTTGAGGGCATACACTGCTCATAAACTTGAAGAAAGGTCAAAGTCATGCGTTTTGTAGGATACTCTCTAACACAGAGCGTGTATCATTGTCTTGAACCTGAATCAGGCCGCATCTATACATCGCGACATGTTGAGTTTGTTGAAACCATTTTTCCCTTTGCTCAGCCCACTTGGAGTATACAAACAGCCTCCAGTGACACCAACTCGTCACTGGATACCCGTCTGTTCATTCCCATTCCGACCGTGCCACTCGTAACAACAGCAACAAACGCGCCCCTGGTCTCGGATTAACACGCACCGTCGTCAGTGTTAGAACATGCACCGGTGCAAACGTCACTGCAATTATCTCAGGTACCGTCATCGACAACCTGTGATCTTGTTAATGATGTTTTTGATGCATGCAATTGTTCCACAGGTGCAACCTTAACCCATTCCCAACAGCCTGAATCAACAACATTACCTTCACAAATCACAGCCACAAATCCACCACCCATCGTATATCAACGACGACCCAGAACAAATAAACCAACCACGGCCATTACCCAACCAGCAAACAACCATAACATGACCACCCGTCGGAAAAACAACATCATAAAACCAATCAAAAAGCTCACCCTTACAACTACTAAAATAAAACCAAGACCACCCATACCAAAAACACCAAACCAGGCCTTAGAAGACGATCTTTGGCGATTGGATATGCAAGAGGAGATTCGCAATCATATGTTCGAATTGGTTCTACGGAAACAGGGACACAATGTGATCACAACCAAATGGATTTTCACCATCAAATACAAACCTGATGGGAAGATTAATCGATATAAGGCTCGGTTAGTGGCAAGGGGATTCAATCAAGAGTATGGAATTGACTATGCTGAAACCTTTAGTCCCGTCGTCAAGTCAATTACTGTACGTCTTGTCTTGCAGCTTGCAATATCTCAAGATTGGGCAATCTTACAATTGGATGTCAACAACGCGTTCCTTCAAGGAACGTTGAGCGAAGAGGTCTATGTTACCCAACCTCCTAGTTTTGTAGACAAGGATCGACCATACCACTTCTGTAGATTACATAAAGCTCTATACGGTTTGAAACAGGCCCCGAGAGCTTGGTAGCAAGAATTGAAATCTTTCCTCTTGAGCATGGATTTCAGGAACTCGGTTGCAGATACTTTTGCATTTGTCTATCTGAAAGGTGAACACATTTTTTATGTCCTCGTCTACGTCGATGATATCATCATCACGGGCAACAACAAAATGGTTGTTACAGAGTTTATAGCTGAGCTGTCACGGAGATTCTCTCTCAAAGAACCGGAGGAACTTAGCTACTTTCTTGGTATCGAGGTGACACGTACAGCTACTGGACTTCATCTGCGATAGCAAAAATATATTCTCGACCTGTTGGAGAAGACAAAGATGACTGATGCAAAACCTGTCGCCACACCAATGCCTCCTCACCCGAAGCTCTAGATCAAGTCCGGGACACCACTTCAGGATGCTAAAGAGTTTCAAATGGTTTTGGTAGCCTGCAGTACCTGTCCTTTACACGACCAGATATTGCATACAATGTAAATCGCCTATCTCAGTACATGCACACTCCGACTGATGAACATTGGATCGCAGCTAAGCGCATACTTCGCTACTTAGCTGGTACAGTTTCCCATGGAATTCTACTCCGCCGAGACACACCGTTGCATCTACACGCTTTCTCCGACGCCGATTGGGCATGAGATGTTGACGACTACATATACACAATTGGCTACGTAATTTATATTGGATCCTCACCAATTGTGTGGTCCTCGAAGAATCAAACCGACATTGCTCGATCATCCACTGAGGCGGAGTACCGCGCAATAGCAAATACCACTGCCGAGCTTAACTGGATATGTTCTCTCCTCACAGAGTTGATATACCATGGATTTTAGGGATTTTAGCCATGGTATATGTCTTATTTATCGAGTCTTTTATTATGTTTTGGAGTTTTTTTAGTATGTTTACAGGTCTAGGTATGTTTGGAGCGGAATTGGACATTATGGTGCATTCTGGAGCATTTTGGAGTATTGACCCGAGAGATGAACTTCACTGTCGAATTCTCAGACCTGTGTCGATCGACACAGATGGTGCATCGATCGACACAAGGTCGACACGGACTTCTCGCGAGCGTTTAATGAAGATTTGAGGAAATTTCACTTTTGCCCAGAAGTTTCTCATAATTACAAAGAAGCCCCAGCCGACTTTAGACCATTATATTAGGGGTTTTAAGCCATTGTTTAGGCTACGCTTTACAACGCTTTTCTTAAGTCTTATTTTATTTTCAGAGAGAGTTAGGGGCTGATCCTGCTCTCGAAAGAGACAGGATTTTGAACCCCAGTTCTTTATTTGATTTTATAATATTTGGTTTTCTATTCATGATGTTTTCTGTCCCGATGATCATGTCTGAGTAGATTACCTGTTAAGTTTAGGGATTCTCATTAGGGATTTCATGGAATTATAGGTTAATAAATCTGTAGGGATTCATATCTGCTAGTTCTTCATCTAGGATTGTTCTTAATCTGAATTAGCTACCCAGATTTATGATGTTAGGTTGATTGATGCAACGACAGTTGGTTAATTAGCTAGAAAGAACCTAGATGAGCAATTTAATTACTCGCAAAGGAATTTGGTTTAATTAGATTGTGAACATATCGAACTTGGAATTAAAGCTGGTTTAATCTGTTAATAATTACAAAGGAATTTGGATTGCTGCACTTAGACTTAGAGAATTCTCGCAACGACAGTTGGTTAATTCTATATATGTGTTTGAGTTCTAGAATAGTTCTTAATTAGATCCCGATTGATTGATTGCTTGTGTTCCTGATTTCCTGAGAACTCCCTAGACTTAACGCTTCACCTTCTTGCTTACAAACTCGCTACTGATTTACTTTCCTGCATTGCTTTTTAATTTCTCACTACATTGCTTTCTCCTAGTTTAATCTTTTCTGTTCTAAATCTATCGTTGCCTAGTGTCCTCGTGGATTCGATACCCTAAGTACTACATTGATATTACTGTGCACTTGCAGTTAGTATAGGGATTAAAACTAGACCTATCAAGTTTTTGGCGCCGTTGTCGGGGACTCTTTTGAGTCTTCGATAGATTTGAGCTTAGGGTTTAGACTAGGTTTTTCGTTTTTCTTTTTTTGTTACTAATTTTTTTTCTTTTTCTGTTCGTGCGTTTCAGGTACGCCTGTAATCGCCCTGCAACGATCGACACAGTCCTGTGTGTCGATCGTCACATCTTCGAACTTGCATCGATCGACGCTACCCTTGCATCGATCGACACAAGGTGAAATCAGAGATACCAACGCTTGAGCACTTAACAGGTTTCAGTCTAATGGAGCCTGTGATTCTGATTCGCGGTAAAGACGGCGTTTTACGAGACCAAGAGGGTCATATATGCAACACAAAGGGCCAGAAACTAGATGGGGAAGGAAACCCCATCATACCATATGCATTGGTGGAGCAGATAGGTGAGATAAGAGACAAAATTGATTCTATCCACAACATCCTACTTAGGAAGGGACAAACCCGAGCTGATGCAGAAGCTGAAAAGTTTGCAGAGGTGAATTATATAGCTGGAGCTGATTATTATGGACAGACATGTGAAAATCAGCAGAGACAAAGTTCTAGTTACGCTCTGAGATCGAGAGACTATGGTTATTCATCTCACCAAGCACCTCCTGCACCCACACACAAGAGCAGATTTGAAGTCATGATGGAGCAGTGTCTTGAAGGACAACAACAGACCACTGTGTCTTTCAACTCGAGGATTGAGACCTTGTACACTGATTTGAATGGTAAGTTTGAGTCCTTGAACACTCATATGAGGCTGCTGGATACACAAGTGCATCAAATCTCAAATTGTGCCAAAGGGAAGAATACTCAGAAAGCTCATGTCAACGCCACCCCAGTTCAGGTTGACCATAGGCTGAATCAGGGATCATATCTTGAGGTTAAGGCTATGGAAATTGTGGAAAACAGAGAAGAATCCGAGATTGAAACCCCTCAGTTTGAGAGTTTCGACGGACCAGACTCAACCAAGATTGACATGGATCTCTTGGTAAAATCTATCAGTGTCAATCAACATCCGTTCAGTGTTATAGACACCCACATCAGAGCTTTAAAGGTTCAGATTGATAATGGACAAAGCAAGGAGATATATTTGAGTTTAAGGTTGTTGAACTTGTGGAACAAGCCGAAAAACCCGAGACTGAAGCTGGAACTCGAGATGAACTACCTGCGTCGATCGTTGCACCACGTGCATTGATCGTTGCATACCGTAAAGAATCAGCCTCACTTATTTCTCGTGGAATTGTTAAGGAACGGGTCTACAAACCTCCAATACCATTCCCAAAAGTTCTTATAAGGTCTAAACATGAGCAGAGTGTAGAAAAGTGCATGGTAGTGGTGGATAAGAAGATGATCTCAACTGATAGTCATTTGAAAGATGAAGTTCAGATTGGTGGAACTACAGTATCTGATAGTGGAGAGAAGAAGATGGCGGTTTCTCTTGAACCTGCTCTAACATCTTCAGAGCCTGCAACTGCTCATAAGCAGAAAGCTCCAGACATCAGATTTGCACCAAAGGTAACGTACAAATCACCTAAGCTTAAACTTCATGACCGCATTGCTTTGACTGTAGAAAAACGCAATATCCCACCCAAGCTTCGCTCCCGCCCTGCTTCTACTCCTTCGTTCCTTGGAAAACCTCATGATCTGAAAGCCTATACACCTCCTTGGATGAAGAGATATTCACAGAGACACTCAAAGTCTCTGTTGAAACCACCATGAATCAAATCTCTATCCCACGGTCAAGTTATTGACCTTAAACAAGCGCTGAGTGGGAGGCAACCCACTGTTAGGTTTGCATAATTTATTTTTGGTGTTTTCATTAGGATTTTACGTTTTTGTTTTTTGGTGAATTTTGTTTGCAGGTTTCGACAGAATCGCAGTGCGTCGATCGACACAACCTTGTGTCGATCGTCACAACACGAAAGAAATCGCATTGCAGCGATCGTTGCGGTCCGAGCAACGATCGATCCTAAACGAAAAATCGCCCTGCAACGATCGACGCACTTAGTGCAACGGTCGATGCATGTGCGACAGAGGTAAAAACCCGACATACATAATTTCATCTTTTATTTATTTTTCTTTTTACCAACCCTGAGCTTAACACTACTGGGGACAGTGTGTTTCAAGTGTGGGGGAGGTAGTTACTGACTTTATCTTTCTGTTTTCTTAAGAGTCAGTCTATTTTCAAAATTTGTTTTATTGAGTCAAAAAAGTTTAAGTGAGAAACAGTGAATTTTTTAGAAGATTAACAGCACTTGCAGGAACTTAAGTGACCATTGAGATGAAGTTGCAGATCAATCTCTGACTGTTAGAAAACCCAGACACGGATCAGCTTACTGAGAACACCAACATCGCTTCAGGTATCAGAGGATCCTTTTACTGACTTCACCTTAATACTGACTTAATTTTCTCACCTAAGGGCTTGGTATACCTTGTGTCGGATTCCTTTGTTAGTTCTGACACAGCCTGTAAACCTGTCATATTTGGTTCCCTTCTCCCCTTCCATAAAGTAAAAAAAAAAAAAAATAAATTGAGGATGAGTTAGTAACTCCGAAATGGTCTCTGGGAGTGGTAGCTACAACTATCATCTCATGTGCA
The DNA here is from genome assembly GCA_030180135.1 of Orychophragmus violaceus. Taxonomy (NCBI): domain Eukaryota; kingdom Viridiplantae; phylum Streptophyta; class Magnoliopsida; order Brassicales; family Brassicaceae; genus Orychophragmus; species Orychophragmus violaceus. Next base: position 42,851,316 of record CM058239.1, read on the forward strand.
TCCATGGAATGTGTCCAAAGTACACCCCTTAACGGGAAGAGCACTGATAAAAAAAAATAAAAAGATACCCAATGGGGAAAAATCAGAATGCTAAGGAAGGGAAAAGAGAAGAAAGGGACCAGAGAAAGATAGTATGGTGGTCTAGAGCTGGAAAAGTAAGAGTCCATGTGCCCTTTGATCGATACTCCTTAGGTGAGACCACACTTAAATACTCGCAGAAGTCAGTAGGGTGAATTTGAATGCGTGAATGTGATTGTGGAGTTTACTTAGGACAGTTGCTAAGTGTGGGGGAAGTATATGTTGATCTTGATATCTTGCGGTTGATTCTTTCAGTGGTTCACTAAGGGGAATTTGAGTGTTGTTGCTTCTAGGACAAAAAGAGTTTCTGAAAGTTTTCAAACCTCTTCACCATGTTTTGGTTCTTTACTTGCTTGAGGGCAAGCAAGAGCTAAGTGTGGGGGGAGTTGATATACCATGGATTTTAGGGATTTTAGCCATGGTATATGTCTTATTTATCGAGTCTTTTATTATGTTTTGGAGTCTTTTTAGTATGTTTACAGGTCTAGGTATGTTTGGAGCGGAATTGGACATTATGGTGCATTCTGGAGCATTTTGGAGTATTGACCCGAGAGATGAACTTCACTGTCGAATTCTCAGACCTGTGTCGATCGACACAGAAGGTGCATCGATCGACACAAGGTCGACACGGACTTCTCGCGAGCGTTTAATGAAGATTTGAGGAAATTGCACTTTTGCCCAGAAGTTTCTCATAATTACAAAGAAGCCCCAGCCGACTTTAGACCATTATATTAGGGTTTTTAAGCCATTGTTTATGCTACGCTTTACAACACTTTTCTTAAGTCTTATTTTATTTTCAGAGAGAGTTAGGGGCTGATCCTGCTCTCGAAAGAGACAGGATTTTGAACCAGTTCTTTATTTGATTTTATAATATTTGGTTTTCTATTCATGATGTTTTCTGTTCCGATGATCATGTCTGAGTAGATTACCTGTTAAGTTTAGGGATTCTCATTAGGGATTTCATGGAATTATAGGTTAATAAATCTGTAGGGATTCATATCTGCTAGTTCTTCATCTATGATTGTTCTTACTGCTTAATCTGAATTAGCTACCCAGATTTATGATGCTAGGTTGATTGATGCAACGACAGTTGGTTAATTAGCTAGAAAGAACCTAGATGAGCAATTTAATTACTCGCAAAGGAATTTGGTTTAATTAGATTGTGAACATATCGAACTTGGAATTAAAGCTGGTTTAATCTGTTAGTAATTACAAAGGAATTTGGATTGCTGCACTTAGACTTAGAGAATTCTCGCAACGACAGTTGGTTAATTCTATATATGTGTTTGAGTTCTAGAATAGTTCTTAATTAGATCCCGATTGATTGATTGCTTGTGTTCCTGAGAACTCCCTAGACTTAACGCTTCGCCTTCTTGCTTACAAACTCGCTACTGATTTACTTTCTTTCATTGCTTTTTAATTTCTCACTACATTGCTTTCTCCTAGTTTAATCTTTTCTGTTCTAAATCTATCATTGCCTAGAGTCCTCGTTGATTCGATACCCTAAGTACTACATTGATATTACTGTGCACTTGCAGTTAGTATAGGGATTAAAACTAGACCTATCAGAGCTCGGCATTCAACTGACGAAAGCACCCACCATCTACTGTGATAATGTTGGCGCCACGTACTTATGCGCCAACCCGGTGTTCCACTCGAGAATCAAACACCTAGCACTGGACTTTCATTTCGTACAAAACCAAATAGCAGCTGGGAATTTTCGAGTCACACATGTGTCAACAAGAGACCAACTGGCTGATGCTCTCACGAAGCCCATGTCTCGTCCACACTTCCAAGAACTCTACCGCAAGATTGGCTTAACTGAAGTTATTCCATCTTGAGGGGTGTGTAGGAGTTATGTATAGAAAGTCTAGACTTGTAATTAATCACTCTCTAGAATACCTAATGTAATCTCTATATATTGTACGATTACTCTATAAATAATACTCATTCGGTCTCTAATCCTATATAAGGTACCTCATTGTGTAATAAACACTCATGAAGGTACCCTATAGTGTAAACACCTGGCAATAAACTTTCTCACTGAATGTATCAGGTCACGAGTTCGAACCTGTTGAAATACAATTTTTTTTTTAAAAACGCCATTCAGCAACAGTAACATCGAGTTTAACATCAACAACAACTTAGTGAATAAAATCTGAAAGTCAAATAAGCCTAGTGTTTTTTGTTTGCCAGATCAAAGTTTGTGTCTGTTGTGGCCTTGCAAAGTTGGAGATTTTTCGAGCCGAAAACGATATATAGTAGATATATTATACAATATATATCATCAAATTCAAATATTTTTAGTCTTAAAAATAGATTTAAAACTCAAATTACATCGAAATAACAAACAAAAAACTAGTTAAATTTATCCCAAGACAACATTTGTTATCAAAATCTATTAAATTTACGAAATTTTCAAATTGATAACCATTAATTTATAAAGTATGAACTTATAAATTTAGTTCTATGTGATAAATTTTTTAAATTACACCGAAAAAAAATCAATTGATAATTGATTAAAAATTGTGTATAACTGTCTAGAACCGCTTTGACCCGTCTAGGATCGCTTAAATCCGCTTAGATCCGTCTAACGCTTAAGAAAAAATCGTCATAGTCAAAGACCGCTTAGCGTCTAAACCCGCTTAGATAGCCGAATAGATCGCTTTTTAGAACACCCGTAAATAGTAGTTAAGGTGAACGATTTAATTATAAAGTTATATATTGTTGTGAATTCATATTTCCAAAATTCATATATACTTTTTACCTAATTACATATCCAAAATATGTCGACTACCAAATTCGTTGATCACCTTACAGCAGTATCATTAGCTAGTTCTATCTCTTTGCCACTTAACTTTTGATGTGGAGGATCTTGGTGTGAGATCCAACACCAACAAGTATCTCACTCTGTAAGTAAATAACAAAACCTTTTAAATCTCCGTGTAGTCTCCTCCTATTAGAGATCTTTTAGCCAGTTTCGATCCATGAAGATTCTTCTGCTTTTTGTTTGTTTATTCCAGGAAAATACAATAAAATCAACTCAGTCTTGTGCTTCAAACAAGGAATGCTCACAAGCTGCTCGACAGAATTCCCCAATGAAAACAAAAAATGGGTATCGGGGACGAGTTTTCCGAAAAGACGGCACCGTTTGGCTATCGAGCAAGAAGCTGGTGTCACGTGGATCTCACGTGATAAAAAAACTTCAACCTTTGCTGTTTCCCTCGCAAAGAAAATTTCGTTACAAGTTTCTCTTTCTCTGACGCAAAAACCCTCGATAGAGTCTTAGACCAAGAAATCGTAAAGAATCTCTCGAGAATCGTCACTGCGTATTCTCTTCCCCAGCATGGAGGATCCTTCTTTCGTCCAAAATGATGAAGACGCAAAACTCCAGGAGCTCGTGGAAGGTTACTTCCAGGAAGGAGATCACATCAAGGCCTTGGAAATAATCGAAGATTCGATCTCGAGCCGTGGTGTACGTAACTTTCCACCACCGCTTTATTTCCTACAAGGTTTGATCTTGTCTGATTTATCGATTCGAACAGAGGATAGTGACATAAGGTTCGCATTATTGTTGGGTTCTGTGGAATGCTATACGGTAGATTGTGGGGTACACGAGCGCGCTGCATTTGCTTTAATGGAGTGTGCAAAACAGCTTGGCTCAGCATTATATTACAGGAAAGCAGTGAAAGATGCAAAATTGAATCTATCTTTTCTTGCTTCTTTTGATCGAATGACCTTGCCCCAGCATGATTCAAAACTTAGGCTTGAGAATATAATCGAAATAGCAGAGTCAAAGATCCTCCTTGGTGTAAAAAACTCTGCGCCAAAACTCAAGGAGTCAAAGGAAGTTCGAGACAAAATAAGGAGTGACTCCAATAGCGTTGGGGGTGAGAGACTGAGGTCGTATTGGGCTGGTATGAATGCTGAGAGTAAAAAGAACTTTGTGAAAGTTAGCACTGTGAAGCTTAGAAGCTATGTGGAGAGAATGTACGGCAGTGAGGGACAAGTTGCTTTGGAGGAAGTTCTGGACTCTGCAAGGCTAAACAAAAAATGGAAATTCTGGATGTGTAAAACTTGTCGGGAGAAGTTCTATTATCCTAAAAAGTTTAAGAATCATCTTGAACAAGAACATAAGGCAAAGTTCAAAGCTTCTAATAAAAAGCATATGGCTCAGAGGGTAGATGAAGTGTGGGCTGGTATGATAACAGTTGCAGGTTGGGAACCAGTGGATACAGTAGCTGCTGCTGAACTGATCAAGACCCGGCTTCAATTTGTGAAAGCGTTTGTATATGAGAATGGATGGTCCAAAGACTGGCCTTTAGCTGCAGATGAAGAGCGGAGCAATTTACTCAAGGAAATCCAATTGCTACTAGTGTTGTTTTGGCAGCGTAAGATTCTTTCTTGTAGCCTTAGAGGCTGTATGATGCATTTCCTGGTTAATCATCTTGCACAGCTTGGAGTTTCCGTGCATAGTATTACTAAAGAGTGTCGCCTAGTGGAAACACCTCAGAGTATCTGCTTTTTGGAAAGTCCTGAACTCAATCAAATTCTAGACCTTCTCAAACTCATCAAGTGTGAAAGGGTTGACGGTACAGAGCGGATTTGCAGAGCAGTGGACAGTTTATGGAGTCATACACGAGTTAAAGAGAAGATCGAATTTGACCATCAGTTTTCATCTATGCTTCTGGATAAAAGACTGTTAAGAGACAAGATTATTTCATTCGATGATGATGGGAAAATAGATGTTTATGATCAGAATGTTTACTACGCCAAGACACATCCTCAGGGAGATGATTTCATAACCTGGTTACTTGACTACCCTTTGAGAGAAGAGAGCTTTGAATTTCCCAGATCTATCAGGGCATACAATCTTGATATATGGGTTGCTGTTCTGAGAGCCATTCATTACGCGTGTAGAGCTGTTGAAGTCAAATATGCAAAGAAGTTGGACCTCCTATGCTATGATGCAGGTCTTATTGGCGCCAGAAATTTATGTGTATGCGAATATGAAAAGAGGAGGAGTGTTCCGGAAGATCAATGGAACAAATACACATCTCTTCTAGGCGATAAATGTGAAGAGCGTTTAACGAAAAATGTGACAGACGCCAGAGAACTTCGCAGTAGACACCTATTCTTGTGTGCAGTACGAGATGTCCTCGAAGGAGCATCGCATCCCAAATTTGATTTGCCAGATCTTGACGATTGCCTGAATGTTATACGTGAGCATAAAAATATCAGTGACGAAATAGTGGTAAAGTCCATGAACCTTCTGAGATCAGTGGTGGCCAAAAAGGTTCATTCCTTATGTGAGTTTTAATTTACAACAGAATAACAGACGTAAATTGTTATCTTAAAGTGTCTACTGACTTGCAGCTTCTCCTAATCGATTCAAAGATGTTGCTAGTTGAAAATTCAAGGATTAATTTGCTAAACGACCTCACCAGGCTTTCTGTTTTTGACCACCGGTCTTATATCCTGCACCTGCTAAAACGTTTCTTGAGGGTGTGTTTTATTTATACAGAGATCTTTCATTTTCCCTCTGATTTTCTCTTTGAATTATTATTGTTGTGTCTTCTTCCAGGAAGAGTTGGATGGAATTATACATTTGGATGCCAAAGCGAAGGTAGCTGCTGCAGAAGCAGATCTTTTATCCGGAGAAAAACAAGACAAGGAGAAGAACTCAGGGTCAAAGAAGAAAAAACATAGAAGCATCAAGGTTGCTCAATATTTTAATTCTCTAGTTGCTTCTGTGACTTCTCATTTACTGGGTTGTAAGAATGAATGGTCTTCATGGCGTAACAGAGAACTTCAACGAGCATGAATAGTCATCTTGATCAGAATGTCAAACAGTAAGTACCTCTTCTCTAGATAAATTTTTGTAGGTTTTCTCTGAACAAAATGTGTTCTTGCATGTCCAGTAAACATTCTGCCATCCTTGAACCGGAATGCACATCTCCAGAAGATACTCTTCCAAGTGAAATTTCATCCAACACGAACAATCAAGAGGAAGAAGCTACTGAAGGTGACCTTTCCAGATTGTTAATGAGCATCTCATCTGAAAAACTATATTGTTTTCAGATGTATAATTCGTATTTATTTAACTTGCCATTTTTAAGAAATGCAAAACGCGCCTGGAGAAGGTTTCCTGTCAAAACATTCAGAGTCAGTAATCGTGGAGGGTGCAGCCAGATACAACTCAGCTCTTGCCATGACATTGAAGGTAAAACAGACAACAGCAAACTACGATTCAAAACCTAAACTCTCTTCATTTATTTTTATGTACTTATTTTCTTTGACAAACTGTGATACTACAGGCTATTTGTAACGTTGGGGTTCTTAAAGAGTATTTGCTGCACAATCGGCATGAGTTTCCTGACAACATGGAAGAACAAGTTCCTGATGCGCTACGAAATTTCTTTACGGCTTTCGTCTCGAAACAGATGAAAGAAGAGGGACTGTACACTTACCTCCTGGGAAACTTACTTGCTTCCCTAGAAGAAGTTAATTCCATGGTTTGTTCGGATAAATATAAGCTTGTAAGTTTCTTGATTGTTGTCGTAAATGTCATTATGGGTTTTGTTTCTCTTTTCAGTCAAGTGATGCTGCTGAGCTACTCGTATCCATCCTTGAGTTTTGGCCTTGCTGGAAAAGTCCAGAAATAGAAAGCGTGGTAACTCATCTTTTTACATTGGAAGAATATGAAAGAATGAGTTGTAGCAAATGCAGAAAGACGCCAAATTATCCAGGGCAAAGTTCTTATGGCGTTGTTATGGCTGCAGATTCAATCAGAGACCTGAAGGTATGTTTCATATACGTGTCTTTCCTGAAAAAAACTAGTACTATCCCTTATGTGGTTATACAAATTTTGCAGTGTGCTTTTGGGGATATAAAGTTTGTGGACATCGTTAAGGTGATCGGCATGGAAGATAAAATGGTATGTGACATTAAAACCGGAGGTTGTGGAAAGGCAAACTTTATTCATCACATTATAACTACATGCCCTCCTATCTTCACAATCGGTAAGTTTTTACCATAATTTGTGATCATAATTACTCAATTTGTCTATAAAGTATGAATAACAATGTTGGGGTTTGTGGGTTTACAACGTTAGTGTTGGAATGGAACAAGTGTGAAAATGAAAAGGAGATATCTGACACAACAAAGGCTTTGGAGTGGGAGATAGACATCAGCAGGCTGTATGAAGGCTTAGACCTAGAAACTAAGTATCGGCTTGTGTCAATGGTACAATCTGAAACAGGGTCACAAATGTTTTTTCTGTGATTCTCAGATAGTCTCAGTCAGAATATGGAAATGTATGCAGGTTGGTTGTGGTGAAGAAGAAGAAGAAGAACACACGTGCCTAGCGTATAAGAAGAACCGGTGGGTCCGTTTCAGAAATGAGTCTTTAGCAAAAGAGGTAAAAGACGGGAACAGATGCGTTTGTCTTTCTTGAGTTGAGTTGTGAACTTAGAATATGCATCACAACAGGTTGTTGGTAACTGGAAGAGTGTGGTCAGATTCTGTGGAGAAAGGAAGGTTCGGCCAAAGATTCTGTTTTATGAAGCTGTTCAATGGCCTAACAAGTTATATCTCTAAACCATTCATGTATAAACATTGACATATTCCATTTCAAAAAACAGTGTGTTCTTCTTCGTCTGATGTAAAGCAGTTGATATTCAATTGAAATTATAAAGCAGTGCAAGTTTTTTTTTTTTTTTTTTTTGAATCTGCGTGTAGTATCTCTCTATTGATCATCTTCACAAGTATTACAAGTCAATACATCAAACCGTAATGCATAAAAACGAAGCAAACTGATCTGTGTTTTGGAAAAATTGTACTTTATTCAAGATGTTGGATTTGAGCTGAAGTAAAAAAAAAGACAAAATTTGTTCGCAACGTTTTAAACTTGAAAGCATTTTTCTACTAATGAGTTAGACCATTCTAAAGTACTGCATATACATCAATCCCTTCCTATAGCAATGAAAAAGGTTCCCTACACAGTCTGGCCTGTACCCATAATCTGGCACCTCCGTATAACCTGCATTTCAAGTTGGTGGAATTGAGAACACACAACACAAAAACATAGGCAAGTATGCAGTCGTTGATGCTTACATTTTCGAAAAATAGAATCTTTGGTCGAATATTCCTTTTTAGAAACATGCTGAGAACACTGCTCCACTCCCCAATAACCTGTACAAGCAACACACCTCACTACATTTAACTTAGAAAACCCACGACAAACAAGTAACTTGCTTTTATTACAAAAAATGTCCAAGCTTTACCTCATTCTCAGTACCAAAATATAAGACCCAACTTCCCCTTTCTTCATAAGCTATGCAACTGTATTGATCTCCACGACAGCAAACCTGAATATTATATAACATTGGAGATGTTTCTGATACCATAATAACCTTCAACAGAAACCCAAAATGGAACTTGCCCTTACCATTGACACAAGACGGTATTTAGTGAATATACTGTCACCTTCGTATTTGTATATCTCACTAATATCTATTTCAGTAGCAAGAACAGAAGTTGTAGCAAATATCTCGTCTTCAGTCTCATTGTTCTCCCACTCAAGTGCTAAACAATACCAAAAGAAAAATCCTCAAAACCACTGCATTATGTTGTTGATGTCTAATAAGTTCATAGGTCTTACCAATTGTGAAAACAGATGGAAGTTTATCGATCATACGTTCAACATAGTTTCGTTTCCCACAGCCTTCCTTGTCACAAGGCATCATCAATGTGATTCTGATAACCTTAAGGACGTTCTCAAATGTCATATCCTTGAATGCAGACTGTCATTTACCAAAAACGTTTCCAGCATCACTTTGACAGAAAAGACTAAAAATATAATTAAATATGACGTGCCTTGATTTCTCTGAGTGAATTAGCATCCAAGAGTAGACCGTAAGAACATTCAACCGGACATTCAATATCCAATCTGCATCTGTTGCATTTCTTTTTAGCCACTTCGTATACTTCAAACTTGGAATTCAGAGGTTCTTCTCCACTTCTCCAGAGAGGTAAAAGCTCCAAGATGGCTACCAAGAAGTCGAAAACATCGTTTGGTTCCTAAAGAACAAGAAAATATGTAAGCTTGTGGACTAAATGGTAATTAACCAATAGACAAAGTGGGTCAGAGCAGAGACCAGAGGATGAGCGACACTTAGATTATTGAGAAAGAAACCACGAAGTTGGCTTGAAGGCGAAACAACATATTCACCATCTTCTGTAAAGCTGTGATGTGTTTCTTGACAAAACTCCAACAGAAGATCGCTTAAGAAAACGCTAATTTTCGACAGAGACTGCAACAATCACACATTCTTGAGAATTTTGATCAAGGAAAAAGATTCAGGATTTGCTAAAGTTTGAGAAAACCTTGAGTATCATATCAAGAGCTAGAACACGAGTAGGGTTTGGTTCCTCCACCGGGTCCTTCATATCAAGAGCTAGAACATTAGTATGGTCTGGTTCCTCCTCGGAATCCTCTGATTTCATCGGCTCTCTGAACAAATAGATAAGGTGACTTCAGGATAGATTCTATGGAAAAAGCGTTAATGGATTTTTCTACTCACGGATCGATTTTCTTGTCAGATTCTTCGACTTTTGCCGCTTCTTGCACCATTGATGACTCCATCTCCATATCAGATTCGGAATCGGCGATGGTTTGGGGAAAAACAACAATGGCGTTTTCTTTTGTCTAAGTAGAAGACTTTCTCTCTGGATTTTCTCGAGAGAAAATGGGGAAGCGTTGAAGAGAAGACGAAAGGCAAGGATTTAAAGGGTTTAGAGTCGGTTGGTTTGTCCATGTGAGTGTCACGTGATTTCTTAAGAAAGAGGCGCGAAAATTGGATATGATAATGGTAGTGTGAACTTCTGTCAAACACTTGGTGGGCACCATCCATTTGCAGTAGACACACAAATTACGAGTAGCAGAAAAAAACTGGAGACGTTTATGTTTCTCTACGTTACTTCTTCGTAAATTGTATATTAATCATACGATCTTTTCATTAATCACAGTGGTAATAATTCACCAGGCCAAATCATAGATTTTTTTTTTTTTAAAGCTATGAACTGTTGCGAATGTATGGTGATGTATATATATATATATATATATATATATATATATATATATATATGTGTGTGTGTGTTTTATTTTTTTATGATATTGTATTATTGTTTATTTTGTTAATATATGATGGGGAGATAGAAAAGTGAGAGTGGTGGGAAAAGAGAAGTGAGAGAGTGGTGGAGAGAGAAGGCTTTTGTTTTAGAGAAAAGTCATAAAATAGCACAAAAAATATACCTTATCATAAATATAGCACCAAGGAAAATAATTCATATTTTTAGCATTATTTTAATTACAAACACTTTTATAGCATTATATAATTTAAGATTTAGGGTTAATTATTTAGGGTTTAGGGTTTATTATTTAGGGTTTAGGGTTTATTATTCAAGGTTAGGGTTTAGTATTTAGGATTTAGGGTTTAAAATTTAAGATTTAGGGTTAGGGCTAATTTAGTGACAAAACATGTTTTTGTGCTATTTTTATGATTTTTCTTCCTTGATGCTATATTTTTGAAAAGTCATATTTTTTGTGCTATTAATGGGATTTGCCCTTTGTTTTAATGTTTTTTTTTTTCTTATTAATTTGGTAGATGGATGTACAAATTGAAGTAATGCTCTTTTGTATCCAAACAAAAGTACCGAAAAATGTACAAGTGTCTCTTTTTTTTTATGCCACTAAACATTAGGCTTGTTCTTTTTGTTGACGCGGCGATCAATAATAGCATCAACACAAATACACGTCACGATTGCAATATACAACACCGGCGATAGCAAAAACTCGTTTCTTCTGCCGCTACCTCCATTAAATCAGACGCTGAATAATTTCAGCGACAGCAACGACTTGTTTCTTCTGCCGCTGTGTTTTTGTTTCTGAAGTAGATCGAATATCAGAAAACGGTTTTTTGATATTTGAGCTTTCGATTGTGTGTATTTCCGTTGACGCTACCGTTGGTCGTGGCGTCTTCAAAAAGAACACGCCTTCACTAAAATTTGGAGAATAAGTTGACAAGCTAGCAAGTGGGGAGAATTAATTGAACTATGTGATAAAATATATGAGGAAGTTACATGGTAAGTTTTGATGAATAATCATCTTTTATAACTTTTCCTTGAGTGTTCATTAGTCTTGTCATATTACATACCGCCTAATTAAAAACTTTATAAAATTAGTGGGATAAAACCAATGACAATGGAAAAATAGTACAATGACGTAAATTCTCTCTGAAAGATGGATATCATATTTTTTTCATAAATCACTCAAATGACGTATTTCTATGCTTTGAAGATGTTTTTTGAATGTTGTAGTGGGAAGCGCATTTGTGTAAAGGTGTGCAGCATTGTCGTTTGAACGGATATATTGAATGTCTATTTCTTGATTTTTCATGAGCTCTTGAGTCTAGGAAAAATATTTTGGTGGAATATGTTTCGTTCTATCACTTTTGATGTAGCATTCTTTGAGTTGAGCAATACATGCTGCATTGTCTTTGAAATTTTTTGTTGGTTCTTTACTTGTGATGATCCCGCTAACTTCTTGTATATGATAGGTCATAGACCTTAACCATACATATTCTCGATTGTCCTAATGAGGTGCGATAGTTTCCGCATGATTTGAAGAAGTGGGGACTAAAGTCTACTTTTGAGAACGTCATGAGATCGCAGTACCTTCCATTGTGAAAATGTATCCGGTTTACGATCGAGCTTTATGTGGATCAGATAGATATCCTGCATCTGCAAAACCAACCAGACCAAGAGCAGAATTTCGAGGATAACATCATTATAGGTCGACCGTACCTCAGAGATAGCGAAGAATATGTTTTATCCCTGTCCAATATTTCTGCGTAGGAGATGAACTTTATCTTTCAAAAAAATTACCAAATGCTATATCTGGCCGGGTACAGTTTGCAAGATACATGAATATACATATAACACTTATGGACCTAATATTTCCTCTTTATCTTCACATGGTTGAAACAAATCCTTATCAATATTAAACGATTTATTGATCATTGGAGTACTAATATTATTTGCTTTATCCATATCCAAGTGTTTTAACATTCTTGTGGTGTAATTTGATTGATGCACAAATATACCATCTTGTAAATGTTCTATTTGGAGTCTAAGACAAAATTTTGTCTTTTTGAGTTCTTTTATTTCAAACTCTTCTTTCATATGAGTTCTCGCATCATCAACTTCTTTTTGAGTTCCAATAATGTTAAGGTCATCAACATAGACATTAATGATCACAAATCATGATATCGATTTTCTGATAATTACGCAAGGGCATATCACATTATTGATAAATCCTTTTTTATAACAAAATTCACTTAACCGATTATACCACATGCGTTCGGGTTGTTTTAATCCGTAAAGTGACCGGTGTAACTTGACCAAACAAATTTTCTTAGATTCTTCTGGAATCTTTGATCCTTCTGTGGATTTTGAATCCTCTGCAATTTTCATATATATGTCACTATCTATTGATCCATATATATATGAACCTACAAAGTTCATGAGGTACATTTCTAAATTTTTCGATGCAGTTAGACTCATTAAGTACATGAATGTGATTGCATCCATTACCGGAGAATATGTTTCATCATAATCAGTTCTCGGTCTTTGAGAAAATCCTTGCGCTACAAGTCGAGATTTATATCTTATGACGTCATTATTTTCATTTCTTTTTCTTACAAAGGCTCATTTATATCCGACTGGTATTACATATGCAGTTGTAATACCAACTAGTCCAAAACACTTCTCTTATTAAGGGAGAGTAATTCATTTTTCATGGCGTCTTGCCATTTCTCCCAATCGGACCTTTTCTGACACTCTGATACGGACCTTAGGTCTGAATCATCATTCTCATTATCAATTTCTTTTGATATAGAAAATGAGAATGCTCCATCCTCATCATCAATTTCATATCTAATCCATATTTTTCCATCGTGAATGTAATTAATGGATATCTCACACTTTTATGTATCATGCTTGACATCCAGATTTTTCTCTTCATATGGTTCTTCCGCTTCACAAATGTCTTGTCATATGTTTCATTATGTGGTTCTTCTTGAACCTTTTCATTTTGTTGTCCCATCTTCTTTTACTTACGGGGATTTTTTTATCTTTAGAGCCCAACATCCTTCCCCTTTTTAATTGAACCATCAATTCATTATCAATGCTCCCATAAATTTGTTATTTTGAAATATCAATTCTAGATGGAGCATTTGCAGCGGTATATATGATTTAGTCACTCTCTTTGTATCTGTAAATACTTTTGGTAATTGATTTGTCATACTTTGTAAACGTATAATTTTCTGAACTTCCATCTCGCGTTGATTTGTAGGATGATCAAGATAAGCTAAAGATTTTGTACACCATGTGATATCTTTTGGTGATTTTTAATCCTCCCCTTGACACGGGGAATTCATCTTCGTTAAAATGGCAATCAGCAAAATGAGCTGTAAATATATCACCGGTTTGTGGTTCCAAATACCTTATTATACTTAGTGATGCATACGCGACATATATCCCAAATCTCCTTGCGCCCAATTTTGTCCTTTGTGATGGTGCTATAGGAACATATACTGCACATCCAAAAACTCGGAGATGGGATATATTAGGTTCTTGACCAGATGTCAACTGCAATGGAGAATATTTATTATATGCACTTGGTCTAATTTGGACCAATGCGGCTGCATGCAATATAGCATGTCCCCATACATAAACTGGGAGATTGGTTCTCAATATCAGTGGCTTTGCAGTCCATTGAAATTGTTTTATTAAACTTTTTGGCCATGCCATTTTTTATATGCACATGGGGTATTGGATGCTCAACATCAATTCCCACTGACATACAATAATTATCAAAAGCTTTTGAAGTGAATTCAACAGCGTTATCAAACCTTAATTTCTGTATAAATAATCAGGGAATTGTGCTCTCAACTTGATTATTTGGGCAATAAATCTTGCAAAAACTGTATTTCTTATAGTCAACTGACACACATGTGAACATCTGCTAGATGCATTAATTAATACCATAAAATATCGAAACAGTCCGCATGGTGGATGGATATGTCTAAATATATCACCACGTATTCTTTCTAAGAAAATGGGGGTTCATTCCCAATTTTAGCTAGTGATGGCCGTGTGATGAGTTTTCCTTGAAAACAAGCATTACAAGAAAACTCTCCCGATTGAAAAATCTTTCGTTTTTCAAGGGATGAACACTAGAATTTTGCAAAATTTTCCCATCATGATTGATCCTGGACGTCCTAGCATTTCATGCTAGACTTTAAAAGTATTGGAAATTTTTTGGTTTATTATAGCATAGGATTCAATCATGTTTATTTTTGTGCAATATAATCTGGAGGCTAACATTGGTAACTCTTATAATACATGTTTATTCTCAGATGTAATGCAAATATATTCAGTGAAATTCTTATTCATAGTTTCTATTTGATATCCATTTTTCGGATATCACGAGAACTTATTAAGTTTTTGTGTGATTTAGGGGAATATAATACATTATTTATCTCGAATTTAATTCTTTTTGGCATTGAAAAACTGACTTTTCTAGAGCCTAGTATTATTTTTGCATTTTCAGATATGGTACTCATGCTTTCTGCGGAGTCCTTTAATTCGAGACAAGAGAAATATTGTTATCTTTAAGTATATAGTCTGCCTATCTGCTATACATATATTTCCATCCTGAATTTCGATTTGTGACATCTTCTGTGTCATAATACTCATAAAAATGCATCAATAAAGTGAAAAAAAATCCTAATATATATTTATATAACATAATACTCATGAGAATATTTATATAATTATTTTACATATTCTTGATTTTATTTTAAACCATAACTATATACAACATTATTAAAAGGGCTATTTAAACTTAGTTACAAAAATATAAAATATCAAGTTTTAGTATTTCATCATCTTTGGTAACTCATTTAAGCTTCATCAATGAGGAAATCTGGGTGTCGTCATTTAGGTTGCTAAAGGAAGGGCCAGCTTCATTGTTGAAGAAGTTAGTTTCAACATTATTAACTGTGGCTTTTTTTGTGATGCTTGATACAAACCAAAAAAGTGCTTAGGTGTACGACATGTACGTTCCCAATGCCCTTTCATGCCACATATGTGACAAGCATTGTCGGTCGGCTTCTTTATGGTGCGGCCATCTTCATTTATCTGGAAGTTATTGTTTCTTCCAATATTGAAACCTCTTCCTTTTCTACGTCCACAATATCTTCCGTGACCTTGACCACGACCTTTGACGCGTCCACGTCCTCGCCCTCGACCATTATCATTATTACTGGATGCTACGACATTTCCTTCAGGGAATGGAGCTGATCCAAATGAACGAATTTGATGGTTTAACATTACGCGTTCATTATTTTTTTCCGCTACTAGGAGGACTTGCATTAACTCTGAGTAGCGAGTATAACATTTTGCCCCATACTGTTGTTTCAGGACTATATTTTCAAAATGGAATGTGGTGAGCATCTTTTCAATCATATCAAAGTCGCTTTTGTTTTCTCCGCATAATGTCATCTTGGCAGTAATGTTGAACAACGTGGAATTATACTCTTCAACATTTTTGTAGTCTATGAATCGGAGGTGCATCCAATCATATCTGGATTTTGGAAATATCACATATTTGTGGTGATCAAATCTGTCTTTAAGTGATTTCCAAAGATCCAATGGATCCTCTTTCGTGATGTATTCATTTTTTCAAATTATCATGGATCTGTTGGCGTAAAAACACCATGGCTTTAGCCTGATCCTCATCAAACGTCGTTTCTGATGGATCAATGGTTTTCAAAAGACCATTTGATCTTAGATGCCATTTTGCATATGAAGCCCATGTCATATATTTTTTGTCAACAACATCAAGAACATTGATTTCAAGTTTTGCTAAGTTTGACATGATATCTATATAATTAAAACTATTATTAATTCTCGAAAAACTTCAACTATTTTAGTGAAATATGTTTTAAATATTATATAAAATATTTAATCGCTATAAAAGTATATATTAAAATATAATATAATATTAATCATCTAAGGAAGTAGAGCTATCCATGTGGTTTTGAGGAGGCCTAACCTACCACTAAATTAATGAAAAGGTATAATCTTCCATTCCGTAAGTAATAATTTAACATAATGTCGCATAAATTTAACTAAAATAAATTTTATCTTTTATAGAAATGAACGGACAAAAAGACGACACGATATTGAACAGATGGTGAAACGACACTGATCGCACAGTAAGACATATGTGTTAATAACGTGTTGTGAATTATTATATGTATGATAAATTATATATATATATATTTATATATGTGTGTGTTTTATTTATTATAATATTGTATTATTGTATATTTTGTTAATATATAATGGGGAGAGAGAGACGTGAGAGTGGTAAAAAAAAAGAGAAGTGAGAATGATGGAGAAAGAGAAGATTTTTGTTTAATGTTTCTCTTTCTTATTGATTTGGTCGACGGATGTACAAAATGAAGAAAAGTAATGCCTTTTTATAGCCAAACAAAGCACACAAAAATGACAAGTGTTTCTTTCCTCTTTTTATGCATGCCACTAATTATTAACTAAAATTTAGGGAATAAGTTTTTATTCTCTCTTATACGAGGAAACCACATGGTAAGTTTGATGAATAGTCATATTTTATAACGTGAACTTATTTTTCATTGTGTGAAGCTAATATAACGACTCATTAGCTTAATAACCAAAAAAATTATCATCACAAGAAAACATCGTTTTTACGACTGCACTTTTAATAGCAGAATAGTTGTTAATCGGGATTTTATGACAAACATACGACTAATAATGGTAGTCGTCAATCCATAGTCGCTAAATCGTAAAGTCGTATTATTAGTCGGCGAGTTACGACTATTTATACAACTAGTATAGATAATCGTAAAATAGACATAGCGTTGTTGGTAGATATAAGAAATAATATGCGACTACTATGACGACTTTTGTGCGACTATAGAGAGAGTCCAGATGACGTCGTAAAAATGTTGTTATCAAATAGTCGTTAAACTAGGTGACTACTGGAGGATTAACATGTGACTGTATAGTATAGTCAGAAAGTAGTCTTAAATATTAGCCACTATGTAATGACTGGGTAACAACCACTTTAACTACTATCTCACGACTAATCAGAACATCCATATATGAGTATGGTAATTTCTCGCCATTATGTGGCGACTATTATGTGACTGAGTAGTATAGTCACGACTTAGTCATAGACTATGGTGACGTTTTGGCGACTGCTTATTGACTAATTTACCGATTATAAGATGACTTAATGGAGAATCCAAATATGATTATGGTAAACATCTTGCTATTAATTACCGAGTGTTAAACGACTATGCATCGTCTAAACAAAACATCCAGATACGATTATGGTACAGTATGGCCGACTACTATCTGACTGTCTAATATAGTCACAACATAGTCGTAAGAAATGTTGACTACTTGGCGACGGTGTAATGACTAAATAACGATTATTAAGCGACTATTCGGAAAATCTAGATTCGCTGATGGTAAATATTTAGCGACCAATTTGTGTGGGTAGTGTGAATAATTGACGACTGTTTAGTGGCTTTTATTCGTAAAATTAAGATTTGGATTAATTTCATTTTCGATTTGGTAATCGGGGATACCGTAATTTAAATAGTACAACAAACGTAACAAACACTTGCATCAAAAAATAACATTGGTAACATGTATACACAAATGACCTACATACGCAAACTCCATCATTTAGGAGTTGCCAAATCATATACCAATAAATTAACAAGTGCAAGAGACACTGATAAAATAACCTACAAATCAGATGGTGTCACTACAAGAAATTAGAGTATATATAGCACCCGAAAAACGCTATATATTACTATCATAGCGGTTTAGTAAACGCTCTATCTACGCCCGTTATAATAGATCAGAGACTTTATATAACGTTTTATCGTTATGCTACAATAGAAATAAATACAATAGCGCTTAGTATTTTGCTATTATATATTATATAATAGCATTTTATTTTTGTTATTATTTCTTGTATATACATCATTTTTTATTATAACATTCACATTCTATATTGCTGTTATTTTTGTTGTTCATTTTGATATAATTGTGAAAATAGAAAACCTGTTTCCAATAAAGAATATGTAAACCAAACAATTCATTGAAGAAACATGTTTGTATTATTAAGCAAAGCAACATTTGACAACCAGTTCACAACAAGACATAATAAGATATAAAAGTCATTGAGGACAAGGTACTAAACTACACAACCTTAGAAACTTCTACCCAAACATTGGTAGCATTATGACCTAATGGAACAGAATGGACGACATCTAATGGGTTTGCCTTCTGCAACTTGGAGAAACTCTACTATTTGCAACTGCAAACAAAACAAAGTGAAACAAGAAGCTAGTCAGTCATATCACACACACTTGAAAAAAAATTCAAAACGAGTATTTACATTCAACTCTTACACTTGAGACTGGGAGTTTAACGGCTTATGTAGGATGAAACTGGTCCCATCATAGATGAAGGGAAGCGTCGGAGTCAGATACTCAACAAGTCGATACTCAGGTAAGCACTTGGAGTCACTTGGAGTCCGATACTCAAAGGTAAGCAGAAAAGAAACACAAAGGTAAGCACTTGAAGTCAGATACTCAACAAGTCGATTGGCTATCAGATACAAGTAAGCTTATTGAAGGAGAATTACCTGTAACGCTCTTCCATACATCCGACGTTTACGTAGCTGGAGCATGGCCTTAGCAACCTCAACTCGGTTGATCTCATTTCCTTGTTCCACCCATTTATCAAGTGAACTACCTATAGAGAGACCTGCTGCAGAAACAATGGTCTTAAATAGCTCAGATGGTTTCTTTTCTACGGTCTTTCTACTATCCTCTATTTCAGTGAGGTCTAGTTCCAACTCTTCTTCATCAGCGGAGAGCTTTCCCTCATCAACGTCACTATCATCACTACTACTGCTACTAGTCTCTTGGCCTGACTTTGAACTTTCCAGTTCTGAGAATCCGTCTTCGAGGTCATCTTCATCCTGATCACTTTTAGTGCCAGCAGTCAAGGAAAGTACACGTTTACTCGTATAAGCCATCTCATAAAGTCTTGGAACAGCTTCACGTTTATGATGATATATAATGGAATGAGATTCAAGAGTGAAGAAGCTTCTTGCTCCTGATTGTATCTCTTGTGAATAAACAGCAGTGCAAGCACCAAGTCGGAGTCTCTGTGTACTGAATATATTACGAAAAAGTTGTAGATGCTGCTTGCTTGGTTACCGTAATTGAAAAAAGATTGTGCCAATATCACTCAACATAGAACAAACAAAAAAAGGAATCATTTCTAGATTGAAAATCGAAAGCCTAAATGAATTCAATTTCGGAAAATAAGAGCAACAATCACAGAGATTCTAACCTCCGTAAAACCTTGGAGAGAGCGAACATGCTTGGTCCGTCGGCTAAAGATATTATACTTGAGATACTCATTTTTTGTGATAATAAACTGATAGACTATACAACACAAACCAAAACCCCGTTTATGTGAATCCTCGATTGAACAAGTTTTAAATTGAGTGAGACTACAAAGAGAGGTATGAAGGAGACGAACCTTGGTGCATTGATCGAATGAGTTAACCCATCACAGATTACAAAACCTCCAACGCCGTCGTAGCCATGATCCTCACCTCGGATACCTTTCTCTGACTATCAGCCTGACTATCAGCTAATCTACTGATAGATCTGAAACTGTTAACGACTCGAAACGCGACGCATTACAAGGAGAGCAACAAGACAGACTTCCCCCTTAGGGAAGATATAATCTGATCGAGATGGGAGGTTAGTGGGTATCAAAGCTTATCGAATTTTGGGGGCGGCCACGAGTGAAAACCTAACATGAAAAGTAGTTTCCTCTCTCTCAGTTTTTTTTTTGTATTCATTCATCTATCTAGAAGTGAAAAAAAAAACTGAAGAGGGAAACTGAAAAGTTTGGGTGAAAAAAAATTTGGGTGAAAAAATCCCGCCAAACTGAAATTGGGGTGAGAGAGCCAAATTTTTTCTAAGTGATGCGGACATATTTTAGTTTTTTCCTGCAAAACTCTAACATAGCGTTTAAGAGAAGAAGAGTGCTATGTATTCTAAGTTATCCTAAAGCGTTACCAAAATAAAAATTAATGACTACCTATACATAGCGTTTTAATTTTTACAAACGCTATAATAAAAAAGGCTGATATTTACTATAGCAGAAAATCATAAAACGCTATATTCTAATGCTATATATACTCCAATTTCCTGTAGTGTGTTGTTGTCTTACTTTGGGCTTCATTAAATTTCTCTTGGTGGATGACAATGCTGAAAAGTGTCTGGGATGCTTGTGCTTGCGTAGTACAAGATTAGCCATCATTCTTTCGACTCCATGAAGATTTACTCGTCCATCCTTCTCAGTGGCATGTGACAATTAAATATAGTAAAAGACAAAAACACCATCCTTAAAGATCGTGAGATGACTTTATAAACATGGATTGTGAAAATGTTTACTTTACCTGAAGAAAGATGTGGTTATATTCAACTGTGGATATCTCACGAGGTTACAGTTCTTTGCAGTGCTTCTGCAGTCCTTTGTGATGCTAACCATGTATTTCATATGTCGTTGATATATATCCTCAAAAAAAAAATTTAGAAGAAAGTTATGTGAAGTTTGGGAACGCCTAAAATGATACAAAACTGTATTGTAAGCGCTCAGACACTCGAACTTAGCAGAACACATTAATGAGTTAAGCAGAGATTGGTGTCTTCAATTGCGTGCTAAGTATAAAATTAAGATCCTAACCATCAGACTTTAACTCTTCAAACACTCATTAGAAAACAACAAACTTACCCAAACAGTGGAATATAGGAGTCGTTTACAACATGTAGAACCAAAATTAATTGTAAACAAATAATCAGATTGAGAGCATGTCGATAGGGTTTCGTGATTGAGATATTCAAGGAAGAATTTGAGAGAGTCGATAGGGTTTCAGCCAAAGTTAGCTATGAAATGGAAAGCTTCGAATAAGAGATTCAAAGAAGAGATATCAGTTTTAGATAGGTGGGCATAGAAGATGGAGAGATTAGAGAGATGATTCAAAGGAGATATTTGAAAAGGGGAAGAACAAAAGAAAATCAGGGTTTGACGTATTTGATGATTTCTCGGCATTCTATTAAAAATTCTTGGGTATAGGCGGGTAACTGAAATGTTTTGGGCTATAAAATTGGG
This sequence comes from Orychophragmus violaceus, assembly GCA_030180135.1. NCBI lineage: Eukaryota > Viridiplantae > Streptophyta > Magnoliopsida > Brassicales > Brassicaceae > Orychophragmus > Orychophragmus violaceus. The sequence goes on from CM058239.1 coordinate 42,872,778, forward strand.
TTTAGGTCTCCCGGAGTAATTCGGAAAATATTTTGAACTTTTAACCACTTGCAGGCGTAACGTGGCGGTAATATAATCCTTTTTATTGACTACCTTTTAAAAATTTAACTAATCTATTTACTTTATTAAAATTAGAACAAGTTTGCTCACAATATAAACAATGATTGAAGACAGGTTTTATGAAAGCAAAATTGTGTTTTAAATTCTTTAAAATAGTTTTGCAATTTCGGTAACACTCAAATTAAAAATAGTACATAACAAGATTTAAGAAATAGTTTTTGGACTAGAATGTTAAATCACATACGAAACTTTATATTTTAAGTGTTTAGGGTTTCTTTTAGAGTGAACAAAACCCTATACCCTAAAAAGGAACCGTAAAGCCTCATTATTCGGTTTCATTGTAGGGCATCACAAACCCACCCGTAAAACTTCAAATTTTTAGGTTTTGAATATTGAAAGCTCAAATTTGAAGTTTGGAAAACAAACAAATTACACTTAATTTTACAACTAAAATTATTCAACAAACGTATTTTCGTGATACTCTCAAATATGATCAATCAATGCATTTCGAAGTGAGAAATGTGCTTCTTTATTTTTTCTTTTCTTAAGATTGATAAATATATATATAGTATCTAAGCTAAAAATTGTTTAATGGTCAAAACTAATGAAACATTTAATTAGAGAGACTAGATTATGATTTTGTGAATCTTTCTAGATATATGTGATTGTTTTGAGTATATACAAACTTATCATGTTAAGGAAATTTAATAATTAGGTTGAGAGGAACATTGAATATTCTTCTTGTCTTTCATTTAATGTGTAAGCCATAAGCACAGCCCTACCAAATGAAACGTTCAAAACAAGATTTGAGGGTGGCTGCAGGATAAACGTCCCGCCGAGACAGAGGAATTCTGCAAAAGCCTGCAAGAGAACAAAAGACAAAAACCAGTGCACAGTTCTATCTCTCTAAGGATACAGCAAAGCAAACGACAAAACCAGTATACGGTTCAAGGGCTCAGAGGCTACACCAAAACAAAAGCCAAAACCAGTGTATGGTTTGTATAACTTTTAACCATGATATAACCAGGCATATCTAACCAGGATATTTAATCATTATTAAATGATTTGATTGGGGTCGCGAAGATACACACTCCACGTAACCGTACGTCTCTCTCTCTCTCTCTCTCTCTCTCTCTCTCTCTCTCTCTCTCTCTCTTTCTCTCTCTCTCTCTCTCTCTCTCTCTCTCTCTCTCTCTCTCTCTCTCTCTCTCTCTCTCTCTCTCTCTCTCTCTCTCTCTCTCTCTCTCTTTTGAAGCGCCATTCAAGGCACATTATTAAAACCCTCATTTCTTGTAACCTTCTTTAATTCAAGTCCTTTGTTAGGTAAGGGGAAGTTATTTCGTTGTAATAATCATCTTCCTGATTAACATTTCTCCCACTATCATTTTCTCTGAAACAGAACCAAAGCACAATGGTCCATTACAACTACATAGCAGAAACACAGCCTAATAGAGCTGAAACCGGTTGGCGCTTCAGAGTTAAGATTTTTCGCATCTGCCCATACTATTTGTTTGAAGATGGACCACATTGGAGTTTCATCTTGGCCGACTAGAGAGTACGTGAAAATTTTTTGAATGAATTTGCGGCATGCAAGACTGCGCTGATTCTGACTCTTTGATCTTTATGCTTTCACTCATGTGCAGGGAGCCAAGATCGAAATGGTTATTTATCCAAGCGAAGTAAATAACTTATGTGGACTTGAGAAAAACGAAGGCAAGTGGATTGAGATATCTGAAGTTAGGGTAGTGCGAGCAGATCCAGGTTTCTGTCTAACAAAGTCTCGCCACTGACTTGAAGTCACGGAAGACACTGAGATTGAACTTATCGTTATCCATATCAGCACAAGTAGCTAAATTGGCCGCATAGCCATCTGGGAAATTTTACTGCATGTTTCACACATTCTCGTAATTTTTTCTGGCATCGTTTGTCAATCTGTACGTGGGGAAATGAGCTTTACCCTCACCATCAATATGTAAGTACGGCTGAGAAAATAATCGTTCTATATCAATTCTTGACATGATGGTGTCTTTGGATTTACCCTTCACACTCAAAAGAGTATTCATGACGTTGTCAAAAAAATTCTTCTCTGCATGCACAAATCAAGATTATGTCGGAGAGTGAGGTCCCTCCAGTACGGAAACTCCTAGAATATGCTTTTCTTATGCCAGTTATGCAACTTCCCATAGCCAGGCTCTTTTTTTGTGTGACCGTTTCCACCGACGTTCTTTGTTTTTGGTGGCTTTACACCTTGCAGTCGCTCGCTATAAACTTGCTCACCACTCAATACCTCAGGTGGATGCTTTTTTGAGGCGTCTTTTCCCTTCAAGAAGTCTTTTTTATTCTTCCTGAATGGATAACCAAATGGAAGAAATCTCCTGTGACAATCAAACCAACACGTCTTCCTTCCCTTAGGCAGATAAAAATATTTTGTATCTTCCATGCAAATAGGACAAGACAATACACCATGGTCGTCCAACCTGATAATATCCCATATGCCGGGAAGTCACTTATCGTCCACAGCAGCACTGCTTTTAGTTTAAGTTTTTCATTCAATGACACATCGTGCATCAAATCCATAAGACCATAATTCTTTTAACTCCTCAATAAGAGGTTGGAGGAAGATATCGAGACTAGCGCGCAGATGATTTGGCCCAGAATTCAAACAAGTATTTTGTATTCATGCACATATCAAGGGGTAATTATATGGAGTCAAGGTCACGGGTCACAACGAATGATTACGAGACATGCCAAATGGATTGAACCTATATGTACATAATCCAAGATAAACGTTACGGGGTTCTTGGGTAAACAGAGGATGTTGAGCTTGAAATGATTTCCACTCCACCGCATCAAACAGATGACACATTTCTCCCTCCTTAGTTTGGTGCTCCGCATGCCATCTCATTGCCGCTGCATTCTTCTCTCTTTAATACATTCTCTTCAGTCTATCAGCGATTGGTAGATACTACATACGACTGTAGGCTACTCTGATTCTATTATGTCTCTCATTCGGCTTCCATCTTGGTTTAGCACAAAACCGACACTTTTCTTCCTTTTCGTCTTCTTTCCAGAAGATCATACAATTGTTCATGAAAACATCAATTGTACAATAAGGGAGGCTTAAATTGCGCATCAGTTTCTCTGTCTCGTAGTGTGAACATGTTGCATGGATTCCTTCTGGTAAATACTTTGTCATCATTTCACATATCGAATCCACTAACCTTTCACTCATGTTATGTTCTGCCTTGTTATGCAGGACCTGAGCAACCAAAGATAATTGAGAGTGACCTTCACGACAACCATCATATAAAGGATTGTTGGTTTCTTCTAACAGGTCATAAAATGCTTTTGAATGATTACATACAAGTTCTTCACTATTACTCGCGTAACCACAAAATGCATAATTCACTATATCCACATACCTATCTTCTACATTATTATGACCATTCGGATGAACACAACTCGTTCCTATATCCAAACCGGTTACTTCTACATGCTTATACCAAACACAATAATCATGCATAGATCCGTAACTAAACAGATGACTCCAAATTCCTGGTTCCGTGGTTTCCGGATTTTTGTTCTTGCAGAAATGACAAGGGTAGAGAAACTTACCGCCATTACTCAGAGTTAAAGGCAGTTTTTTGGCAAGTTCCATAAATTGTGTCACCCCCGTTATGAAGGCTGTTGAGAATTTTTTTGTGGCATCATCGAACCTATTATACATCCACTCCTGATGGTTGCTATAATTATTGTAGCCTCCCGCCATGTAACTAGATTTCCAAATTCTTTGTGTTTCTACAAATGAAAACGAAGAAAGGCTGAATTTCGACTATGTAGCTAGACATAATTGACAACTCCCATTAATTGTCATAAATGCATGCGCATGAAACAGGTACACCTACCACAAGTAGGTAAAATATAACCAAACTCTCATAGTAGTATTACTAAATCCAAAAATAATATATTAAGCATGAAAAGAGTATGCCTATCGAATTATAAAATTTTATCTTTTGAAAATTCTGCGCATCGGCGCGGTACCTAAACCAAATGTCACGATAAATTATCAATAATCGATCGAAATTTCCTAACCATCATAGCCTCTCTAAAATTCAGACAGTCTCTCCCTTTCCGCCGTCGAATACCCTAACCATCATAACCTCGAAATTTTGGCTCTTCTGTTGCAGAGAAAACAGAGAAGACAAGAGAAATGGATAAGGGAAAGGCAAGAACCCCTTCGCTCCCTTCATCGTTTCTGATTTTGATTATTCTCTTATCTATTGAAACATTTTCTTTCGTTGATCCGCTTGTGCCATCGATTATGAAGCATGAGATACTCTAGGTTCGAACTTCGATATTGATGTTTACATCTTATTTAAATTACAATATGTATGTTTTCAGAAATATTGTACCATTGATTTTGATGGAGCTTCAAAAGGAAACCCTGGAAGAGCTAGTTCAGGACCTGTTCTGCGTGATTCAGATGGAATTATTATATCCTCCTACCGTGAATGATTAGACAATACAACAAACAACATTATCGAATATAGAGGTTTGATTCGTCGTTTGGAGTCTGCTTTAAAAAAAGGTTACACACACGTGAAATGCCCTAACCATCATAGCCTCTCAGCTTGTTGTTAAATAGGTCAGTTGCTTTACAGCTAATACATGTTTTCTCTCTTGAATCTTTATCTTTAAACTTTCTGATAACTATCATTAAACAAATGCGGGGTGAATGACAACTCACAAGCCTGAAAATGGCTGAGCTGTATAATCAGGCAAAAGAGTTTACCATCCAATTAAAGTCATTCGATATCGAGCATATTCCCAGGGTATTGCACATAACCTTTTGTGTTTTTAACATTCGATTTGTAGATGCTTAAGATTTTCTGAGTTTGTCTAATTTCCATTTGCAGGAATACAACTTTGAAGCTGATAGCCATGCAAACTACGGGACCCATCTCCAAGGTGAGAAATGAATCTGCATTAATGATTCAATTATATTTCCCGAAAAATTAGTCAAAGTTCGATGTTGGTTTCGATCTTTTGTGATGCGTATTCAGATGGCTAGACACAAGTGATTGCAGGCAGGAAGTACTACTTAAGTAGATATATTCGTGTTCTTCATGCTTATAAGTTAGAAGAACATGCCTTTACGCTTTTTTCTTTTGTTTTTTCTTTTCTCATCAGAACATGTTCCCTTCTGAAGAACAAATCAATGTATTTCATTAAGCAGGGAGGATTATTAACAATAGTAAATTTAACGCATAAAAATTAGAGATTATGAAAGAAAAGCATACATGGGTCATTCTCATTCAATAATGATTACAATATATACCAACTTTGATAATCAGTTAAGACTATTAGCACGTATAAACAAACTATCTCATATTATTATTATTACTAAATCCAAAATATTATATGATACGTGAAGGATTGTTTAGTGTTTGTCCTGGTTTAATTCTGTCAGATTAAACCTAACTAAACATTAAGGATCTAGGTTCTCTTGCAGAATCATAAGGGGATCTCGAAATACCTTGTTATGCAGCGGAAGAATCAGGTATGAGTCAGAGATCAGCAGAACCACCAAGAGGTTGTTCCTCCAAAGGCTCACACACGCACACTAACAGGAAGATGGCTGCTAGACCAGAGAGGAGGGAGGCGCAGAGAGTTAGGGAGAAAAGAGAGCTAGGTCAAGTTTTAATCATAAAACCCTTGTCTAGTTCTGTTGGGCTTTTGGGCCCAATTCCCAGTGTGATTAAATCCCTTAGATTTAATCAGGCCCTTTAATCTCTCTAAGTATAGTAAATGCCTAGCACTTTTACCGTACTTCTGCTGAACCGTTCCCTCATAGTTTCCTGTTAGCTTAGGCGTGTGACCCATATGGGATCATATAATAAAGGCAATAAACCCAAGACTTATAGATCATGAGCGGACTCTAGCAAGCCATCATGACCCCCAGTATTATATGACTTATGTCTGATCATTGACATACTCTTACTTTCTAGAGACAGTACAGAGATTACTGGACATAATTCCAACAATCTCCCACTTGTACTGGAATCTCTGTATTCATATTCCTTTTGTCTCAATATCTCGATTAGTCATAACGCAAGATGAGTGTCATCCTTATAAAGCCTAATCATGTTCATCGGACTCTGATTTGATACTGACAATCCAAACGACTCGGGACAGTCCGTTTGAGCATGGCCATGCATTTTCCAGTATTCAAATCTCCGATTGGCCTAGAGATATTCACTCCATTTATATTGGAGGGACAAATCCCGTCTTGTTCCATCACTGTAAACTACTCATTTCATAATACACCCAAACAAGGTCCTTATAACTATCGCTTAACGACAGCGTTAGACAATGATCAAAGCGCATCAGTTGATGTGCAGTCACATGCATGCGAACTCAGGTCTAAGGACTATACTCTATAGTCGTAGTAAGAATCTCTTATGACACAGATATAAATATCCTGAAGAGTTCTTATAAGCGGGTCATGTCCGGTCGTATGTACCCCAACATACACCTATGTACTGACTTTGATGCCGTGCATCTATGACATCCTGAGACTTTGTCATAAGTCACATACCAATCTAGTCTCACGCGGTTGTTGGTGTTCCAATTTCAACAACCTTCGACTAGGGACAGGATGATATAAGCCATCTATCAAATATAGGGTCTCATGATCAAGCTAAATGACTTCGATGACTCAAGATCAAGTCACTTACTTCGATGACCTATATGATGGTTTATATCATTTTGGAACGATTATTTCATCACAGTTAAAATAATTTTGAAATAATAATTTTATTAAACATCATAAAATGTTTTACAAGAACATATCAATAACTAAATAAAGCCCTCAAACTCCCACTCAAATTTAGATTACATTTCAATGTCTCTAATGCCTACAGCTTCAGTCAGATACTTGAGCTTAGGCCTTGGGAGTGGCTTTGTCAATGGATCAGCGACATTATCATCTGTCGGAACTCGGCTGATCTTGACTTCCTTTCTATTAATGATATCACGTATCAAGTGAAATCTTCTTAGTATATGCTTGGATTTCTGGTGTGATCTTGGTTCCTTTGCCTGAGCTATAGCACCATTGTTATCACAAAACAGTGCCAGAGGCTCAGCTGCATTCGGTATCACACCTAGTTCAATAATGAACTTTCGTATCCAAACAGCTTCCTTCGCTGCTTCTGAGGCGGCGACATATTCAGCTTCTGTAGTGGAATCAGCAACGGTGTCTTGCTTGGAGCTTCTCCAACTGATTGCACCGCCATTCAGACAAAAGATATAACCGGACTGTGACCGGAAATCATCTTGGTCTGTCTGGAAACTTGCGTCCGTGAATCCACTGACTTCAAGCACATTACTTCCGCCGTACACCAAGAACTTATCCTTAGTATGTCTTAGATACTTCAGGATATTCTTGACGGCAGTCCAATGGTTTTCACCTGGATTTGACTGGTATCTACTCGTCATGCTCAATACATAAGCAACATCAGGACGAGTACAGATCATGGCATACATGATAGATCCTATTGCAGATGCATAAGGAATATTCTTCATGCGCTCAAGCTCAGCAGCCGTCGTAGGGCTCTGCTTCTTGCTTAGCGTTGTGCCATGTACCATTGGTGTGAAGCCCTTCTTGGAATCTGCCATGCTGAATCTATGCAGGACTTTGTCAATGTATGAGTCTTGACACAAGCCTATCAGCCTTTTAGATCTATCCCGGTAGATCCGGATTCCAAGAACGTATGCGGCTTCACCCATGTCTTTCATGGAAAAACAACTTCCAAGCCAGTCCTTTACCGACCGCAGCATTGGTACGTCGTTTCCGAGAAGCAGTATGTCATCGACATACAGAATAAGAAATACTATCTTGCTCCCACTAGTCTTTTTATACACGCATTGTTCCTCTTCGTTTCTGATGAAGTCAAATTGCTTGATCGCTTCATCAAAACGAAGATTCCAGCTCCTCGATGCTTGCTTCAATCCATAAATGGATTTATGAAGCTTGCATACTTTCCCAGCATTCTTTGGATCTATGTAACCGTCAGGTTGTGTCATATACACATCCTCTTCCAGAATACCATTCAGGAAGGCGGTTTTCACGTCCATCTGCCAAATTTCATAATCATGAAAAGCTGCAGTTGCTAGTAGAATCCGAATAGATTTCATCATAGCCACTGGGGAATAGGTTTCATCATAATCCACACCGTGAACTTGCCTGAAACCTTTTGCCACCAACCTGGCTTTATAAATCTGGACATTTCCATCCACGTCGATCTTCTTCTTGAAGATCCATTTACACTCGATGGCTTTTACACCAGCGGGTAAATCAACCAATGAAAACACTTGGTTGACCGACATGGAGTCCATTTCGGAATCAGTGGCCTTACGCCACTTGGAGGAATCTGGGCCCATCATGGCTTGATTGAAGTTCGATGGTTCATCACCATCAATGATCAGAAGATCATGACAGTCAGTCACGAGGAATCCTTGATATCTCTCGGGTTCGTGACGGATCCTCCCGGATCTTCGAACTTCAGGTACCACAGGTTCAGGCTCTACAATTTCTTGTAGGTCCTCCTGCTGCTCTTCCTCATTAGGTTGAGCAGTATCCTGTTCATCTTGAATTTCTTCAAGCAGTACCTTACTCCCACTGTTTTTCTTAGAGAGAAACTCCCTCTCAAGAAAATTACAATCCCGGGCAACAAAAATCTTGTTCTCGGATCGTAGGTAGAAGTAATAAGCCTTGGTCTCCTTCGGATAACCAATGAAGTAGCATTTATCAGACTTTGGTGTAAGCTTGTCAGAGATTAATCTCTTGACATAGGCTTCACAACCCCAAATTCTAAGATAAGACAGCACTGGAGTTTCTCCAGTCCATAATTCATATGGTGTCTTAGCTACTGCTTTTGATGGCGCTTTATTTAGGGTGAACGCTGCTGTTAGCAGAGCATATCCCCAAAGGGATATTGGAAGGTCTGTGTGACTCATCATAGACCGAACCATATCCAATAAGGTCCGATTCCTCCTCTCAGACACACCATTCCATTGAGGTGTTCCAGGAGGAGTGAGTTGGGAAACTATCCCACACTCTCTTAGATGATCACTGAACTCTTGGCTCAAGTATTCTCCTCCTCGGTCGGACCGAAGAGCTTTAATGCTTTTGCCAAGTTGGTTCTGTACTTCATTTTGGAATTCTCTGAATCTCTCAAACGATTCAGACTTATGTTTCATTAAATAAACATATCCATACCTGCTGAAATCATCAGTGAAGGTAATGAAGTACTGATAGTTTCCTCTTGCATTTGTGGACATTGGGCCACACACATCAGTGTGTATCAGGCCCAATAAGTCACTGGCCCTCTCGTTGGGTTTATTAAAGGGGGCCCGCGTCATTTTGCCCATCAGGCAGGATTCGCATTTCTCACATGACTCAAAGTCAAATGAGCCAAGAAGTCCATTCGAATGGAGCCTCTTAATGCGTTTCTCACTGATGTGCCCTAAACGACAATGCCATAGAAACGTTCGGTTCTCCTCATTAGGTTTGAACCGTTTGGTATTAATGTTATAAATTGGCGCGGATTGATCAAGTATGTAAAGCCCATTCGTAAGAGGGGCACAACCATAGAACAAATTATTGCGATTGAAGGAACATAATTTATTCTTAACTGAAAAATCATAACCTTCCAAATCCAACAAAGAAACTGAAATAATATTTCTGCTTATCGCAGGTACAAAATAGCAGTTATTAAGTTCTAAAACCAATCCCGAAGGTAAAGACAACAAGTATGTGCCTACAGCTAGTGCAGGAACTTTCGCTCCATTCCCAACTCGTAGCTCCACTTGTCCTTGCTTCAGCCTCCTACTGTTGCTGAGTGCCTGCATATTAGTACAAATATGAGCCCCACAACCAGTATCCATAACCCATGAGGTATTATCAGAAGTAGTTGTATTAACTTCTATAACAAAAATACCTGATGAAGAAGTCTCCAGAGTCTTCTTCTTCAATTCCTTTAGACCTTCCAGGAATTTCTTACATTCTCTCCTCCAATGCCCTGGTTCTTTGCAGAACCTGCAGATGTCAGTAGGCCCAGCCTTGGACTTGGGCTTGGGCTTGGACGTGTCCTTGTCCGAGACTTGAACAGCCTTAGCCTTTCCCTTGTCCTTGGCAGAGGATTTCTTAAAGCCCTTGCCCTTTTGTACCATAAGCACGTTGGGGTCCTTGGCTTTCCTCAAGTTGGGCTCTGCAGTCTTGAGCATTCCATGAAGCTCAGGCAATGTCTTAGTCAAGCCATGCATATTGAAGTTCAGAATGAACTGATCATAGCTTGCAGGCAAAGACTGCAGAATGATGTCGCAGGCAAGTTCATGGCTGATAGGGCAGTCGAGTTTCTGAAGATGATCGAGATAACCCATCATTTTCAAGACATGAGGACTCACTGCCGCATTTGCAGCCATCTTACAGTCTAAGAGGTTCTTAACTGTCTGGAACCTCTCAGTCCTTGCCTGCTCCTGAAAAAGCGATTTCAGGCTTGCCATTATCTCGATGGGCGACAGCACACTCTCGAACTGCATTTGCAGTTCAGGAGTCATGGTTGCCAACATCAGGCAATAGACATCATTTTCATCTGACGAATGCTTTTCTCAAGCATTCTGCAGATTCCTGGCGGCATTGTTTGGAGGCCTCTCGGGGAGGGGATCACGAAGGACATATTCCTTCTTCTCCTGCTTGAGGACCAGCCTCAAGTTCCTTGACCACGTCAGGAAGTTCGTTCCAGTCAGCTTCTCCTTGTCGAGAACAGACCGGATTGAGAATGTGTTTTGTGTGCTTGTTGTAGTCATTGCTGAAATTTAAGATAAAAAGGATTTTAGTTTATATGTTCAATATTTGTAATCTCGCATTATATTCAATAACATTAGTTACCCTCAATAGAATATAATGATTCCAAGATCCACATATAACTAAGATCAAAGTGGGCCACTGGCCATCACCCAACCTTAGCTTATATCGGTAAGCCCTATCTCGGCTAATTATATCCGTGATATAACTCTTGGTTGTGAATCTGGGCCCGAGGCCCAATCCACTCTGATGTCTCAAGGTCCGGGACTCCCGATGACCCAGTCAAGAAAACCAGACTATACAGTCATGTAATCACTAATGTCTGGGACTCCCAATAACATTAATGAATCACAAACTGTCTTAACCACGCAAAAGATAGACATCCTCACACTGTAAGGCCATGTGTACAATTGAATGGGTTTCAACAACTGACATAGACTGGACAAGACATCCAACGCTTGATATTATTTGAGGTTTATAGGTTTTCTTAAAATTTCATCCCAAAATAGAAGATTACTATTTTGGGAAACTTTCCATTTTTGGGAAACCTACTGTTTTAGAAACTTTCATAATTGGAAACTTCCTAAATTTGGAAACTTTCTAACTATAGAAATTTCCTAAATATCCAAAACATGCAAATCTAGAAATTTCTATTCTAAGAAACTTTCTAATTTAAAATTTTGGAAACAGATTAATTTAAAAATCAAATTTTAATTATTAAATAAATTTTAAATTAAATCTGAAGAAAAGACTCAAATAATTGACCTAATTGTTTTAACTTCTTGGCCCAAGGCCCAAGAATTGGTCTATGTCCAAGACATAACCCAATTGCCCAATTAAATGACATAACCGGTCTGGTTCATTAAAATTGGTCTAACCAAGATTAATTACTACGATAACCACAATTGTTAACCGGTTGTTTACTAAACCGGATTTTCTAAATTTATTTGGTCCAACCAAATCAAATTAGAAAACCACTGGTTTAGGCACTAAATCCAATTTTAAACGACATTGGATTTCTTATCACGGTTTAACCAGATTTAATAAATTTTATTAAGTCTGTAAACCGTGACGATTAAATTTTAATTATTTTAAACCGAACCACCACAAACCAAAACGAACCGACCGATTGGTCACGTGAACCGATCACGATCGGGACAGCGCAAGCTTCACGCGATCGAGAGGCGGGACACGATCGGGACGAGAGGCGGGACGGGACGGGCGATAGGCGGGTCGAGAGAGGCGGGACACGGGATCGGTCCATCTCTCGCGCCTCAACGCCGATCGGGACGACGACGCGACACGATCCGGTCAAGCGATCGGTTCGTGCGTCATTCCGATCCGAACGTGCGATCCTTGGACGATCACACTCCGACGCATACCAATCCAAAAGGATCGGATCATGCGATTTAGTTTAGTGTTTTAACTTTGTTTCTTAAGTGTTTTTCTTATCATATTTTAAGCAATAATTGATTCAAACACTTTTAAACCACCTAAACATGATTCTAACAAGAAATCCTAATAGAACCAATGGCTCTGATACCACTGAAGGATTGTTTAGTGTTTGTCCTGGTTTAATTCTGTCAGATTAAACCTAACTAAACATTAAGGATCTAGGTTCTCTTGCAGAATCATAAGGGGATCTCGAAATACCTTGTTATGCAGCGGAAGAATCAGGTATGAGTCAGAGATCAACAGAACCACCAAGAGGTTGTTCCTCCAAAGGCTCACACACGCACACTAACAGGAAGATGGCTGCTAGACCAGAGAGGAGGGAGGCGCAGAGAGTTAGGGAGAAAAGAGAGCTAGGTCAAGTTTTAATCATAAAACCCTTGTCTAGTTCTGTTGGGCTTTTGGGCCCAATTCCCAGTGTGATTAAATCCCTTAGATTTAATCAGGCCCTTTAATCTCTCTAAGTATAGTAAATGCCTAGCACTTTTACCGTACTTCTGCTGAACCGTTCCCTCATAGTTTCCTGTTAGCTTAGGCGTGTGACCCATATGGGATCATATAATAAAGGCAATAAATCCAAGACTTATAGATCATGAGCGGACTCTAGCAAGCCATCATGACCCCCAGTATTATATGACTTATATCTGATCATTGACATACTCTTACTTTCTAGAGACAGTACAGAGATTACTGGACATAATTCCAACAATACGACCCATACCCGACTACTTTGCAACACAAATAATGAGTTGAATATTAGTCGTAGCAATGATAACAAGGATTTCGCAATCCTTTGAGGTACCAATTCCTCAAGCTTATCGTGTAGCCTTGAGGTATCGAACCTTTTTGGGAAGGATAAAACCAATAAGAACACACTAAACCTCTAGAGTCAAATCACCCAATTAAGTTTTAGTTCTAACAATCCTAGCGAAAACAATTCAAATAGAAGTAAACAAAAGCTGATAAACGAAATGAATTCAATCAATGATAAAGATAAGGCATAAAGGTTAAGGTCAACGGATAAGTGACTCGGGATGATCAAGGATCCTAATTCAAACTTCATAGAAGCTAACCTCCTAGCATGGAACACAACAAGCCGATCAGTTTAATCTCTTAATTCTAACCTCTTTACTTAATCCTAATCCAAGAACAAATTCTCATTTGTGAATTAAAATCAAGTAAGCATTCAAACAAGTTCCAAACAGCCAACAATCACTCTAAACATACATTTTCATGTGCTAGAATGTGAAAGTCCTATCAAAGCTAGAAACTGGAATTTCATCGAACACATGGTGAGAAAGAAATCCTAAACATCCTAATCAACGTGATCAAGGCTAATTAGGCACTAAACACACTTTGATAGATGAGATTTTTAAACAATTAAACATTAGAAACCCATTGATCACCCCTAATCAACCTAATCCTACCTAACCCATAGGACCTATGAGGAACTACTCACTAATCATCATGTGAACAACAAAATTCATAGAAATATTGTTGATCATTGAAGGTTGGAGATTGATTGGATAATCAAAGAGAGAAATCACAAGAAAAGAGTACTAGATTAATCCAAAAATCAAACTTGTTCTTACAAAAGGGTTTTTAGCAACAAAACAAGCTTAAGAAACAAATGAAAATAGGTTTTTGGCTTAAATAGTCAATATGGTGCGAACCGGGTCAACCTGGGACAAACCGGGTGTTGACCCGGATCCGAAACAGTTTCTGGGAAGCGTATCGGTTTGGTCGGTCGATACACCGACCGATACGAGCTCTCGGATTTCCTGGGCAAGAAGTGTATCGGCCCACCTGGTCGATATCATGGCCGATATGCGTGCACAAAAATTAATCCGAGACCCTGTATCGGTCTGCCAGTCGATATGCATGCCGATACGGTCTCCTGGGTTTTGGTCGAGGAACTGTATCGGCTTGCCTGGCCGATATCCAAGCCGATATGAGTCCTCGGATTTTCTTCCGAGAGTGTGTATCGGCCACCCCAACCTATATGGTGGCCGATATGCCTTCCAGCTGCTTCTTCCTTAGTCCTTCGAGCTCCATACTCCACTTCCAAGCTCACCAATGCTCCTAGACACCTCCAATCACCTGCAAAACACAACAAACACTCCAAATGCAAGCCTAAAGTGCCTACTCCTAGTCCTAAACAACTCTATACTCTAGATGCGACAATGACTCGACAAAATGGTATGAATGATGGTGAAATGAAGTCAAAACAAGAACTATATACAAGCCTAAATGCATGAAAATGTATGAATATCAATTCCTCCAAACTTGAATCTTGCTTGTCCACAAGCAAGCATAAGTCAATCAAAATAAGTTGGGGAAAAGGTTTGAAGGTGGGAGCTCATATCCAAAGGTTCAATCAAGTTTCAAACTTCATTTCAAGTCTATACAACTAAAGTGCAACCGAGAAAATGCCTACTCCAAGGATATAACCATACTCATCAAGACAATACTTTTAGCTTAACCTTCAACCTTCACAAGCATTCAAATCAACTAGCTCTTTGACATTGATTAAGCATTTCAAGTGGATCTTACTCACAACAAAGTGTTCAAACTCATTTGGCAAGGGTTAAGGTCTTGAGATAAAGATGATCTCAATCAAAAAGAAGGGTTTCTCCATAAGCATTTAGGTTCTCTCAAGAAGAAATGAATGAGCACATAGTAAAAGGCTAAGAGTATAGAAGCAATTTGTGCATACTAGAATCGATTTCCGTCTACCCATTTCCTAATGACTTATACTCTTACTCTAGCCCACCTAGTTTGAGACTACCCTTTGTCAAGGCTACTTTTGCCTCATCCCTCTTTCTCAACCAAACACTTCCCAAGAATACTCCCAAGGATCATTCAAAATCTTTCAAAACAGTGGCAATTCTTTTCTTTAGACTTAGCTCAAATACTTCTTTCTTTAGCAATGGCCTCTTTTCACAAACTTTCTTTTTCTTTAAGTTGAGCACTTTGACTTCTTTTCATTTTCAAAACATGAGGCACTTTTTCTTTAAAACACTTAAGAGCTTTTCTTTCAAAACACTTTGCCAACGACATAAGATCCCAAATCAAACTCCCTTTTGTTCTTTCCCTTTCAAAACCCTTCCCCCAAACTTCAATCTTAGCCTAGTGCAAGCTAAAGGTGGTCAAGCTTGCGTCTACACGAAAATTTTCAACTAGTCGCCTCAAACTCAACACCATTTACTTAGCTCATTCCAAGAGGCCTACCTCTCAAAAGAGTGTTTATGGGCGGAAAGGAAGGTGGTTAAGGGCGTGGAAGCTATTCAAGCAAGAAAGTGTGGTAAAAGGGAAAAGAATGCTTGAATATTTTGGAGGTATCCATGAGTTTAAAACACTAAGAAGGAGCAAGATAATTGTAAGTCAAGTTAAGGTTCTCACTTTTAAATAGAGCTAGCATCAATTCACAACAAGTTCTAGCATCCAATCAAGGTTCAAAGCAAGCTATCCAAGTAGGGTTCGTTCTAGCTTTCAAGCATTCTCGGGTTACAACCTTAGTGTGATATATCTAGCAAATCTAGCGTATGAAACAAGTTTTACTCGCTTAAACCTTATGAGGAAATTAAATCATTGCTCCCTATGAAAACACATCCTATATGATGCAACTAGACTCGATCCTAAGATGCTTTCTTTTTGTGAAAAATTTTCAATTTTTTTTTTATTTTTTTTTGGTTTTTCTATGCCTTAGATGCAATGCATGAGACTCAAAGACAACAAAAATAAGATGAAAAGAAAACATGATTAGCAACTGGTCTCTCCCCCAAACATAAACCACACGGTCCCTTGTGTGATCTATGAAAGGAGAAGAGACCGAAAACACACAAAATGCAAACAAAGAAAAGAAAAGAAAAGAAGTATGTACAAAGATGGAGTGTTACCTTGCTAGTTGTGGAATGATGGAGGTGATGATTTGTTGGGATAGTGTCCTGAAATCACACTTGTACTCACTCCTGATGATAGTTGTGTGTCGAGATCAGACATTCGTATAGTACTGGGAGGTTGCAATGTTTTGCTAGAAGCCTCTTGCAATCTGTAAGTTATGGACTTACTACAAGTACTATATGATCCTATAGGGTCACACACCTAAGCAAACTAGAAGCTACGACATGGGAATGATCATTATGGTAATGATCATATTAATGTGTATTGGATACACATTATAATCGATAAAATGGTGTTGTGTCGATCGACACAGCTTGTGTGTCGGTCGACACAGTTCGGGTTTTTCGAAAGGCTTTTCGAATTAAGACTTGATTAAGTCTAGCCCGGTTAATTGTGTTTTAGGTCGAATATAACTAGTAAGTTTCGACCTAAACACTGAGCCGTCCACTTTTCTTGACAGAAACAGTAGAAACACCAGAGAGAATCGATTCCCGTTGATCCGGCACTAGCATCTCGTTTCCAGTGAAGCGTGCGTGTGTATCTGGTAGAGGCAAGGCGTTTGCGTTGCTCCACTGATCTCGTTCACCATCTCAATTCCGATGCCAGAAAGGTAAGAACGAGGTTGGTTTTCATTCAATATATCAAACCCTAGATCCAGTGGGATCCAACATGATTCCCCCATGGAGTATGTCGGGTTGGATGAAGAGCAGGATGGTGTCCTCATGGCTCTTCTCTTTCGCCTTTTGTCCTCGCGTTCGGAGTGGCGGTGAGGCTCGTAGTAGGAGTCGGCGGCCAGGCGTGCAGCTCCTCCCATCTCGTGTCCAGCAACTGAGTATCGTCCTTGCTCCAGCTCTGTCTGCTTAACCAGATCATCGGCTTCGCCGATCACTTCCTCAGTCGCTGCCCGTAGCTCCTCATCCAAACTAGTCCTAGCCTCTCGGGATGTGGAAGTCTGTCCCGTAGCGACACTCTTATCCTTCTTCCCTGCGATCATCTTCAGAACCTTGGTGACCTTCTTCAAGCAGGTGGCTAATTTCTTGATGTTCCTTCCATGCCATTTACTCTGCCTTTGAAGGTCCCTGTTCTGGTCCCTTAGTGCACTGATCGTCTTGTTCGCGATCGGATCATCCAATGGCTCGATGTAGTACATGTGCAGCCCATACACCCCAGCAGGTGCGTTGGAAGAATCTGAACCGGCTGCAGGTGCTCTCCGCGGTCCGCGAGGCTCGAATTGGTGTTCCATAGCCGGGAGAAACCTCACGTTAGCCTGGTTTGTTGCAAGGCTTGTGATGGTGGGGTTCGGAAGCAGGTACTTCTCTTCCATTGGCGTATTTGAGCACATCCTGTAGATTTGGCGACCCGGAGGCGGTCTAGAACCGAGAAAGTGGTGTCTGATCAGCTGAGGCATGTCTAACCATCCCACCGGCATAGGCTGTCCAAATGTCTTCTCCTCCACACTGCCTTCCAGTTTAATCTTATCGTGTAGCCTTGAGGTATCGAACCGTTTTGGGACGGATAAAACCAATAAGAACACACTAAACCTCTAGAGTCAAATCACCCAATTAAGTTTTAGTTCTAACAATCCTAGCGAAAACAATTCAAATAGAAGTAAACAAAAGCTGATAAACGAAATGAATTCAATCAATGATAAAGATAAGGCCTAAAGGTTAAGGTCAACGGATAAGTGACTCGGGATGATCAAGGATCCTAATTCAAACTTCATAGAAGCTAACCTCCTAGCATGGAACACAACAAGCCGATCAGTTTAATCTCTTAATTCTAACCTCTTTACTTAATCCTAATCCAAGAACAAATTCTCATTTGTGAATTAAAATCAATTAAGCATTCAAACAAGTTCCAAACAGCCAACAATCACTCTAAACATACATTTTCATGTGCTAGAATGTGAAAGTCCTATCAAAGCTAGAAACTGGAATTTCATCGAACACATGGTAAGCAAGAAATCCTAAACATCCTAATCAACGTGATCAAGGCTAATTAGGCACTAAACACACTTTGATAGATGAGATTTTTAAACAATTAAACATTAGAAACCTATTGATCACCCCTAATCAACCTAATCCTACCTAACCCATAGGACCTATGAGGAACTACTCACTAATCATCATGTGAACAACAAAATTCATAGAAATAGTGTTGATCATTGAAGATTGGAGATTGATTGGATAATCAAAGAGAGAAATCACAAGAAAAGAGTACTAGATTAATCCAAAAATCAAACTTGTTCTTACAAAAGGGTTTTTAGCAACAAAACAAGCTTAAGAAACAAATGAAAATAGGTTTTTGGCTTAAATAGTCAATATGGTGCGAACCGGGTCAACCCGGGACAAACCGGGTGTTGACCCGGATCCGAAATAGTTTCTGGGAAGCGTATCGGTTTGGTCGGTCGATACACCGACCGATACGAGCTCTCGGATTTCCTGGGCAAGAAGTGTATCGGCCCACCTGGCCGATATCATGGCCGATATGCGTGCACAAAAATTAATCCGAGACCCTGTATCGGTCTGCCAGTCGATATGCATGTCGATACGGTCTCCTGGGTTTTGGTCGAGGAACTGTATCGGCTTGCCTGGCCGATATCCAAGCCGATATGAGTCCTCGGATTTTCTTACGAGAGTGTGTATCGGCCACCCCAACCGATATGGTGGCCGATATGCCTTCCAGCTGCTTCTTCCTTAGTCCTTCGAGCTCCAGACTCCACTTCCAAGCTCACCAATGCTCCTAGACACCTCTAATCACCTGCAAAACACAACAAACACTCCAAATGCAAGCCTAAAGTGCCTACTCCTAGTCCTAAACAACTCTATACTCTAGATGCGACAATGACTCGACAAAATGTTATGAATGATGGTGAAATGAAGTCAAAACAAGAACTATATACAAGCTTAAATGCATGAAAATGTATGAATATCAAGCAATAACGAAAAATAAGCGACTTGGTAACCACTATAACCAAAGTAGCGAATTAGTCGCCCATGTACTGATCAATTCGCGATTTTTCTACTACTCTACACATCAAACACAAAATAGTCGCCATATCACGACTAGCCTGCGACTACTGATTCCGGTCTAAATAATGGTCGTTAATCAGTCGTAAATCGGCGACAATCATTTTTGGTCGTATATAAGCGACTAATACACATCCATATATCCGTTCTCGCAAAATAGTAGCTATATTGTCCCCTAATAGTGGCCATATGTTACGACTATAAGTATAGTCGCAAGGTCCAGTCGTAAAACACTGTTTTCTTGTAGTGTATATATTTCGGTAAATAACCAAAAACTTTTCAAAACGATTGATGATGTATACATTCTTTAGAGTGAAAGACGAAACACCCATATATAGTAATTCTTTTTATTCTACAAAATTTTGCTGCATATCAAATAATTTTAATTTGCAGAAGAAAACAACTTTTGGACTGAATCATATCACAAGGATTCGTTCATATTTCAACAATCGAACATTTTCACGTTCTATGTTACGTCGTGACTGATACATGAAATACATTTTTTAGTCAGTATTCCATGACTCAGGTAACTTGAGACATAGCAGATTTTGACATGCGTTAGCACTAAACTCCCAGGCGCATTTTCCATTATCACAAAACATAAATAGATGAGGAATATCATTTAAAGGATATTATGGTTAATTGTATTTTTGAGTCGGGTTTCGATGGGTAGTTAGGTTTTTTCGGCGAAGCCTTATGGTTAGTGTAATGTATGTTGTAAAATGTTTGTAGCTTTCCTGAGTTATGTTGCTTGAACTCTCTCGGCTCTTTTTCTCATGAAATTCGTTTATCGTTGTTTCATTATCCCGAACTAAGATTATGGTGTGTCTGGTTAGATTCAAGTGCTAGTTAAAGTTTCATGTTTTTTACGGCTAAAATTTTATTAATAACCTAAATCATTTACAATCATAGAATTTAGGAAATGAGGATAACAATGAAATAAACTCCAAGGATTATCCGATGTAATAGCCTTCTTTGCCAACAAATCTGCCATTAGTTGCTATTCTGATATTCATGTCTGAAAATAGTTGAGGAAAACATATTAGACCACGCCTTTGCCATCATTATGTAATTGACGAGTTTTGGATTGTCTGTTGTCACATTTAGGTTGTAGTTGACCTTCGAGTTGTCTCCCTCAAATATAACTTTAGAGTATTGTAATGAATGACATGCTTTCATCGCCCAAATCAATGCCGAGAACTCTGCTTCGACCGCTGTCGTTCTCCCTTCAAACTTACCCATTCCACAATCCAAAAAAGTTCCATTGTTGTCGCGTATGAGCCATCCCATTCCAGTCTGTGTTTCCTTGACGGTGAGAAGCGTCATAGTTACACTTAACCCATCCTTTAAGTGGAGGTGTCAAATGTTGTCGTCTAGAGTGTCTAAGACCCTGTGAATTGATCCCGGATCTTTGATTGTTGTCTATCCATTCAGATACACCGTCTACCGCTTTTGTAAGTTTCTTCCTCTGTGATGACTTTGGCATTGAAGAAAATCTCATTCCTTGCGTATATGCCTTGGTAGTTGGTGGTTTTATCCCATATCCAAAAGAGAGTGAAGTTTCGTATGCATAGAGAGAAGTATCTAGAAATGGACCCATAGGAATACCTGATATTCTCTAAACACCTTTTGCAAAGAGACAAGTAAAGAAGATATGATCGCTCGTTTCATCATGGCTACAACAACGAGTATTCCTCGTCTTCGTAATTTCTCTTTAATTCCTATAGCTTGTGACCCTATCCTCTACAGAAAATGTCACAGCTTTGGTACTGTATCAGCTTTCCAGCTCATTTGTTCCTTGTCGAGGCAAAGAAAAATCTTGTATGACGATCTCCTTTGCCTAACTAGCGAACTCTGCTTCTAGCATACCAGTAGCTTTCCTCTTGTCTGTAAGCTAGAAATCGTTCACGTTTCATTCTCTCAATATCATCTCTTGTGACCGTGATATCAGTATGGATCTATTTGTTGAATTAGTTCCTTGATTCTTTTGGCCGAATTCGTTGCCTCTGTCTTTTTCCATTGTTATATCGAGTGTCGGCATCGACGTATACGCGTTGAAATAGAAGTCTCTTGAACATCATAAGTAGATGACCACTCGTCTTTAACAGTCGTGTCTGCAGTTCCTCAGGTTCGATAAGTCGGTCATCAAATGTAAAGAATTTTCGTCCCTGCTCCAAATCTTTGCGGATATGAATGATTCCAGGTCAATGATTGGATTCGATCATTTCCAAGTAATGCACACTCGAGGCAAGATATTTTGCTCTCCATTCATCGTTAGCAAAAGCTCGATCAATCCAGATTTGTATGAGGTTGTCTTTTCTGTTGCTACACCAACTCATGTTGTTGCCTGTAGCAAAAGATGGATTTTTTTTTAAACAACTTTTTGGATTATGGTGAAAAGAAACCGATAAACCGTAAAAGTCCCGAGAAGCCTATTTGGAGTTTTGAAAGCTACTAGAAGTCAAAACGGATTAATAAAATTATGTAAAGTTATTTATGAAGGTTAATATAAAGAAAAATGATATCGGAGTATTTTTGCAAATGTTTCAGGAATTTATCGGTTAATCGAGAATCACATACCGGATCGCAGGGAAACGTAGCAAGTGGCGATTGGTCAGAAACTTCACTTCTCACTCCTGGAGCCAACTGAGGTGAATTTAATCTAAAATTTTCTAGAAAGAGCTATATGTCAAGCATCCAAAACTTTTGAGTGACAAGTGTTTTTTAGAACTTGGAGAGCAAGTTTCTCTATGGCTATAAAAGGAGCCATCCTTCTTCACTCCAAACACAACAAAAATCACCTTCTCTTCTCCTCCCCACGTCAGCCACCTTCTCTCCTGCTTCCTCCACCGCCGGCAGCCTCTCCTCCTCTCCTTGGTTTCTTGTTTTACAAGAAAGCTCAAACCCTTCCCAAAAATATCATAATCCCTTCCTAAATAATTCTAAATATCCCTAAACACTAAATAAAGTCCCTAATAACTATTAGCCTAAACACTAGCCTTAAACACTTTCCCAAACCCTTGTCGGAGCTCCGTCGGATCGCCGGAAAAGTCATCGAAAACTCGCTGGAGATTCGCCGGAAACTTGTCGGAGACGCCATTAGCCGCGCCGTCCTCTCCCTGGTCTCCTCCTCAGTCGCCGGAGGTTCACCTGAGTGTTGACTGTTGAATAAATGTCGGAGTCAACACGGTTAGACCAGTCAATGCCGGTGGTCCACGCCGCCAATCAACGCCGATCACCGCCAGAAGGGTTCCGGAGTTAACGGCGCCGCCCTCGGTCAACGTTCAGTCATGGTTAACTCTATTGGTTAAAGTTTGGGTCAACCTTGGTCAAATTGCGGGTCAATGCTTGGTATAATTTTGGGTCAATGGTTCGAGGTTATCGGGGTTTGTGGGTCTCGGAGTTTCGTCAGCCGATCTCTTGGGTTACATCCGTAATCCATATTTCACTATGAGTTGGTTATGTTTGATTGCGTGTTGAATTTAGGATAGATCGAGTGGGCATATAAACCCCAAGATGAATAAACCGTAGAGTCATAAGATCTCTTACCGTAGTTGAAATATGAAAGAACGTGGTTTAGGATAATTAAATAATTGAGAAATAAATAACCGGCTAGGATAATAAATAAATATGCATATCACGTTTAAATACCGTTAAAAGGCATGATTGATTGTTTACGTAGATAGAATTGATTGATTGTTTGATTCCTTGATCGTTAAGTAAAGTTTTAATCCCTTTACTAACTACAAGTGCACATCAATATCAATGTAGTACTTAGGGTATCGAATCCACAAGGACTAAGGGCAACGATAGACTTAGAACATAAAAGATTAAACTAGAAGAAAGCAAATGTGATTAGAAACTAAAAGCAGAACAAGAAAGTAAATCAGTAGCAGGATTGGTTTGAAAGCAATTAACTAAGGGTGCTAAGTCTAGGGAGTTCTCAGGAAATCAGACAAACAGACAAATCATTCAGTCATGATCAAATTAGGTACAGTTCTAGAACTCAAAACACAGATATAGAATTAACCAACTTCCGTTGTGAGAATTCTCTAAGCCTAATTGCAGAAATCCAAATGTATTTGTAATTCCTAACAGATTAAACTAGCTTTAATGATCAAGTTCGATATGTTCACAATTCAATTAAACCAAATTCCTTTGCGAATAATTCAATTGCTCAACCTAAATAGTTCAGATTCTAAACCACACTTTCGTGTCAATCTAGCAACCTAAGATCTAGATTCTAAGTGATCAAGTTAGAACTAGCATTAAACACAGTTTAGCTTGAAGAACATCTATTGATATGAATCCTTAACTGAATTAATTATATCTAGCAAGTCATAAAATCCTTAATGAGAATCCCTAAACTTAACTATGAATCTACTCAGACATGGAATATGTAAGCATAATCAATGAATAATTAGATTGCATAAAAGAGATTAAGTAAGTAAAAGGGGTTCAAAATCTTCTCCAAAAACAAGATGTAATACAGGATCAGATCAGCCCCAAATAGCTCTAAAAACTCTCTGCTCTAAAGTATGATAGCGTATGTTAAAACTGATGTAAAAACCTAATTATATAAGCTAATCACGTCTTGGGGCTTCTTTGTAATTCTTGGAAACTTCTGGGCAAAACTGCAATATCTTCATTCTTC
Organism: Orychophragmus violaceus; assembly: GCA_030180135.1. Classification (NCBI taxonomy): domain Eukaryota; kingdom Viridiplantae; phylum Streptophyta; class Magnoliopsida; order Brassicales; family Brassicaceae; genus Orychophragmus; species Orychophragmus violaceus. Next base: position 42,896,743 of record CM058239.1, read on the forward strand.
ATTAAACCGCCGAGTTTGGCCCATCTCGCATGTGTGTCGATCGATGCACATAGTGTGTCGATCAATGCACTACTCTGTTTCGGACAGTGAGCTCTATCTCTCGGGTCAAAACTCCAAAATTCACCAAAATGCTCCAATTACTCCAAATCCACTCCAAACGTGCTAGTACCTAATAACACCTGTAAAAGACTCTAAAAAGACTCTAAAGCATACTTATATCATGGTCTAAAACCGGTAAAAACCATGATATATCATTAAGTGTTGCATTGCATATAGAATGGCATGCTAAGGAATATATGCATATATATATATATATATATATATATATATATATATATATGTTACGAACGTATGTAACTGAATCTATATATGAAAATTATGAGTTAAATAAAATACGGTTAAAAATACATATCACGCCTTAGAATATGATAATCGAATTGGGTTTAGTTAGACATGTGTTATCAGGTTAAGGTAATTAATTAAGAATTAATTGGAAGTCAGGAGATTAGTAAGTTTACTAATCTCAATCTGACGGATTGAAGTAATTAAAAAATAGAATTAAAGAAATAAGAATGAAAAGATATAATATGGGGCTGAGCCGGCTATGGAGTTAGTAAATTTACTAACTCCAATCTAGCGGTGAAATAATTGAATAAATTAAGAAATTAGATGAACTACTTTGGGGCTACGAGATTAGTAAGTTTACTAATCCCAAGATATCAGATTAAACTGAATTAGGATTTAAACTAAGAATTAAAGATTAATTAAACCTAAGTAATTATCTGATTGGTGATGTGTTGATATTGATTGTGTGATGGTTTATCTACTCTGGTGTTGGGCCGGGCAGACTGTTGATTGTATGATTGTTTATCTACTCCGGTGTTGGGCTGGGTAGACTATTGATTGTGTGTGATTGTTATCTACTCTGGTGTTTGGCCGAGTTGTTGGTGGATACTTTCTGCGGTACGGGGCCGAGTAAGTCTGAGTGTGGATACTTATTCTGGTACGTGACAGGATAGGTCGAGACGTGTTGATGAATGGTGGTAGGACTTGCGGGATAGACTGGTACTGGGATTGAGTTAGTGTTACTATTGACCTTGTCGATATGTGTGATGTCGTAGAGTCCCAGTGAGTCTGATTGTTTACATTATTGTTACTAGGACTATATAGGGTGTGTTAGATCCCGCAAGTCTAAAGATAGCGTTCCGGTGCTTCCTTCCCGATTGGATCCTCGGGAGTTCCTGATCAGTTCACGTACCTTCATGTAGTGTTCTGGTGAGGTGTTAACCTATGAAGTGACGTCGGTAGGTGTGTAGTCCGGAGACATGGGGTCGCGTTCTAGGGCCAGAATTCATGGAAACTTTGGCTATCTAGGGGTAGTCCGAGTCACCATGTATCAATGGACAAAGAACGGTGTTCTAGTCATAGGACTTCATGTTTACGTCTAAGAGTCGTGAGAGGATTTAGTTACCGTGGGATATTTAATTTTTCCCATGGAAGATTACCGAGTTTACATTAGGGACCCATGGTGTTGAGATAGTGTTAGAGATACGTATAATGTAGATTGAGTCTAATAGAGGGTGTGTGCCTCAGTGTTCTTGATTTCCTTGTTGATGCTTTGTGTTGTTAATTGAATACTTGTGTGTTGTGGAGCTCATTACGTCTTGGTATCACGTGTTATTGATTGTTATTTTGGGTTTGGGTCGGGATATTGTAACCTTTTAGCAGCATATTTAGTTGGGAGTCAATTCACTGGGTAATCTTAGATTGCTCATTAGACTCTCTTTTTGTTTTTCAGGTTTGGCATAGTACATCGGACGCGTAGGACACTCGAAGTAGTTTCGGGTTCACATTTGGCTACGGTTTGTTTTCAACTCGATTTCATGGATCTATTTCGATTTCGGATTTGGGGAGCTCCATAAATTATTTTTTCAGGAAAATCTTAAATTAGACTAAAAGATTTATTTGATTTAAGTAACTAAAAATGGAATTGTTCCCCCGTATACGGTTTAATCAATATTGTTTTAAAATCATTCTCATTGAAAGCTCTATTAAGAGATGAGTTGGCTAGATATATGGAGTTTATGCCATGTGAACGTAAATTAGATATACGAACAATAAGATAGATTTTTTTTTTTTTTTTTGAAAATGACAGAAATTTACAACATAAATTCGTTGGTATCACCTTTAAACATGGATAGATGTGATCAAAATTTACTTCTAATTTTTTTTAAAAATTTTATAACAATTACGATAAAAAATATATTTACCATCAGTAAAAAAACGGTAGATTATATGTTCTACGGATGGTAAAGTATAAATATAGTGGGAGAATATATATTCTATAGACAGTAAAATAATTTGAAAACTTCAAACAATATATACTATTAAAATGTAATGAATGGTACAATAGAATAAAATATATAATTTATACTTTAAAGACAATCATATATAATATAAAAATTGAAGCTATAGACATTTGAAAATGTCTACATAGGATTATAAAAACTCAATATTATTCGTCCACTTCATCATTCAAAATTGAATTTTTTTTTATAAATTTTAAATTTCTACTTCATCATTCAAAATTAAGAAAATTTATAAATTTTAAATTTACTAAATAATAAAACTAACATAGAAATGGAAATAAGACGGAGTGACCGAAAGAAGAGGAGTCACTTTATTAAAATGAAAAAGAACATTGTAACAACTGAGTTGTTCAAACCCGATAACACTTTTCTTTTTTTTTCCGGTATACACGGCTCTGTTAATAGAGCGACATATAAATACAAGATCTCGAAGACCTTTGGCAGATTTCTTGCTCAAATATCCATAAATTGTCATAAAAAGAATATAATATCAAATAAGTAAAATTTTATAAATATAAAAACTAACATAGAAATAGAAATAAAAAGCCCAATTTTATAAATAGGAAAACTAACATATAAATGAAAATAAGAAATATACATAAAATAACATAATTTTTCTTGATTAACATAATTGAGAATTTTCAACTATTACATGTTAATCAATGAGTCCTGGCAGGATGCTTTCCCGGATTCTAGTGCAATGTTTGATGCTCCGGGGGGGGGGGGGGGTCAGATCACTCCCCCTGCTTGGTTACCCTATCTCCGGTGGTTACTAGAAGGAATTCAAGGTTCATATTCTTCTCCTTTTACACATCCCATCCAAGCTATTCAGGGTTACTGGCGGAGGCTTGGTCTATTCATGTTCAGTCAGCGGCACCTATGCAGAATTGTAGCAACGATTAAAGAGGGCAAAGATCTGTTGCTAGAATCTGAACCGAGCTCACTTCAGTAATATTCAAGCTAGCAGTAAAGAAGCCTTTGAAGAGCTAGAAGAGATTCAGAAACTGGTGCTGTCCTCACCTACGCCTGAGTTGTTTTTGAAAGAATCTGAAGCTAAAGAGAAATGGTTGATGCTGTCCTCTGCTGAGGAATCTTTCTATAGACAAAAGTCCAGGATGATGGCTCAAAGAAGGTGATTCGAGAACGGTTTCTTTTACAAGTCTGTGAAGGCCAACCTTTTAAGAAACATCATTCACTTCTTATGGGATGAAGAAGATAATAAGGTGACTGATCCGGAAGTGATTAAGACATTGGCTCTCAATTATTATTCAGATCTTTTGGGTACTTCAAATACTGCAACCCAGCCTCCTTCAGTTGATTATCTCAAGGGCCTGCATCCTTTTCGATGTAATGCTGAGCTTGCTGCTCATCTGGTTGCTATACCTTCAAGCGAAGATATCAAATCAGCAATGTTCAGTCTTCCCCGGAACAAAGCCCCGGGACCAGACGGTTTCACCGTGGAATTTTTTACATCGTCTTGGGATCTCCTTGGTGAAGAAGTTGTAGTAGCAGTAAAGGATTTCTTCAGAAATGGCGTTCTACCTCGGCAGCTAAACTCTACCGTGATAGAGTTGATTCCAAAAATCTCGGGACCAGCAAAGCTAGCAGACTTCAGACCCATTTCATTATGCAATACATTATATAAGGTAATTTCCAATATTTTAAACAAGCGCTTGGGACTGTTTTCTGCGGCTGCGGTTACAAGGAATCAGGTGGGGTTTGTCAAGGGCCGTATGCTTTGCGAAAATGTACTTTTAGCCTCGGAGTTGGTTTCTGATTTTAATAAAGAAGGTTCTATTACACGAGGATGTCTGCAGATTGACATCACGAAAGCTTATGATAATGTTGATTGGGAGTTTGTGATGAATATTTTGGAAGCATTCGATTTGCCACAAGTTTTCAGGAGCTGGATTCGTTTGTGCATATCTACGCCTCACTATTCAGTGGCAGTCAACGGGGAACTGGTTGGATTTTTCCCAGGAAAGAAAGGACTGAGACAGGGATATTCGATTTCATCTTCGTTGTTTGTGATAGCTATGGATATTCTCGCTAGAGAGTTAGACCGAAGTGTGGCAGGGAACATTTTTAAGCCACATCCGCAGTGTTCAGACCCTCTGGTAACCCACCTAAGCTTCGCAGACGACGTCCTAATTTTCTTTGATAGATCAGAAAGCTCGTTGGAAGGAATTATTCAGGTCTTAAACACATCTGAAAAAGCCTCGGGTCTAGCATTAAATCTGAGAAAGTCTTGTGTTTTCATTGACGGAAACAAGCAAGGAGAGTGCCGGAATTTAGCAACCCACTTTGGCTTGGTTCAAGGATCGCTGCCGGTCAGATATCTTGGGCTTCCCCTTATGCCCCAGAAGATTAAAAAAGCAGATTATCAACCTTTAATCGATAAGGTTAAACAGAGGATACAAGGTTGGACTGTAAGACATCTCTCATTCGCGGGTCGGCTTCAGCTCCTTCAGTCGGTTATTTTCGGCATTATTAACTTCTGGGCTGGGATATTTCCACTCCCAAAGTCGTGCTTGGATACATTATAGCAGATTTGTAGCGTATTTCTTTGGTCTTGTGCTGCAAACACGACAAAAGAAGCAAAAGTCTCTTGGGCTTCGGTATGTACTCCTAAGAAAGAAGGAGGACTAGGCTTAAAGAGGTTGATTGATATGAACAAGGTTTTTGGGCTCAAACTCATTTGGATGTTATTCGCAGCAACCGGGTCACTTTGGGTCGCTTGGATACATAAGCATATCATCCGAGGACGTCTTTTTTGGTCATCTGATTTTTCTAGGACAGGTAGCTGGATCTGGAAAAAATTGGTGAAACTCATACCTTTATCCAGACCTATGTTATCTTGTCATGTTCACTCAGGGAAGACGGCCCTATTCTGGCACGATAATTGGATCACTTTAGGACCTCTAATTGATCTTACAGGTCCTTAGGTCCTCAAACAACCGGAATCTCAACCATGGCCAAGGTTAGTGATGCAGTGGTTAATGGTAGATGGAACATTTCTCTTAGTCGGAATCAAATTATACGAGTTTTGGGAGCTTCCTTACCAGCTTCTGTTCCGGATCCCTCTTCTGAGGAAGATGATCTATATCTTTGGCGGAATGGCCCGGGGCAAGAGCCCGGAGTCTTCTCGACTTCTAAAACCCGACGTTCCTTGCACCCAACCTTGCCTTCAGTACCGTGGTTCAAATCTGTCTGGTTTCCTCAAAGAGTTCCAAAACACGCTTTCATTATCTGGTTAATCATGAGAGATCGGCTGACCACAAGAGATAAGCTGCGCCGATGCAAGTTGCAGAGGAGTGTTTGCTTTGCGGAGCATCAGCTGAGACAAAACAGCACCTTTTCTTTGACTGCTCTTTCTCCTTGGAGGTATGGAACTCACTGCTTATCACCACTTCTCTAAACTCACCATCGTCGATAGAGGATATAGTCAATTGGTTGTCTTGTTGCTCGTCTAATGTTATGATGAGAACTATCATGAAGCTTGTGTGTCATGCTGCGGTATATTTTCTCTGGAGAGAAAGAAACGCTAGGTTACACACAGGGGTTATCAAACATGCATATATTGTTGTCAAGGAGATCCAACTTTTGATGCGAGCAAAGCTTGCGGGACTTGATCAAATGACCAAGAATGTGCATCACGTATGAACTCATCTTGTTCGGACTTATCTTCTTACATGGTTCACACATTTTTAGCCGTGATCTTCTAAGGCAGAATTACTTTTCATCCAGCAGAGCCTAGTAGTTGGTTCATTGAGCTCAGCTTCACATGAGTTTCACTTGAGTTTCTGTAGTTCTTGTTAACGATCTTAGCATCGGTCTTTTGTAAAACAAACTTATGCCTTTGGCTATTAAATATAAAATATGATATTTAAAAAAAAATTTAACTATTATAAAAAGGAAATTAATTCATTCCTTAGAGTTATGAGTTTTCTTTTTTAAAAGTTTAGCTATTGATTATAAATAAGCAGCTCGAATTCCAATAGCTTAACCAAATTTATAAATCAAAAATATTTTTTCAGAGGCAAAGATAACTTGATAAAGCAATGAATAATTCTTTTTCTAGCCAACCATCTGTTTTTTTTTTTGTTTTTGAACGAGCTTTAGAAAAGTTTTAACAAGAAAGAAGTTTTCGTTAGAGTTCTTCACTTTTAAAAGGCACAAAACATCAAAAAACAAGGTTTAATGGGTCTCGAGCTCCTTCTCATTATTCAAAAGGGATTTACAAATTTATTAAACATATTTGTGTTTACTTTAAAATTAATTAAATATAACATTAAAAGAATTATATATTTTAATACTTTACTATTTTGAATTTACAACTTAAATAAATTATTTGATTTACTGTTCTGATTACAAATTTATCTTTTTAGTAAACTAATCATTAAATTTTAACAAAATTTATTTTAGTTTATTTTAATTTATTTTATTAGAATAAAGTTTAACCAAATATGTAAAAATAGAATATCACGTTTTTTAGTAAAAACTAATACCAATAAATTATTTTGTTACTAAGAAATTTTCTTATTTATCAACATAAAAATATTTTTCTTTATAATGTAAATAGTTAAATCGAAAAAGCAATAGTAAAATTATAAATTTTATTAATATTGAATTTAAACTAATTTAGAAAATATATAATAAATAAAATGATGAATATGTATATGCGCGTAGCGTGGATGAAAAACCTAGTAGATTATAATGAAAACACATATTAATCAACTGAAACAAAACAACTCTCTCTAGGCGACGGCGATGGCGATTTCAACCTAGGGTTTGATGAGAGGCTCTCTTCTCAATCGGAGAATTTTTGGGGTGATTTGGCTAGGTTTAATACAGATCGGAGATTCATGGGGCAAGTGCTACGGTATAATGGTCGGGATTTGGGGATATCATAACTGGATTTTAGCGAAGAAACTTTGGATCCAGAGGCTATCGGAGGATTCGATGGATCGAGGGAAAATAAATGACCGATATTTGATCGATTTGCGGAAATCAGAAGGAATGGAGATACGGATAACAAGGATCGGAATTCAATTGCGGAATGATATGATTACGGGATGGTATGGAAAGGGAACGAATCAAGGATTCCATATCTGGAAAACGCGATTTGCAGAGGTCTCAATCCACCAAATCTCCACATTAACTTCTGCCAGCTCTCGTAAGCACGTTTCTTTAGTCCTTCTTTTACAGCTTGATTTCGGAATTTGGCTAGGAATAGATTTACGGTTTGATCTTTACAAAAGCGTTTTAGGAAAGTCTCGGTCTCATGGAATAATCGCTTTGGATATTAGTGATTTGTATATTATGTGGAATGCAAAATTAAGGAAATCATATCTCACTATTGTTTCAATCACGGATGATTCGGAATCACTGACATCATTCTTAAATCATAAATTGATACAATTGCGGAGTTGGAATTGTATAAATAAGCTTAGTAGACTGGAGGTTTTACATCACACTTGCATCGTTTTATATCTTGTGTTTCTTGGTTCTTTTCTGTTATTCTCTTTCTCTGTAAGTGTTTTGTCCCTTGGTTTCTTTCGATTGCTGAAAATGTCTCAGTCTCAGTTAGTGGGGAAGGGAGTTGGAAAGAAATCGGTGGAGAAGACTGGGGGTTTGAAGATCACTATTCCGAAGTTTGATAATACCAGTCTCATCCAGGGTTATGCCAATACTTTAATTGGCAGATGTATGAACCCTTCCAAGCAGAACATGACGACCCTGCTTTATATGTTTCCGCGGATTTGGCAGTTGGAAGATAAGGTGGTCGGTGGGGATTTGGGTCTTGGGAGGTTTCAATTTGACTTTGATGATGAAGCGGATATTTCTGAAGTGCTGAAAATGGAGCCTTTCCATTTTGAATACTGGATGGTGTCCTTGGTTAGGTGGAGACCAGTTGTATCTCCATCTTACCCTTCAGAGATCACTTTTTGGGTCAAGGTGTTGGGTATTTCACTTCATTACTGGGCTGATCCGACCTTCAGGAGTATTGGTGATGCTCTGGGAGAGGTTAAGGCGGTTGACTTAAACGAAGGAAGGATTCAAGTGACTGTTGATGGATACAAACCACTGGTTTTTACAACAACTATAGAGTTTCATAGTGGGGAGGAAACTTTGGTGTCACTGAGGTATGAAAAGTTGTTCGGATTCTGCAAGACATTCCATAGTCTCTGTCATGATCAGTTTCGGTGCCCTACTAGCGGTTTTATTCAGGACAATGGGGATAATGGGGATGACGGACCATCAGATAATCCAGGCCAGGGACCCCAGGCGTTGAGTTTCAAGGCAGTGGTCTCTCAGAAAGAGGAGAAGCCAAAAGGAGCAGCACCTCAACAGGTGGACAAAGATAATGGCAAGGGTAAGGGTATCCTTAAGGAAAATTACCGGAGACAGAGAAATGACTATGAATACAGGGCTTATAAGCCGAGGGTTCACAGGGAGCATGGGGAAGGTCCATCAAGAGGTATTAGACAATCTGGTTATGTCTCTCCGAGGACTCTTAATAGGCAATATGCTATTCGTTCTAAAGGTGTTAATGACCTTAAGGATAATAGTCTTGGGTCACACCTCTCGGATCAGGAACGGAAGATGCTGGAGGCCTTTCATGGTAACATTTCTCCTGGCCCAAAAAGTCATGAGGAGAAGAAGGTATCGGCTAAGAAGGCCCTAATGTTTGAGGATCCCATAATGGATATCAATTCGGGGAAAGCTGAGGAAGGAAAGGTTAGGATTGGCTTGGTCCAAGATAATTCTATCCTTGTGATAGAGGATATGGTGACGGAAACAGTTTCGCAGGAAGAGGGAGAGTTCCAGGAAGAAGCTGAGGATGATCTGTTGATGGATGATGAAGAGGAGCAGACTACAAAGGAGGCAGAGGAAGCGACTGTGGAGGGACAAGAGGTTGATAAAGTTGAGGAGGATAATCAGGTTGATAAGGGAGCAGCTGCCATGGAGTTAAACACGGTTCCTAATCAGCAGACAAAGAAGAAACTGACAAAAGGTGGCGGAGGAGTTCTGGTTGGTGGGAACACAAAAAAGCGCATGGTGCAGGGATTTCTATCCCCAAGGAAGAGAGCTGTGACAAAAAACACTGGAAAATCTGCAGAAGTTGGTAATCAGACTGGTGATAAGGTGGCTGCACCAGCTAAAAAACCCCCTAAAGCAAATGGTCCAGAATGAGTGAAAGCCAAAGAGTTTACAGAAGACCCCTCTCTTTATTTTTTTATTGCAGTTTGAATAAGCATGCTCTTTTTCATTATTTCCCTTATAGGTTGACTGTCGATTATGGCAGTAATTCTCTTTTTAATTCTCTTTATGAAAGCATGTGTAATGCTTGGTTATCCAGTATGAATAAAGGGTCTTTTCTTTATAGTTTTAGTCGGGTTTTAGTGGTTAAAATAAAGGTGGACACAAGATATGGCTTGATCGGATTAAGGAATACTCATTGTTCCCATGAATGTTGCTCTTGGGCAAGGGAGTCGGTCTGGTTTTACTGGCAGTGTTTTCTGGTTAATGGATATAAGTTATCATCATATGGTTATGTTTTGGGATGTGTTGGGTGTGTTATATATAAATATTATAGAGGAAGAAAAATAAGAAACAAACAGCTTATTTGTTTCATTATAGGACTGTACTTTAGTAGATTAAGTTTGTTTCAACAAGAATTTTTCCTATTGATGGATCTGATGCTCCTTTATTGTACAGGTGTACAGGGCTTTTTACCAAGGATTATGGGCATGGACATGAGGACACAACAATCGGGAATAGCACAGTGGACTCGTCTTACATCATCTAAACTCCAGGTGTACACTGATCTTACATTTTGTGGGGCTAAGGTTAGTCATACGGTTTTAGGGAGGAGTAGGAAAGGTATTACACGATCGTTTCAGTACTGTAAAATGAGGCTTGTGGAGGTGTTGGTTTGTTCTCATACACTAATTAATCTTGAAAAGAAACATATGAGTGACTGTGACAACAAAGTACCCTATAAGGTTTATAAAGGAAATCTGTGTAATATAAGAATCTTGTGGACGAAGAAAGGTTTTTTATTATCTAGTATGATGTGAGTGTTTCTAATCAAGCATATGGATGATACCGGTTATGTATATGCAGAGTCACGGTTTTCCTGTAGCTTTCTTTGATGGTATTTAGTAAGCTGGGATATTGAGTTTGTTTATAGGATTGGGGAAGATATTTCTATCTTCGTCTGGTGGTGCTTAGTCTTAGGAACATGTGTGCGGTACTTAATTATGTATTCTTTGTGGTTACATGTTATACACACTACTCATTATGTCCTCATGTCCTGTTTATATACAGATACAGTAGGGGCCTATACAAATTTAAGGAGGTATGCTTCATTATGAAATCGGATGTTATCGGTGAGGTTACACATCAAGAAATTATGGAGCAGTTTAGAGACTCATGGGACATGATTGTTGATAAGAAGAGAGAAATTTTGGTATTTATACTCGGTGGATATTATGGACATATATACGGTTATATGCACTGGTTTTTAGAATATGGTAATATAATAACATTATGTTTCAAGGATTTTAGTAGTTTGGGTATGAGTGAATTGGGCCTGTCTGGAGGTTTGGAATGGAATGTGGTATATCATTTGTGTTGGGAATGTCCTGAAATCTACTGTACTTGCTCTAAGTGAAAGTCGTATAGTCGAGATGAGACAATCACATAACACTAGGTAGTCATAACGCTTTGCTAGAAGCCACTTATGATCAATGAGTTGAGAACTCATTGCTAGTGTTATATGATCCTACAGGGTCACACACCTAAGCAAACTGGGCGTCATAGACGAGGTTGATCATTAATGTAATGATCCAATGAATGCATATTTGATATGCATTCGATATCAATGTTCTGGGGAGTGTCGATCGTTGCAGTTAGTGCATCGATCGACGCACTCGCGGATTAATCAGATTAATTCGGTTTAATCGTTGGTTAATTCCGTTGTGGTTTAAGCCGACATATATAAGATATATGGTCGACCTAAACTCGTCCCTAACCTAATACACAGCCACCAGAACACAGAAACAGACCTCTCTGGAGATTAGATCTCTGTAAGGCACTAGCATCCCTGCGGTCCAGTTTGTGTGCGTGTGGATACCAGTAGAGGCGCAGCATTTGAGGCGCTTCGTGATCTCGATTATCTGCAAACACTTCCGCTGCATATTCATCAGGTAATCTCGAGATCTGATAGATTCAATTACATGAACCTTAGATCCTAGGCTCGGAATTCAGACTAGGGTTGCTAATCCTGATTAGAACTGCTAGAAATTCCTTCAGTGGTATCAGAGCTTTAGGGTTCCATTGAATCTGTAGCATGATGATTAGATTAGTTGAATCTAGATCTTTGTATAATTGATACAAGCATGCTAAAATTCGTTTTCCTGAAAACCTAGTTTAGGGTTCTGATCGAAAACGTTTTAAGGGTTTTCTCGCATGGTGTCGATCGATGCAGGGCGAAAACCCGAATAAAATTTAGGTTTTCGCATGGTGTCGATCGATGCCAATCCGGCATCGATCGATTCAGGGCGAAAACCCGAATAAACCTTAGTTTTCGCCTAGTGTCGATCGATGCAATTGTTGCATCGATCGACACAGCCTCGCTAGATTGTTGGATCGGTTCAATTGGATTGGACCGGTTATCGAGCTTGGTAAATAATGGTCGAACACTGTGAATGGTTTGATGGCGATTGTTTTGATTAGGTTGGCATCGACCGATGCTAACGTAGCATCGATCGATGCTTACCAGTATTCAAAACCGGATCAATTGGATTGATTGGTTATCGCGGATTAATTAATTATAAGAATTAAAACATAGTAAAACTGAACGTTTTAAATGGTTCCGTTCCTCAACCAAATATCAAGTGATACTTGATGTCTTTCCAATCTTGTCAACTGTCAAGACTCATTTCATTGTACGATAGGCTTGCAGTGCAAGGTATCAACAATTACATGAGTAAGGCAGGAAGTAATCGTGTTAATGGGCTTGCAGTGCAAGGCATCAACAATTACATGACTGAAGAGATTGGTTTGCTTGACTGGGCTATCAAAATCGTTTTGGGCCCAGAGACATCAGGTGGATTGGACATAAGATGTCGATCCACAACCAAGAGTTATATTGGATATAACTAGCAAGGTTGTTGCTTACCTAAATAGCTAAAGTTGAGTGATAGCCAGTGGCTCACTTGAATTTAGTAAAATATGGGTCTTGGATCATTATATTCATCTGAGGAAGCATTGATTGAATATAATGCGAGTTTTCTTAAAAGTTAAGATTTCTCATTTCTTGAACATCATAACTAAACCTTTTTCTTTTCTATGTTCTCAGCTATGACTACTACTCATAATAATTCTTTCTCCCTGCGATCCGTCCTTGAGAAGGACAAGTTAAATGGATCGAATTTTCTCGAATGGTATCGGAACTTGAGAATTGTTCTCAAGCAGGAGAAGCGGGACTATGTCCTTGAAAATGTTCTCCCTGAAAAACCGAGATCCAATGTTGCACATGCAGAAAGGAGTGCTTGGGACAAGCATTCCAATGATGTGGTCGATGTGAATTGTCTCATGTTAGCTACCATGAACTCGGACTTGCAGAAGCAATACGAGAACGTGGAGTCGCCAGTGGAGATGATTACTAGCCTGAAAAGCATGTTTCAGGAGCAAGCACGAACTGAGAGATACCAGACGGTTAAATCTCTTATTGAATGCAAGCTACCAAAGGACAGTCCGGTCAGTCCTCATGTCATTAAGATGATGGGTTATATTGATAACCTGGGGAGACTGGATTGTCCCATTAGCCAAGAGTTGGCTACTGACATCATTCTGCAGTCACTGCCGTCAAGTTATGATCAGTTTGTTATGAACTATAACATGAACAACTTGACGAAGACGTTGACTGAACTGCATGGCATGCTCAAGACAGCTGAGCCTAATATCAGGAAGGGCACTCCTAATGTACTTATGGTACAAGGGGGTAAGAAGTTTAAGAAACTAGGCAAAGGCAAGGGAAAGGGCAAGGCAGTCCCGGTTGAGAACCAGGTCACGCCTGCGCCAGCCCCGAAGCCCAAGCCAGGCCCATCTGAGACTGATAAGTGCCATTACTGTAAAGAGCCTGGGCATTGGAAGAGAAATTGCAACAAATTCTTGGAAGAGAAGAAGAAGAAGAAGAAGACTTTCGAGACTTCATCTTCAGGTATTTATGTTATAGAAGTAAATGTTACCACTTCTGGTTCTACTTCTTGGGTATTGGATACCGGCTGTGGTGCTCATATTTGTACAAATATGCAGGGCCTAAGCAACAGTAGGACGTTGGAAAGGGGACAAGTGGACCTGCGTGTGGGGAATGGAGCAAGAGTTGCTGCATTAGCCGTATGAACATTTAACTTGTCTTTACCTTCTGGTTTGGTTTTAGAACTTCATAATTGCTACTATGTACCTGCTATAAGCAGAAATATTATTTCTATTCCTGTTTTGGATTTGGAAGGATATCAGTTTTCAATTAAGAATAAATGTTGTTCTTTTGATTACAATGATATGTATTATGGTAGCAGCCCATTAGAGAATGGGCTTTATGTTCTAAACCAAAGCACATAAATCTATAACATTAACACCAAGAGATTCAAATCAAATGACACGAATCAGACTTTTCTTTGGCATTGTCGTTTGGGCCACATAAACGAGAAACAGATTCAAAAGCTCCATAGTGATGGGCTTTTGGGCTCATTTGATTATGAATCATGTGAGAAATGTGAATCTTGTTTACTAGGCAAAATGACTAAGGCCCCTTTCAACAAATCAAACGAAAGGGCCAGTGACCTGTTGGGCCTTATACATACAGATGTATGCGGCCCAATGAGCACAAGTGCCAGAGGAAATTTTCGATACTTCATTACCTTCACTGATGATTTCAGCAGGTATGGCTATGTCTATTTAATGAGACACAAGTCGGAATCCTTTGAAAAGTTCAAAGAGTTCCAAAATGAAGTACAGAATCAACTTGGCAAAAGTATTAAGGCTCTTCGATCAGATCGTGGAGGAGAATACTTAAGCCAAGAATTCAGTGATCATTTGAGAGATTGTGGAATTGTTTCACAACTCACTCCTCCCGGAACACCACAATGGAATGGCGTGTCTGAGAGGAGGAATCGGACTTTATTAGATATGGTTCGATCAATGATGAGTCTCTCAACTCTTCCATTATCCTTTTGGGGATACGCTCTAGAAACGTCTGCGTTTACACTAAATAGGGTTCCGTCAAAATCAGTTGCAAAGACACCACATGAGATGTGGACTGGAAATGTTCCGAATGTGTCTTTCCTGAAGATTTGGGTTGTGAAGCTTATGTTAAGAGATTAATTACAGATAAGCTCGAGCCCAAATCTGATAAATGCTACTTCGTTGGTTATCCTAAGGAAACCAAGGCATACTACTTTTACAACCAATCCGAGAACAAAGTGTTTGTTGCTCGGAACTGCGTTTTTCTTGAGAGAGAGTTTCTTTCCAAGAGAAACAGTGGGAGTAAATTACAACTCGAAGAAGTTCGAGAACCGCAGGAAAATGCTCAACCCGTAGAGGAAGAGCAACAGTTGGATCTACAAAGAGTTGTAGAGACGGCGCCTGTGGAGCCTGAAATTCGCCGATCCGAAAGGATCCGTCACGAACCCGAGAGATATGGATTTCTCGTAACCAATTGTCATGATTTGTTAATCATTGACAGTGACGAACCAGCGAATTTCGAAGAAGCAATGATGAGCCCTGACTCCGCAAAGTGGCTGAAAGCCGCTGAATCCGAAATGGGATCCATGACACAGAACCAAGTATGGACTTTGGTTGATTTACCCGATGGTGCAAGACCCATTGAGTGTAAATGGATTTTCAAGAAGAAAATTGATGTGGATGGAAATATTCAGATATATAAAGCAAGGCTAGTGGTAAAAGGTTTCAAACAAATTCATGGTATTGACTATGAAGAAACCTATTCACCTGTCGCCATGCTTAAATCCATTCGGATTCTCCTAGCAACAGCTGCTCATTATGATTATGAGATCTGGCAAATGGACGTGAAAACAGCTTTCCTTAATGGAATTCTGGAAGAGGATGTGTACATGACACAACCCGAAGGTTTCATCGATCCAAATGCAGCTAGGAAAGTATGCAAACTTCATCGATCCATTTATGGATTGAAGCAAGCATCTCGGAGTTGGAATCTTCGTTTTGATGAAGCAGTCAAAAAGTTTGATTTCATCAGAAGCGAAGAAGAACCATGTGTTTACAAGAAGACTAGTGGGAGCGCAGTTGCATTTCTCGTGTTGTATGTAGATGACATACTTCTTCTCGGAAATGACGTTCCGTTGTTACAATCTGTTAAGACTTGGCTCGGAAGTTGTTTTTCAATGAAAGACATGGGAGAAGCCGCGTATATTCTTGGAATAAGAATCTATAGAGATAGATCAAACAAGTTGATTGGACTGTGTCAAGACACTTATATCGATAAGGTCTTACACAGGTTCAGAATGCAAGATTCCAAGAAGGGCTTCATACCAATGTCCTATGGCATAAGTCTCAGCAAGAAACAGTGTCCTGAGACACCTGCTGAGCGAGATCGCATGAGTCGGATTCCCTATGCCTCGGCGTTGGGATCCATCATGTATGCCATGCTCTGTACTCGTCCAGATGTTGCTTGTGCTTTAAGCATGACGAGTAGATACCAATCGGATCCAGGTGAAAGTCACTGGACAGCAGTCAAGAATATTCTGAAGTATTTGAGAAATACTAAGGATAAATTCTTGGTGTATGGAGGAAGTGATGAGCTGGTAGTAAGTGGTTACACAGACGCAAGTTTTCAGACAGACCAAGATGATTTCCGATCGTAATCTGGTTACATCTTCTGCCTGAATGGCGGTGCAGTAAGCTGGAAGAGTTCCAAGCAGGACACTGTAGCAGATTCCACAACTGAAGCTGAGTATCTCGCTGCTTCTGAAGCGGAAAAAGAGGATGTTTGGATCAAGAAGTTCATCACTGAACTTGGTGTGATTCCTAGCATTTCTGAGCCAGTGGCTTTGTATTGTGACAACAATGGAGCCATTGCACAAGCTAAGGAACCTAGATCACACCAGAAATCCAAACACATAGAAAGGCGATATCACCTTATCCGTGATATTGTGAATAGAGGAGATGTGAAGATCAGCAGAGTCCCGACGGATGAGAATGTTTCTGATCCACTGACCAAGCCTCTCCCAAGGCCTAAGCATGAGTTTCATACAACTGCTGTAGGCATTAGATTTCTTAAGATATGATCTTGATTTCAGTGGGAGTTGTATTTGTTTTAGTTATGACATGATGTTCACAAAGACATAATAGTTATGTTATTTTAATGAAATTGTTTCAGCATTATTTAATTGTGTTAATTAAATATATATAATGTCACAAAGTAATTTATGACATTTTATAGGCCATCAAGTATGTGACTTGATCATGAAACCCTATAAGCAATAAATGACATAAATTATAATGGTCCCTGGTCGAGGTTGTTAACGTGGGACATTAACAACCACGTGAGACTAGTATGTGAGGTAACTGATGACCATGTTTCATGGAGTCATTAATAAGTGTATTAAAGTCAATCACATAGATATGTGTTAGAGAACACATGATCGGACTTGACCCGTCAATGAGAACTCTACAAGATGTTATATGAGTGTCATAAGAGTTTCTCATTACGACTAAAGAGAGTAGTCCTTAGACCTGAGTTCATCATGTCCTCTCTTATATGGATTGGTTCGTCTTGACTTTGTCAAACGTCAGCCGTAACTGGTGATCATAAAGACACTGATTAGGCGTATCATGAAATATAAAAGAGACATGGATGGAACAAGATGGGATTTGTACCTCCTATATAACATGAGTTAAATATCTCTGGGCCTATCGAAGATTTGATACTGGAAATGCGTGGCCGCGCTCAAACGAGGTGATTGTCAGTCGTTTGTTTTTCATCAGTACAAATTGGGATTCGATAAACGTAATCTGGTTGAATAAGGATGACACAGTGCTTGCCTTATGCCAGATTGAGATATAGCTACAAAGGGATTAAAGGAATAGATGATTCCAGTACAAGTGGGAGATTGTTGGGAATGTCCTGAAATCTACTGTACTTGCTCTAAGTGAAAGTCGTATAGTCGAGATGAGACAATCACATAACACTAGGTAGTCATAACGCTTTGCTAGAAGCCACTTATGATCAATGAGTTGAGAACTCATTGCTAGTGTTATATGATCCTACAGGGTCACACACCTAAGCAAACTGGGCATCATAGACGAGGTTGATCATTAATGTAATGATCCAATGAATGCATATTTGATATGCATTCGATATCAATGTTCTGGGGAGTGTCGATCGTTGCAGTTAGTGCATCGATCGACGCACTCGCGGATTAATCAGATTAATTCGGTTTAATCGTTGGTTAATTCCGTTGTGGTTTAAGCCGACATATATAAGATATATGGTCGACCTAAACTCGTCCCTAACCTAATACACAGCCACCAGAACACAGAAACAGACCTCTCTGGAGATTAGATCTCTGTAAGGCACTAGCATCCCTGCGGTCCAGTTTGTGTGCGTGTGGATACCAGTAGAGGCGCAGCATTTGAGGCGCTTCGTGATCTCGATTATCTGCAAACACTTCCGCTGCATATTCATCAGGTAATCTCGAGATCTGATAGATTCAATTACATGAACCTTAGATCCTAGGCTCGGAATTCAGACTAGGGTTGCTAATCCTGATTAGAACTGCTAGAAATTCCTTCAATTGGATCGTAAGAGAGGTAATGAAGTACCGGGTAAAGTGGAGGGTGTTCAGACAGACAAAATATGTGGATCCAATAGAGGTTAGAAGGAAAAAAAAAGAGAAGTTAGTAACAAGGGTATCTTCAAACTCGGGTTACATTATTAAGGAAAATTTTGGGATTTTATAATGCGCATCTTAAGTTGGAATTGTCGTGGGCTAGGTAGCAAGTGGACCATAAGTTAGCTACGCGAAACATGCTTTAAGTACAAACCGAAATTTCTGTGTTTATCAGAAACTAAACAACAACGACCCTTTGTGGAGATGTTCCAAGGTCACTTCGGCTATGATAGATTACACACGGTTGAACCACATGGTCTAAGCGGAGGTCTAGCTTTATTTTATAATAATATCTACAAGGTAAATATAATTTTTGAAAATAACAGATTAATTGACATTGAAGCGGAATACCAGAGTCAAAAGATTTTCCTAACCTTTATATACAAGGAACCGAATCATCAACTACGGAATATAGTATGGGAAAGAATAACAAGAATCGGCATCTCTCGGAATGAACCATGGTTTATAATCGGAGATCTGAATGAGATCACAGGAAATCATGAGAAAGAGGGAGGAAACATACGGAGTGCTGCCAGTTTTATTGATTTTAATGACATGATCAGAAACTGTGGCTTTTTGGAGTTTCCATATCTAGGGAATTCTTTATCCTGGCGAGGCAGGAGAGGGGGACAATTGGTAAGATGTCGCCTTGACAGAGCTTTAGCCAATGAGGAATGGCATACTTTATTTCCACAATCTTTTGTTGAATATTTGGACATGATAGGGTCGGATCATCGTCCCCTGATAGCAACTATAGAGGATAAAATCAAACGGAAAAAATCACAATTTCGTTTTGACAAGAGATGGGTTGGGAAAGAGGGATTAATGGCCTCAATTACGAAT
This sequence comes from Orychophragmus violaceus, assembly GCA_030180135.1. Lineage (NCBI taxonomy): Eukaryota > Viridiplantae > Streptophyta > Magnoliopsida > Brassicales > Brassicaceae > Orychophragmus > Orychophragmus violaceus. The sequence continues at coordinate 42,915,896 of CM058239.1, forward strand.
GGGTGGCGTTTAGCGGACGAAAATTTACAACCGAACATTGTATCCAAAATAAGGAATTGTCGGCACGAGATATCAAAATGGAGGAAGAACAACTTACCTTATGGAAAGGAAAAAATAAATGAGTTGAAAAAGGCATTAGAAGAGGTACAAAATGACAATAATAGGTCACATGCTGAGGTGTTGGATATTACCCGTAAATTAAAAGAAGCTTATCTGGATGAGGAATTATACTGGCAACAAAAAAAGTAGAAATATGTGGTACACCTCGGGTGATCGGAATACAAAGTTTTATCAAGCGTTAACAAAACAAAGAAGAGCACGGAATCGGATTGTAGGCCTTCACAATGATAATGGTGACTGAGTAACAAAGGATGAGGAGGTGGAAAAAGTGGCAACGGATTATTTTGAGAGTTTATTTACCTCATCACACCCATCGGAAATAGAGGATTTCCTTCTTGAAATTCCAGAATTAATAACAGAACAAATGAACATCAGACTAACATCGGTTGCATCTGAATAGGAGATACGTAAGGCTTTATTTATGATGCATTCAGAGAAAGCGCCAGGACCAGACGGGATGACAGCTTTGTTTTTCCAACAATCCTGGCCTATCATTAAACATGATATTATTCGGTTCGTAAATGATTTTATTCAAACGGGAGTTTTTGATACAAGGTTGAATATAACGAACATTTGTCTAATACCAAAGACGGAACGACCGACACGAATGATGGAACTGCGGCCTATTAGTTTATGCAACGTGGGATATAAATTATTATCAAAGGTTTTATGTCAGCGACTAAAGCCTTTATTACCGAAACTTATATCGGAAACACAGTCAGCCTTTGTGGCGGGGAGGTTAATTTCGGATAACATCTTATTGGCCCAAGAGATGTTCCATGGTCTACAGACGAACCCCTCGTGCAAAGGGAAATTTATGGCAATAAAAACGGATATGAGCAAAACATATGATAGAGTGGAATGGAGCTTTATTGAAAAATTACTACGGAAGATGGGTTTCGGAGATCGTTGGATAAATCTGATGATGGCCTGTATTACATCGGTGGAATATAAAGTCTTATTGAATGGTCAGCCGAAAGGAAAAATTAAACCAAACAGAGGATTACGGCAAGGGGACCCTTTATCACCATATCTCTTCATCCTATGTACGGAAGCTTTAGTGGCAAACATTAGAAAAGCGGAACGAGAAAAGGTGTGGACAGGCTTGAGTGTGGCAAGAGCAAGCCCTCCAATCTCACATCTTTTATTTGTGGATGATAGTTTATTCTTCTGCAAGGTAAATACAGAGGAATGTAATGTCATCCTTAAAATATTAAGAGGTTATGAGTTGGCATCAAGAAAACAAATTAATTTCGACAAATCATCAATACAATTTGGTTTTAAAGTTGGTCAAACAACCCGAGAGGAAGTAAAGGAAATAATAGGAATTACAAAGGAAGGAGGGATGGGGACCTATCTGGGAATTCCGGAGAGTCTTGGGGGATCGAAAACAAAAATATTTAGTTTCCTTCATGACAGACTTCATAATAGAGTCAATGGATGGACGGTTAAATATTTAACAAGAGAAGGAAAAGAAGTTTTGATAAAATCGGTGGCTACAGCATTGCCCAATCATGTAATGTCATGCTTTCGATTACCAAAAACGGTAACGAATAAGCTGACTAGTGTTACGGCACAATTCTGGTGGAGCACGAACGGCAATCAAAGAGGGATGCATTTGATGTCTTGGGATAAGTTATGTCATGACAAATGTGAAGGGGGAATAGGCTTCAGGGATCTGGAGAATGTTAACACGACTTTTTTAGGAAAACAACTGTGGAGATTGATAGAAAAACCGGAATCTTTATTTGCGAAGGTATTCAAAGGCCGATATTATAGGAATGGGGGTCCTTTAGACCCATTTAAGTCATACTCTGCATCTTATGGATGGAGAAGTATCACTTCTGCTAGATCTTTGGTTAACAAAGGACTAATCAAAAGGGTTGGAACAGGAGATACCATATCTGTATGGAATGACTCCTGGATTCCAGGTCACCGCCCGAGATCAGCAACAAGTAAAACAATTTCTTGTGGTCCCACACTAAAAGTGAGCCAATTGATTGATCATACGAACCATATTTGGGATGAGCAGCTTATTAATAGCCTTATCGATCCAGAAGATACGGCACTCATTATTGGTTTACCAATTAATACGGCCTATGGACCAGATGTAAAACGACTTCAGGAGCAGTGTTGGAAGTTAAGGTGTCCGCCAAAAGTTCAACATTTTATTTGGCAGGCAATCTCGGGTTGTCTATCGGTTACAAAGAATTTAAAAGCCCGAGGAATCAATTGTGATACCCGGTGCGTTAAGTGTAGGACAGAAGAGGAATCAATAAATCATGTCCTATTTGAATGCCCGCCGTCCTTGCAAACTTGGGCCCTTTCAAGTATACCATCGCCTCATGGAAGTTTTCCATTACCCTCTTTGTTTACCAATATGGATTATTTGTTCTGGCGAGTGCCATCTGATGTTGACATTGGCTGTTTTCCTTGGATTATTTGGTATATTTGGAAGAGTAGAAATGATAAACTTTATAGTAATATTGATTGGGATCCACGGGAAATTTTACGCCTGGCGGAAAGTGAATTCACAGCATGGGGAGCGGCACAGACTTCAGTATTATTGGGTAACACAGGAGTACAAAGGAATCAGGATAATATTGCTACAATTCAGGCACCGGTGAATGTTACAGGAAGATGGTGCTTTCTGGATGGATCATGGAAGGAAGGAGATAGATTTTCAGGACAGGGCTGGTATAGCATTTACGAAGGAGACAGATATATCATGATGGGAGCAAGGAATATCAGATGTAGTTTATCTCCACTTCATGCAGAGTTCGAAGCACTAATTTGGGCTATGGAATGTATGAAACGGTGGAATCAACATGAGGTAACCTTCGCAACAGACTGTTTGGAGCTGGTGAAGATAGTGTCTACACCCACAGAATGGCCTGCTTTCACGATATACTTGGATGAGTACGAGAGTCGCAAGAGTTTATTCACAAGGTTCGTTATCACTCACACTCCACGAGCACACAACACAAAGGCGGACAAACTAGCACATGGTGCAAGGATCCAACCTTCTTATTTTGTTTATGTAAATCCTGATTCACCGTCTTGGCTAGCTGAGAACTGGTAGAATCGTTTGCTGTTGTCAAAAAAAAAAAGATTAATCAACTGATGGTTTACCATAGTAAAAATTGTAGATTTTATATTTTTAGTTAGTAGATTATAATTAAATCTGTAAAACATATATTCTACGTTACGTGTTGTGTAAGGTAAAATGTGAATTATGTGGTTCGTATAACACATAAAAATATGTTTTGACATTCATTTTTATATTAAAATTTTTCAAAACAAAGGAATGATTGGTAATTTTCTATTTAAATTTTTTATTAATTTAATGATTGAAAAAATGAATTTGATCATCGTTAAATATATAAAGATTAATTAGTCAAAAATTTGGTAAAAGAAAAATAAGAAAGGAATAGTTTGATTTTTGACCAAAAGAAAAAAGAAAAGACCGTTTCAATTTTTCATCCATTTTGGAAAGAAAAAAAAATGAGAGAGAGGAGAGAGAAGTTTCTCTCGAATCTCTCTAAAAAAGTCTACCCTTTTCTCGGCCACCACTAGCATCTCGCGTTCTGCCTCTTCGGCGACCGGCGTTGGCCGGCACCGTGAGAGGGCTTTTTCTTTTCCTTTTTAGACTTCCTCCCTCTGCGCTTCGTCTGTGGTTGTGAGTTTGGCCGAAGTTTCCTTGGTGGTAGGAGAGGATCGGCGGTGGCTCTGTGGTGTTCTGGCGGCGGATCTTCGATGCTCTGGCTCTTGCTGACCCGGATCTGAGGGGACCGGATCTGGAGAGGCGTTCCCAAGCCTTCATCTTCGCTCCTCGTATAGTTCCCCGGCGGTTGACGGGCTTCTGGCCTCACGGCGTCGCGGTGGTGGTAGATCTCGTTTGGCGGCGAGGCGTAGGGGCAGTTTTCTCTTGATGGCGGAAGCTTCTGGTGTCTCCCTCTAGTTGGCGGTTGCTAGAGGACGGCGGCGGTTCTAGATCGGAGCCCCTAGAGGTGGTTGCAGCTCTTCGGTGGTGGGGCGTGGTTGGTCTTTTCTCCCATCCACTCCGGGAAGTCGCTACCAGATCCGCTTCTTCGGTCTTCTTTCCTTGCGTTCTTCCCTTTTCTTTTTTCGTTTCCGGCTAGAGCATCCCTCCGGCGTCGTTGGGTTTGCTTCTGAGGTGTGGCCTCTTCTTTTCTCCCACTCGATCGTTTTTTCCAGGTGAGGCCTTTCCCGTCCCCTGGTGTGTGCAGCGCTTCTCTCGGTGTTTTGTCTGGGTTCTCTGGCGGCGATCGTTGCAGTCGATGTGGCGTGTGGCTCCGATGAGTTGCTCCGGCGAGCGATTCGGCAATAGGTTCCTCTTTTGTGCATTAGGGTTTTTCGGCCCAGTTTCATTCCCAAGCCTATTAGGGGTTTTTTATGGGCTATTATATTTTCTGTCGTTTGTATTGGAAAAAAAAATCTAATATATGAAAATTCTTTATCAAAAAAAAAAAAAAAATTCATCCATTTTAGCCAAAATTCTCAGAAAAACAATTTTAAGAGTACCATCCACAAATGCCACTAACTCCTAAAAAAAATCACTAATGCCATTCTCTGGTAAAATTACAATTTTATCCTTAATGAATTTCAGGTGATGGTTTGTCAAGGTTAAATAGCAGTGAATCGGTATAGGTTTCAGTAATACACGGTAGTTCAGTGGTTGTGCGCGTTCCTGAACGCACGTCGCGCCCAGGGTTCGAATTCTCCTATGCGCGGTACATCTGGTACAACTGGAGGATTATTTTGACAGTTGTACCAGTACATCTGAGGGGCAGTTGTACTAGTGGTATAACTGGTACATCTGAGGGGCAGTTGTACCACGAGGATGGTGAGTTTCACTTAAAAATATTTAGGGGTAGTTTCGTCAGTTCACTTAAATGGAGTGGCATGTTGATCATAGAGTGGCATGGGAGATTATTATTTGGAAGATAGTGGCATTTGTGACATTAATCCCAATTTTAAATCGGAAAGTATATATTCTATGTTGATCATAGAGTGGCATGGGAGATTATTATTTGGAAGATAGTGGCATTTGTGACATTAATCCCAATTTTAAATCGGAAAGTATATATTCTGTCTCTGTAAAGCTGCTTCATCCTTTGTGGCCTAGTTCAAGTGATTTAAAACTTTTATGTCCACTTGAAAGCTTTTTTTCTTTTTGGATTTTATCTGATCCCTTGTTTGTGTCTCTGAATCTATCCCGTGAATTCGCATCTGGAGAAGCTTTCCAATATCCATTCGATATCGACTGCTTTCCAACCCCCTGGTAAGCGAAAATATCTAATCACTTTCGATTGAACTGATATCATTATTTTATCTTCGATTGAATGTTTAGTATCTGATTTCACTTCAATCTTCTGAATCTACCAAATGACTATACTTGGATAGCATTGGAGTTGTAAGGATTTTAAAGGTTCAAACTTTCTCAGAGAAAAATCCCATTGTCTAAGGAAAAATGAGATCTTTCTAGAATCTGTGTTGGCTCAGCGCTCTCATTGCCTTCCGAATCCTCCGATTTTGGAATGATTGGATTGCATCAGAGTTATGAGGATCACAAAGACTACAACTTTCTCCGGAAACAAAAATAATCCTATTTTCTGAGGAAAACTGTTACAAACTTAGAATCGTCTAATTGGATTTGCTTAGATGTTCTGTTTACACCAAACATAGTCAAAGTGGTTTAGGTCAAAAACGTTAATCTGAAATACTATTATTATCTAACAGAATGTTTTGAATTTGATTGATTCTGAGAAATTTGGTTGATTTAAGTGGTTTAGGGTCATAAGCTAAGCTAATTTTTTTTATTATTGATTTTGGTTGATTCTGATTGATCTTTTGTTTATTGGAGATGGCGGATGCGGCGAAAGATTTAGCTTCAGGGACTGTTGGAGGAGCGGCCCAGCTAATTGTTGGTCATCCATTTGACACAATCAAGGTCAAACTCCAGAGCCAACCGGCTCCAACACCTGGACAACCACCAAGGTACACTGGTGCAATCGATGCGGTTAAACAGACCGTTGCTGCTGAAGGTCCTAAAGGTTTGTACAAAGGTATGGGAGCTCCGCTTGCAACCGTTGCTGCCTTCAATGCTGTTTTGTTCACCGTGAGAGGTCAAATGGAAGGGCTGCTTAGGTCTGAACCTGGAGTTCCCTTGACCATTAGTCAACAGTTTGTGTGCGGCGCAGGTGCTGGTTTCGCTGTCTCGTTCCTTGCTTGTCCTACCGAGTTGATCAAATGCAGGTCAGGGTCTTTTGAAAATGCTGCTAGTTTTTTTGTGACTATAAAACCGAAACACAACTAAAAGATGTCTCTTTGTGTGTGTTCATCATGAGGTTGCAAGCACAAGGTGCAGTAGCCGGCGCTTCTACAACAAGCTCAGTAGTTGCAGCCGTGAAATACGGTGGACCGATGGACGTAGCCCGTCATGTGCTACGATCAGAAGGCGGAGCACGAGGGCTATTCAAAGGTTTATTCCCAACATTTGCTCGTGAAGTCCCCGGAAACGCAACAATGTTTGGTGTATACGAAGCTTTCAAGCGGTTCTTAGCCGGTGGATCAGACACTTCAAGCTTAGGACAAGGATCATTGATCATGGCTGGTGGAGTCGCTGGTGCATCCTTTTGGGGAATTGTTTACCCTACCGATGTCGTGAAGAGTGTTCTTCAAGTCGACGATTATAAAAACCCTAGGTACGCGGGTTCGATGGATGCTTTTAGGAAGATTCTGAAAGCTGAAGGAGTTAAAGGTTTGTATAAAGGGTTTGGTCCAGCCATGGCTAGGAGTGTTCCTGCTAATGCTGCTTGCTTCCTGGCTTATGAGATGACAAGGTCAAGTTTGGGATAAACCGGTTCGGTTTGGTTTTATCTGTTGGTCTCATCTGTTGATGTTCCATTGATTAATCTTTCGGTTTTTACGTTTTAGATGACTCTTTTAAATTTCCAGAAAAAGTTATGTAACTCTTTACACAGTTGATTTCTGAAACTCGAAAGTGGTTATCAAGACTGATATTTTACAGAAAAAATTGGAGTGGGTATTTTAGTCAAAACCTAACTACACCGAACCAAAATGACACAAGTTTTCAAACATTTCAGTTCGTAGTATTTTGGGAGAAGTTTAAGATTTGGTTATCTATATTATTAAAGTGTATTTACTTTTTCGATTTCTAGAGTTAAACTTTTTTTACCCGTAATAGGTGAAAGATCAATGATCTATTAAGAAGTGATTTACGGTATCGTGCGAATGAAGACAAATTATGGAAAATGGTCGTGTGATGATTGCAGGGATAGTAAACAAGTCTTTAAAGCCTTCCAAAAAAATAATCTGGTCATCGAAAAAGGATAGACCAACATGCCGACTGAACGGGCGTGGGGCCCACGGACAGGGCGGTCGGAGCATTATAAATAATATCAGAGCCAAATCTGAGGATGCGTGTGGAGTCAGTAAAGACTCACACCATCAAAGATAACGATCTTTGTGCGCAACGAAGCCGTTGAGCTCTGCGAAAGGGGATGATTGTAACATTCTGGTATATGCGGAGAATGTTAAAAGAATTGATTTAACTATTTATGTCACCAAAGTGTATTTCACTTGTCCAGAGAGAACTTCAGAGTTAAGCGTGTATAAGCTGGAATAGTTAAATGATGGGTGATCTGCCAGGAAGTGATTCACAGTGTTATGCGAGTGAGGACAAAACATGAGAAACGGTCGTAGGTAATTGCATGCAAATCCAGGCTTGATTACATTTTTATGAAACATTTAAATAGACTCCAGTTACTCAAAGACCTCTAAAATTTTAAACTCTTATTTTTATAGATATTAATTTATGAAAATATATATTTTTATAGATACTAATTTATGAATATTTATATATACTAATTTATAACATATATATATATATATATGTTATAAAAACATAAAGACAAAAACCAGGATGTATAAATGTGAAAGTCGAAACTCGCACAGTCGATTTTTGTAGAACGAAATTTTTAAGGGACATAATAATCTAAGTAAACGACACGAAAAGAGATCCGATATATTTTTATTGATATGTGTGATTGGAAACAAAGTATAAAGTGTAAGAGATCAATAACTTTATAAGTCGAGTTACTAGGGTTTTCGAGATTGTTTTATCATAGGAAGTCTTTCGTCTTATATAATCATGGCGTGTCTTTGTCGAGGATATTCGCATGCAAAATTTTCTGAAATCTTCATGTTATCGCATATTCCATTTTCGTTGGGATTTACTTTTATTCTCGGATTTTCCTTTTTTCTCGGAATTATCTTCCTCTTTTCTTTTTCGAGTTTATCTTTCCGTTTTTGCGATTATCCTTCCGAAGTTTACCTTTATCTACCGAATGGGTCGAAAATGACGATCCGAGTCCGTTTAAATGTAAGTCTTCTTACTCCGACCCAAAGTCTAAGAAATACAAGTCTTGTGGGTTTGACCCAAGTTCGTATTTCGTATAACGTATTCGATTATTCCGTTAACGGCTAGTAATGTATAAGCAATTTTTACAAAGATGAGTTGCGACTAGTTGCGTAGTTGGAGGAAGATGTAAGCGAGTGTCTGAGTAGTCAGTCTAAGAAAACTATACATTTGGAAGATTCGGAAAATATGTTCTGCACACAAATTCTGAGAAAGTGTGTTTGTGAGAGTCAGAACTCGCACTGTCAAAACTTGTAGAGAAAACTTTTAGAGAACACAATCTCAAAGATAAACACACCGAAATCAGAACCCGGAGGATATTTTATTGATAATCGATCGGAAAAGAGAATACAAAGAACGAAAACGGCTAAGAAAATTGCTAAGCTCTTAAGTCTAGATACTAGTGTTTTTTATATCTCTCAATCAAAGGAATGCCATATTCTTATATAGCTATGGCGAGTAGGCTTCAAGGATCTTCGTCTGCAAGATATTCGAAATCTTCCTGTTATCGCCTCCTTCCATTTCCGTTAAGATTTACATTTTCATCTTCGATTTTCCTCTTCTGCTCGGAAATATCTTCATCTTCTCTTATTCGCGTTTATCTTCTTACTTTGATGACTATCTTTCTGCGGTTTAACCTATTTTTCCGAATGGGCCGAAAATGGATGGTCCGAGTCCGTTTGAGCGTGGACTTTTTGATTCGGCCCAAAGTCTCGGAAATACGAGTTTTGTACGTTGGGCCCAAATTCGTATTTTTTCTAACTTCATCCGAGGATTTTGGATTAACGGCTAAGAACATATAAGTCAATGTTTCCGAAGATGGATTGCGGCTAGTCGCGCATCCGAAGATGGAGATATCGACAAATGTTTGATCATACGTTCTAAGTGGGATATCCGTTCGGAAAGTACGAGAAGTAAATTAACCTCGGAAGCTCCCAAGGAATGCATTTAGCTCGGAACATCCAAGAGAATAGATCGTGCTCGGGAAAAGTGAAAGAAGACGTTCGGATTGGTTTGATTCGGACCCGAGCTGGTTCAGCTCGAAAATTCCAATCTGGTTCAGCTCGGAAATTCCAAGCTGGTTTAGCTCGGAAATTCCAAGCTTTTTTAGCTCGGATCCAAGCTGATTCAGCTCAGAAGTCTCTTGTTCGGAGGTTTTGTCTTTCCGTAGTTTCTATCGAGAGATGTGTTTGTCCGATCGGTCCTTTCGGATATTTTGGTGAATAGTTACGTCCGTTTCGTATAAAATGTTGTCCGTTTGAATATTTTCTATAAAACGTTATTCATACGAAGTCATCGATACGAAGCGCTTCGTATAAAGCATTGACTATATGAAGCTTCGTTCGTATGAAATATGATGAAAGTCCGTGTCCGATCTTCCGATCATGCTTTCGGTTATTAATTTCGTCGAGGCAGATTTTGACCTAGCTCCCCAGATCGTCTGACTCGGATACGATGGTGGCGAGGTTTTTTAGTATTCTAGGCAAAAAATTGTCCGAAAGATTGGTTCGGCCATTTTTATTTTGTCGCATTCCGTTTGCGATGACGGATTGTCCGAACAGTCTATCGTACTTTGACGGTAATCGACTTTCTTGTGGAAAGCCAAGTCCATTCCGACATCATGCCTAATCATGATTAGCTTTATCATTATTTTACTTAAGCATGCTTGTCCTTAAGTGCTTAAGTGTAATCATCCCAAAACTCCATGCCTTTGTAAAATCTATAACTATTCACTTTTTCCCACTTCATTTTTCACTCCTTCATTTCCAAAGAATAACTCAAGGGTAACTTCTCTCTCTAACTCCCTCCTAGCTTTTGTGAGTTTTGTCAAAGTTTCTTCTCCGTTCTTGTGAAATTTGAAGCTTTGGATCTTTTCAAAGTTTAGACTTCTTTTCTACGACATTTTTTTGTGAACGGTGGTGGCAGTATGACAAAATATGCGTCAAATCGCGACTATGTTAATTTTTCTTCCGAAGGGGAGTCTTCCGGGGTTTGGCGGTCGACTAGATCTCGCGCTAGTCGACCGTGATCCTTGGATGGAGCGGATGCTATACTTCCAGAAAGTGGTCTATGTTTCGATGCTACAATCAAGGAAGAATTCGAGGATATCCGCGTTAGTCGGGAGGAAGCTTTGCGTCACTGGAACCTTTCTTCGGAGAGACCGAAAGTGGCTCGCCCCAGGAAAAAGAAAGGGACTCCGAATCCTCTAGGTTCGACTTTATGTACGGCAAAGTCGATCAGGAAGTTTTGGCATGACTTCAAAATTCCCGAAACTGTGATGATTAAGGTTCCATCTTCCTGCGACCGAGTCGATTCTCCGCCGAAAGGTTATTTTTAGGTGTACGAGTACTTATTTATGTCGAGCTTCCTCTAGTTTCCGGTTCACACGCTTATAATCCGATACCTTCGGCGTCATGGATTGGCGCTCACGCAGATCACTCCTCGAAGCCTGCGGCACTTGATTGAAACGGTAGTTTGCAGTTTTGAATGCGATGTCGAGCTTCAGGTGTTACATCTTAGGAACATGTTGACTGTGCTTTCGATACACGGCGGTCCTGAATATTATATTCGGCCTTTCATGCATCAGACAATTTTCTCGAATTTCAAATGTCACGATCCCCAATGGCGACATCATTTTTTCTATGTTTTGATTGACGAGGCATCTGTTGAAGGAGATTATATTCTGTTAATGAAATCAAAATGGGGAAAACTAGGTAGCAGATTTGGTCGTTTTGTTTTGCATTGCTTACGCTCACTGTTTGTCGATCTTCTGACATTTTTTTTTCTTTTCTTACTCATGTAGAAAGGGACCTTTGCCTAAGGTGGCCGCCGAACTTGGTCGAACTCATCGAAAGATTACAGAGCAGAAGTACGAACTTGAAAAGGCATTTCTCCTTTGAGCGTGTTATCCGAGCTAGCCGAATGGACATGATCCGTCAAGCGATGAGGATTGACGAAAGGATAGATGATGAAGAACATCATGACGATGTGTTGCTTCTGGACGATGATTCGATTTCCGAGTGGATTAATAGCGGATTGGGACTCCCTGACTTTGATTTATACGGTCCTGAAGACTGCATTGGTCTAAATCCTACACTGGATGAGGATATTCCTGTCGCCTGAACTGACGCGTGCGATGGTGAAGAGATAAACATCTCCCAAGTACCGATCTCCGAGTCGTCGGATCAGGTTGTTACGTCCAAACCCAGTTGAAGGCGAAAAAGAGACACGGAAGGACGTCGAGGTTCCGCAGCCCGATTCTGATCCCAAACGACTTGATCATGATAATGGTAGTTTTGCATATATCAACACCGCCGAAGTTGCTAGATTTTGCGCGGGTATTCATCACCTCAGAGATTACCCAACGAAGTATGCAGATATGACTTGTGGCGATTCTCTCGTCAATGCAGGACAATACATGCTGAGGGTTAGTTTCTTCCTTCGTCATCAGGGGATATTTTTTCGCAACTTAATTGGTCTGATCGTAAAAACTTTTGTTACATGCATGGGCCTCGATCAATCGCCACGCCACTGAGTCCGACGGGAAGTTTCAGAGAATTCAAGATCGTATCCCAAGACATTCTGTTGATAATGCGAACTTGTTGGATTCTGTTGCCGCTTTAAGGGCTTCCATTGAGGATAAGAAGAATGAGTTCGAGGTGGCAAGGTCCTCCCTTGATACCAAGAGGAACATAGTTTTTATCGAGGTTGAGGTCTTGAGGACTCAACTTGCGGAGAGAAGGCTTTCTCGCGATGCGGATCTTCAGAATGCGGCCAAAAGAGTAAAGAGAGGGATTCTTAAGAAGATTGCATCTCGCTTATTCAAATTTCACAGGTACTTCTCGAAGCTGCCGTCGGCCATCAAGAAGACAAAGTATATTTGTTGCGGCAAGAAGTAACCTCGACCTGATCGCTGATTTAAGTACAAAGGGACCTTCCGCATTAGAGTCCGAAGAAGCAGACCTTAGATCGAGAGCTGGTATGGAAGAGGACGAAGCTCGGATTATAGTCGTCTAATTGCTGAAGCGGAAAGTTGCTTTGATCCATCCTTGTTCTCCAGCTATGTTGCTAGTTCGTCTCAAGGAGCTGAGTGGTTTTGAAACGCGGATTTAGCATTTGTTTAGTGTAATAACTTCCTTTCTCAAGGCGGTTGGTCGCCAAGATGTACGACTTAGCTTATCTGTTGTGTTTAAAGAAGTTTGATCGTTTTAAGCTTTCGAAGTAATCGCTGAATGATAGGTCAAGAATTAATCCCTATACTAACTGCAAGTGCACAATAATGTCAATGTAGTATATAGGGTATCGAATCCACAGAGACTCTGGTCTCGATAGATCAGAACCGTAGAGATTAATACTAAGAATAAAGCAGGTGGTGAATGAAATAAAAGCAAGGCAATAAAGTAAATCAGTAGCAGGAATTTGTTGTGAAAGCAATTAACTAAAAGCGCTAAGTCTAGGGAATTCTCAGGAAATCAGACAAGCAGACAAGTTAATCAGTCAGGATCAAATTAAACTCAGTTCTAGAACTCAAATCACGGAATTAGAATTAACCAAATCTCTTTACGAAAATTCTCTAAGTCTAAGTGCAGTAATCCAAATCTCTTTGCAATTACTAACAGATTAAACCAGCATTAATTTCAAGTTCGATATGTTCAAAATTAAACTAAACCAAATCTCTTTGCGAATAATTTAATTGCTCAACCTAAATAGTTCAGATTCTAAACCACACTCTCGTGTCGTATTTAGCAACCTAAGATCTAGATTCTAATTGATCAGGTTAGAACTAGCATTAAGCACAATTTAGTTTGAAGAACATTCTAATCATGTGAATCCTTAACTGAATTAAACAAGTCTAGCAAGTCATCAAATCCTTAATGAGAAACCCTAAACTTAACTATGAATCTACTTAGACATGATTAATGAAACATAAATCATAGAAATAATAGATTGCATATAAGAAATTAAATAGATAAAGGGGTTCGAAATCTTCTCCAAAATAGATGAAGTACATGATTAGATCAGCCCCAAAAGCTCTAAAAATCTCTTAGCTCTAAGTATGAAAGCGTATCTAAAATAAACACCAAAATCCTAAATATATAGGCATAATCTCGGCTGGGGCTTCTGTGTAAATACTGGAAACTTCTGGGCCAAAGTGCAAATCTTCATAACCTCATTAAACCGCCGTGTTCGGCCCATCTCGCTAGTGCAACGATCGACACCAAAGGTGTGTCGATCGATGCATGATCATCAAATCGGACAGTGAGTTAAACTCTCGGCCAAAACACTCCAAAAGTCCCAAAATGCTCCAATATCTCTAATTCCGCTCCAAACCTGATTAAACCTGTAAAAGAATCTAAAAGAACACAAAAGACACTAAAAACACAACTATATCATGGCATAAAACCGGTAAAAACCATGATATATCAACTCCCCCACACTTAGCCTTTGCTTGCCCTCAAGCAAAACAGAGAACTAGAATGTAGAGAAGAGGTTTGAAAACTCTTCAGAAACTCTTTTCATCCTAGAAGCAGCAACACTCAGATTCCCCTTAGTAAACCACATGAAAGAATCAACCTGCAGACATCAAGACCAACATATACTTCCCCACACTTAGCAACTGTCCTAAGTAAACTCCACAATCACATTCAAGCATTCAAATTCTCCCTACTGACTTCTGCAAGTATTTAAGTGCGGTCTCACCTAAGGAGTATCGATCAAAGGCACATGGATTCTTACCTTATCAGCTCTAGACCACCATACTATCTTTCTCTAGTCCCTTTCTTCTCTTTTCCCTTCCTTAGCATTCTGATTTTTCCCCTTTGGGTATCATTTTTATTTTTTTTATCAGTGCTCTTCCCGTTAAGGGGTGTACTTTGGACACATTCCATGGATGCACAGGATATGAGAGTTTTAGCTACCATTCCCATGACCACTTCGGAGTTACTAACTCATCCTCAGTTTATTATTATTATTTTTTTTTTATGGAAGGGGAGAAGGGAACTAGATAGGACATGTTTACAGGCTGTGTCAGAACTAACAAGGGAATCCGACACAAAGTATATCAAGCCCTTAGGTGAGAAAATCTAAGTCAGTATTAGGGTGAAGTCAGTAAAAGATCCTCTGATACCTGAAGTGATGTGGGTGTCCTCAGTAGGTTGATCCATGTCTGGGTTTTCTAATAGTCAGAGATAATCAACAGCTTCATCCCAATGGTTACTTAAGTTCCTGCAAGTCCTACTAATCTTCTCAAAAAATCATTGTTTCTTACTTAAACAAATTTTGACTCAATAAAAAAAAAATTTTGAAAATTTTTAAATGACTCTAAGAAAACAAAAGAAAGAAGTTAGTAGAACCTCCCCCACACTTAAGACACACTGTCCCCAGTAGTGTCAAGCGAAGGATTGGCAAAAAAGAAAATAAAAATTTGTTTATGAAATGGTTAAGTTCTCTCGGGTTTTACCTCTGTCCCAATCAGGCATCGATCGTTGCACTAAGTGCATCGACCGTTGCTAGGCGATTTTTCGTGTATGATCGATCGTTGCTCAGGACCGCAACGATCGCTGCAGTGCGATTTCGATCGGGTTGTGACGATCGACACAATGGTGTGTCGATCGACGCACTGCGATTTAATCCGAGACCTGCAAACAAAAACTCACCAAAACCAGAAACAAGCGTAAAATCCTATAAAAACACTAAAATCAAAATGCAAAAACGAAAACAGTGGGTTGCCTCCCACTCAGCGCTTGTTTAAGGTCATTAGCTTGACGCTTCAGCAGATTTATGTTGAGGGTGCATCATCCAGAGGCAGAATCTGCCCTCCTAGAATCTCGGCCTTAGCCCGATAATGTTTCACCCGCTGTCCATTCACAGTGAATTCATAACCGTCCTTACCAGTTAGAACGACAGCTCCATACGGACACACCTCTTTGATTATGAAGGGACCAGACCACCTTGATTTCAGCTTACCTGGAAACAAATGCAAACGAGAGTTATACAAAAGTACCTGATCATTGGGCTCAAACTGTCTGGAGACAATCTTCTTGTCATGATATGCCTTAGTCCTCTCCTTATACAGCTTTGAGTTCTCATAAGCAAAATGTCTGATCTCATCCAACTCATTAAGCTGTACCAATCTCCTCTCTGCAGCAGACTTAAGATCAAAGTTCATCTGTTTCACAGCCCATGCTGCTTTGTGCTCAAGTTCCACTGGCAGATGACATGATTTTCCATATAGCAGATGGAATGGAGTGGTCCCAAGTGGTGTCTTGAATGCTGTCCGGTAGGCCCATAATGCATCATCTAACTTTGCTGCCCAATCTTTTCTTGTCTTTCCAACTGTCTTCTCAAGGATCTCTTTAATCTGCCTGTTAGAAACCTCAATTTGTCCACTAGTCTGAGGGTGATAAGGAGTAGCGACTCTGTGATGAACTCCATGCTTCTTTAGCAGCTTCTCGAAGACCTTATTGATAAAATGAGATCCTCCATCACTAATCACTATACCGAGGCACTCCAAATCTGGGGAATATGATGGTCTTAAACAGCTTAATGACCACTGAAGAATCATTGGTTGGACTAGCTATTGCTTCAACCCACTTAGACACATAGTCTACAACAACCAAGATGAACTTATTCCCATAGAATGAGGGAAAAGGACCCATGAAATCTATACCCCAACAATCAAAAACCTCAACTTCCAAAATGAAATTCTGAGGCATTTCATGCTTCTTGCTGATTTTCCCTCTCCTCTGACAGGCATCACACTGAGTGATGAAAGAATGAGTGTCTCTAAACATTGTAGGCCACCAGAAACCTGCTTGCAGAACCTTAGACACAGTCTTGAATGTAGCAAAATGTCAAGCATAATCTGATCCATGACAGTGGAAGAGGATATCAGGGACTTCAGATTCAACAATGCATCTCCTGTAAAGACCATCTGAACAGTTCTTATAGAGATAGGGCTCATCCCAGTAGTATCTTCTAAGCTCCCTAAAGAACCTTTTCTTTTCATAACCCTTTAAATCATCTGGTTCAGTCTCAGCAGCAAGGTAATTAGCTATATCTGCATACCAGGGTCGATCAGAGGTTGCTACAGCAGCAATTTCGAAGTCATAATTCCCAATTTTGACTCTGAAAGACTCTCGGCTCGTATCAGGTATGCATCGACCGTTGCATGAGCGTGTATCGATCGTTGCTTCCCCGATACTTGTATCGACCGTTGCCAATGTGGCATCGATCGACACAATGCGATTGTCCCGACAGTTCTGCAACTCACTGCCCAAATCCGTCTGAAAAACTGTACTGATCATGTTGACGTTTTCCTCAGGCAAATAATCATTTATAGGCACGTCTTCCTCAACTAGCAACCTTGAAAGATGATCATCAACTCCATTCTCCACTCCTTTCTTGTCCCTTACTTCAATATCAAACTCCTGAAGCAACAGAATCCATCTCAACAGTCTAGGCTTAGCATCCTTTTTCTGCATTAGATACTTTAGGGCTGAATGATCAGTGTGAGCAATCACCTTGGAGCCAACAAGATAGGGGCGGAACTTCTCAAATGCAAAGACAACAGCCAACAGCTCCTTCTCTGTGGTTGCATAGTTCCTTTGTGCATCATCTAGTGTCCTACTAGCATAATAGATAGCATGGAGTTTTCTGTCCTTCTTCTGTCCCAGAACAGCTCCTACAGCAAAATCACTTGCATCACACATAACCTCAAAAGGTAAATCCCAATCTGGAGGCTGAACTATTGGAGCGCTCACCAATGCCTGCTTGATCTGTTCAAATGCAGTCTGACAGTCTGCAGTGAACTCAAATTTGGTATCTTTACACAGCAAAGCAGTAAGTGGCCTAGCAATCTTACTGAAGTCTTTGATGAACCGTCTATAGAAGCCAGCATGTCCAAGAAATCTTCTTATGGACTTAACAGAATCAGGTGCCTGAAGGTTGGTCATTACCTCGATTTTAGCGCGGTCCACTTCGATCCCTGCTTCAGACACTTTATGTCCAAGAACAATACCGTCTCTGACCATGAAATGGCATTTTTCCCAGTTAAGGACCAAGTGTTTCTCTTCACATCTAGTCAGCACCTTGCACAGATTATCTAAACATTCATTATAAGATGATCCATAGACTGAGAAATCATCCATGAACACCTCCATAAAGTCCTCAATCATATATGTGAATATGGACACCATGCATCTCTGGAAAGTGGCAGGAGCATTACAGAGTCCAAAAGGCATCCTACGGTAAGCAAATGTGCCATATGGACAAGTAAAAGTGGTCTTTCCCTGATCTTCTGGGTGGATAGGAATCTGAAAGAAACCTGAGTATCCATCGAGGAAGCAGTAATAAGGATGATTGGCTAACCTCTCTAGCATCTGATCAATAAAAGGCAAGGGAAAATGATCCTTCCTAGTTGCAGCATTCAGCTTCCTGTAATCTATGCACATCCTGTGTCCTGTTACAGTCCTAGTAGGGATCATCTCGTTCTTCTCATTCTTCACAACTGTAACTCCGCCCTTCTTAGGTACTACATGGACTGGACTCACCCAATCACTGTCAGAGATAGGATAGATAATCCCAGCATCAAGGAGTTTCATAATCTCCTTCTTAACCACTTCCTGCAGATTAGGATTAAGCCTTCTCTGATGCTCAACAGAAGTCTTAGACTCATCCTCAAGATGTATCCGATGCATGCACAGCTCCGGTGAGATACCTGAAATTTCATCAAGAGAATAGCCAAGAGCTTTGCGATGCTTGCGCAGCTTTCTTAGCAGTAAAGTGAGCTCTGCGTTGTTCAAACTAGCATTAACAATCACTGGATAAGTTGAATTGGGTCCAGGAAATGCGTACCTTATCCCGGATGGAAGTTGTTTCAGCTCTATTTTCAGAGCTTTTTCCTCGGCCCAGTCTCTGTCGACTTGCAACGACCGATGCTTAGGTAGTGTCGATCGTTGCATCGTCGCGTCAGACACTTTCACTTGCATTGCTACTTCAACAGAATCCATCAATCTCGTATAGCACATTGCTGGCTCGTCCTGCAGGTACTCCAGCTCCAATATAGAGCTCAGTAAAGCCCTTTCTAGTGGGTCTTCAGCATGTGATTGGTGAAAGTACTCTGCAGCCAGATCGCCCAATGTGTCCACATAGAAGGTCTGTCCGTCGATGGTTGGTCTCTTTACCAGCTTGTCCATATCAAAACTCATCTTCAGATCTCCCACATTAAGAACTATTTTACCTCCTTGACAGTCAATCATCGCACCAGCTGTAGCTAAGAAAGGCCTGCCTAGAATCAGTGGATCTTTTGGCTCCTGTCCATACTGTAGAACCACAAAGTCAGTTGGGATCACACATTTGCCAATCATTATAGGCACATCCTCCAATACTCCTTCGGGAATCCTGATTGTTCTATCTGCCAGTGATATCCTAGTGGGTATAAAGTCAGTCATCCCGAGCCTTTTAGCAACTGAGAGGGGCATAAGATTCCCACTGGAACCAAGATCACATAAAGACCTTTCAAATCTCTCTCTGTAGATAGCACAATCCAACACGAAGCTTCATGGATCCTTTAACTTCTCGGGAATTCTACCATGAATCACTGCACTACAAACCTCATTGATCATCATTACACTCTCCTCATCAGACCACTTTCCAGCAATCATATCCTTAAGGCATCTCCTCATCACAGGAGAGGTTTCCATGGAGTCCATCAAAGGCACTTCAACTTTCACCTTTTTAATGAACTCCTTCCACTTTGCATACTGCCTATCATTCTTAGCCTTTCTGGGATTCTTGGGATAAGGTACCTTAGGCTTGTATACTCTCTCGGTCGACTGTTTCGGTTTCTCTGGTTTTGAACCCTCTGCAGTCGTCTTGCATCGATCGTCACTAGAGTTGTGTCGATCGTTGCTGGGTGACTTCGCTACGACAGTTTCTTCGTTATCGCCTTGCATCGACCGTTGCTTGGTTGCGTCGATCGATGCATTGCGAATGTCATGGATCTCTTCTTCCAACTCTTCAATTTCCACGAGTTCTTCCACACTTAGCTGCTTTTTCTGGCCAGGTAATAGCTCCTTACCACTTCTCAATGTCACTGCATTGCATTGGTACTTGGGATTAGCATCAGTTCGTCCTGGGAGATATCCATCTTCCCTCTGAGCATATCCAGCAGTTCTTGCAACTCTAGCATCAAGCTCCTTCATGTGTGCGCTCAGATACTCAAACTTCCCATTCAGCTCTTTATAGACTGTCCCTATCTTCTCGTTGACGTCTGCGGCATTCTTAGTCTGACTCTCCATCAGCTGTTTCATCATTGTTTCCATCCTACTCTCATGAGCTGTAGGTGCTGGGGGAGTCTGATAAGATGAAGATCCATAGGTTCTCTGAGTACCTTGTCCAAAAGGCTTCTGAAAACCACTAGTCTGTCCAAAAGAGTTCTGATTGCCTGTGAAGGCACTCTTTTATCCTCCATTGAAGAACCTGTTACCTTGCTGATTACCAAATCTGTTCCCTTGAAAACCAGATCCTCCAATGTAATTCACATCTTCTTCCTGAGTGTCCTCCTCAGTCTGAATTACCTCAACATCTTGAGCAAAGTGGACAGCCTTCTTATTAGCCAGGAGATTGCAGATTGTGTCCATCCTAGATCTCAATTCAGCCATCTCTGAATTCTCTACACTTCCACCAGATTTCTTTCTCCTCTCATCCATAGTCTTGCAACTGTTGCTGCTTACTAAGTTCTCAATCAACTGTTTAGCTTGCGCAGGAGTCATGGTGTTGAAGTTTGCATTACTGGAGTTATCCAACGCAAACTGATATGGCAGATCTATGCCTCTGAAAAAGATACCAAGCAATTGGACTTCAGTGAATCCATGGTGTGGGCAGTCACGCTGGTACTTCTTGAATCTCATCCAGACAGCTTTTAAAGGCTCCACAGCTCCTTGGGAGAACGTGAGTATGTCCTGTCTGGACTGATCTGAACGCGCATCATCATAGAAATGACGCAGGAACTCACTCTTCAGGGCTGCCCAAGTATCAAACTGTCCATGTGGCAGTTGCTTCAGCCATGCACCAGCGTCTCCAGCGAGACTGTGCAAAAAGAGTTTAAGGAACAGATAATCCTGGCAAACTCCATCATACTTCATGCCAGTGACTATGTCCTCAAACGAATCAATGTGATCCATAGGCTGCTCTGTTGGGTGACCATGGAATGCATTCTGTCTCATCAGCGAGTAGTAGATAGTCTTGATCTCAAAATCATTCCTCTCAAAGCCAGGAATCACCAAAGCTGACCGGTTTTCATGAAACTCATCCGGTCTGTTGTAGTCAGCTAAGGTCCTCTCATGTACAACCATCTCTCTACCTCGGGACTGTCCTTGACCATGGTTCTGCTCCTGTTGCGGTGGCTCAGGAGGATCAGGGATGACATTCCCTTCAGCATCAACCCTTTGCCAAGCAGCATTGTACGGGTTGTTATCTTGGTCCCTCAGAGTACCTTGAGCATCGCGTACTAGAATCAGCCTCTGTACTACCATTCTTTCTCTTCTTTCTCTTCTGTTAGTCCTCTCTAGACGTCCAAGTTCTTCAATATCGAGATTTATTGGGTTCGAGTTCGGATTACTTCGAGTTTCACGCTTCTGCATAAACTGTCTGTAATCGTCAAGCAACGATCGATGCTATCAGTGCAACGATCGATTCAATCTCAGAATCGCCTAGTGACGATCGACACAAGAGGTGCAACGATCGACGCAAGGCGAAATCGGTACCTGCGACAGAGAGAAAACAGAGAAAAAAGTTTAGTAAAATAAAATAAAAAACAAAAACAAAAACAAAAAAGAAAAATTCCTAGTAAAAACCCTAAGTTCGGTCCTATCGAAGACTCTAAGAGTCCCCGGCAACGGCGCCAAAAACTTGATAGGTCAAGAATTAATCCCTATACTAACTGCAAGTGCACAGTAATGTCAATGTAGTATATAGGGTATCGAATCCACAGAGACTTTGGTCTCGATAGATCAGAACCGTAGAGATTAATACTAAGAATAAAGCAGGTGGTGAATGAAATAAAAGCAAGGCAATAAAGTAAATCAGTAGCAGGAATTTGTTGTGAAAGCAATTAACTAAAAGCGCTAAGTCTAGGGAATTCTCAAGAAATCAGACAAGCAGACAAGTTAATCAGTCAGGATCAAATTAAACTCAGTTCTAGAACTCAAATCACGGAATTAGAATTAACCAAATCTCTTTGCGAAAATTCTCTAAGTCTAAGTGCAGTAATCCAAATCTCTTTGCAATTACTAACAGATTAAACCAACATTAATTTCAAGTTCGATATGTTCACAATTAAACTAAACCAAATCTCTTTGCGAATAATTTAATTGCTCAACCTAAATAGTTCAGATTCTAAACCACACTCTCGTGTCGTATTTAGCAACCTAAGATCTAGATTCTAATTGATCAGGTTAGAACTAGCATTAAGCAC
Source organism: Orychophragmus violaceus (assembly GCA_030180135.1). Lineage (NCBI taxonomy): Eukaryota > Viridiplantae > Streptophyta > Magnoliopsida > Brassicales > Brassicaceae > Orychophragmus > Orychophragmus violaceus. Next base: position 42,937,957 of record CM058239.1, read on the forward strand.
AATTTAGTTTGAAGAACATTCTAACCATGTGAATCCTTAACTGAATTAAACAAGTCTAGCAAGTCATCAAATCCTTAATGAGAAACCCTAAACTTAACTATGAATCTACTCAGACATGATTAATGAAACAAAAATCATAGAAATAATAGATTGCATATAAGAAATTAAATAGATAAAGGGTTCGAAATCTTCTCCAAAATAGATGAAGTACATGATTAGATCAGCCCCAAAATCTCTAAAAATCTCTTAGCTCTAAGTATGAAAGCGTATCTAAAATAAACACCAAAATCCTAAATATATAGGCATAATCTCGGCTGGGGCTTCTGTGTAAATACTGGAAACTTCTGGGCCAAAGTGCAAATCTTCATAACTTCATTAAACCGCCGCGTTCGGCCCATCTCGCTAGTGCAACGATCGACACCAAAGGTGTGTCGATCGATGCATGATCATCAAATCGGACAGTGAGTTAAACTCTCGGCCAAAACACTCCAAAAGTCCCAAAATGCTCCAATATCTCCAATTCCGCTCCAAACCTGATTAAACCTGTAAAAGACTCTAAAAGAACACAAAAGACACTATAAACACAACTATATCATGACATAAAACTGGTAAAAACCATGATATATCACTGAACCTTCATTTCCGGATTTTGCCCTTGAGTAAAGGTTTTTTAAGTACGTTGGATCGTTTAATCGAAAGCGAGAAGTCGCGATGTCCGTCTGATCCGTTTAGTTGTGCCTTTACTTAGAATTTACAAAAACGCTTGGAAATTACTCAAAGGGGGGAAATGGAATCAATTCGGAAGATACAAAATGGTTGACTCGGAGGATACAAACTGGCCAACTCGGTTTTTCTGAGCTGGTCTCGGAATTTCCGAACTGATTAGCTTGGAACTTCCGACCCATTCAGTTCGGGATTTCCGAGTTTTGTTTTGGGATTTTCGAGTTTAGTTTCGATATTTCCGAGTTTTGTTTCGGGTTTCCGAGCTGATTAGCGAGTATAGCGAGATGTACTCCTCTTGCGGTCTTGTAATCGTTAGACCGGTGTGCTTGGAAACGTTTTGCTGGTTACTGAAATTGAGTCCGAGGATCAGCAAGACGTACTCCCCTCGCGGACTTGTAATGATTAGGCCATTGTGCTCGGAAGCGTCTTACTGGGTTTTGAAATTGATTCTGAGGAATCGCAAGACGTATTCCTCTTGCGGACTTGTAATGATTAGACCAGTGTGTGTTGGGATTATATCCTGAAATCACATTTTACTTACTATAAAGATAGTTGTATTTTCGAGATCGGACAATTCATGTGATACTGGGTAGTCATAATGTTTTGCTAGAAACCGCTTATGACAAATGAGTTGTAACTCATTTCTAGTATCGTGTGAACCTAAAGGGTAACACACCTAAGCAAGTTGGATACGCTTCTGTAGGGAATTGATCATTGGCATATGATCTGATCAATGTGTATTGGATACACATTGAATTTGTGTTTTTAAGAGGTGTGTCGATCGATGCCATTGGTGCGTCGATCGATACAAGAGGTGTGTCGATCGTTGCCATTGGGTGCAACGATCGACACAAGGTCGATACCGTAACTGATGTTACGGTTTGTAAACCGTGGACCTATTTATAGGGACCATGTTACACGACCTAAAAGGCGAGAGCCGTCGCAGACATTTTTCTTGACAGAAAAAACAGACCCTCTTCCTCGAGACATGCACAGAGAATCCCAGGAGATCCGATCACCGGTACTAGCATCCCGGCGGATTCCAGCTTGTGCTCGTGTGGACTACGATAGAGGCGCAATGATTGAGGCGCTTCACATCTCGTTTACCTTCTCCAATTTCCGCTGCCAATCTCCAGGTAATCACGAGGTCAGTTCTTAATTCAATCACCTAGACCCTGGATCCTAGGGAATCCAACAGTGGTATCAGAGCCAGGTTAGTTTAATCGCTTGAATCAGTAGCCTAGAATTCGATTAAAATGGCATTTGATTGAATTGATTCTAGCTAGGATTCGTTTTGATAATAAGAATCTCGGATTTGTTAATATCGAAAACGAAGAACTGTGTTTTCGCACAGTGTCGATCGACACAAGTTTTTGTCGATCGACACACCGCGAAAACGATGAAAAATATTTTATGGTTTTCGCACAGCATCGATCGATACACTGGGTGTGTCGATCAATGCAGCGCAAAAATACAAAAGGATATTGTGTTTTCGCATAGCGTCGATCGACACAAGTTTGTGTCGATCGATGCATCGCGAATTCGCCTATTAAAGGATTGGGTTTCGATTTAGAAATCGCACTGTGTCGATCGACACACTGGGTGCATCGATCGACACAGACTGTGCGAAAGGATAGATCGGTTCAATTGGATTAAACCAGTTATCTCGCATGGTTATGTCGGTTTAATTCGATTAAAATTCCCTAATACCCTGCTGTAGCGATCGACACAGGTTTAGTGTCGGTCGACACAGGCCTTGCGATTGGTTGATCGGTTCAATCGGATTGAATTGGTTATCATGCTTGGTTATGGTATATTAGATCGGTTTAAATTGGATGAATTGATTCAATTGGATTGAATTGGTTATATCAATTGGAATAAACCGATTTGATTGGTTAAGATCAGTTTGATTGGATAAGTCGGTTCAATTAGATTGGACCGGTTATCGCAATTGGTCTAAGATCGGTTATAGGGTTGGTAAAGGTTGCATATCAAATGTCGACCAAGTGTGTCAGTCGATGCGCATGGTGACGATGCGAACCGTAATCGTTTGGTTTTGAACCAGATGATTGAAAACCGAACCAAATGACCTAACCCACTTAAATTAGAGCAAGTAAAACTTAATTGAAATTGAAAGTAAAACATGTTCTAAATCTATCTGGTACACATTGGATGTGTATTAGATCAAAAGTTTAGTTTTCAATATGGTCAACTGTCAAGAATCATTTGGTTGTAGTGATAGTCTTGCCAAGAGCTTGGTGTCCACAATTACATGAGTAAGGCAGGAAGTAGTGTTGATGGTCTTGCAGTGCTTGACATCAACAATTACATGACCTAAGAGATTGAATTACTAACATTTGAGTTACGTTTCCTCAACTAAATATCAAGTGATCTTGATGTCTTGCCCGATCTTGTCTACTGTCAAGACTCGTTTCGTTGTTGGATAGTCTTGGAGTCCTTGGTATCCACAATTACATGAGTAAGGCAGGTGATCATTGATAGACTTGCAGTACGACTGTCAATGATCACAAGACTGAAGAGATTGGTTCACTTGACTGGGCTATCAGAAGTTCTGGGCCCAGAGATATCAGAGTGGATGAGACATGGATTGTCTTATCTGCGACCAAGAGTTGTACTGGGTACAATTAGCAATGATTTGCTTACCTAGATAACTAAACTTTGGGTGATGACGAGTCGTCCACTCAGATTTTAGTGATGTATGGGTCTTGGATCATTATATTCATAGAGGAAACATTGTTTGAATATAATGCGAGTTTTCTTATTAGATAAGATTTCTCATTCCCTGAACTTCATAACTAAAATTTTCTTTTATTAAATTTTCAGCCTATGTCTAAAACTACTTTCTCGTTACGATCCGTCCTTGAGAAAGACAAGTTAAATGGATCAAATTTCCTGGATTGGTATCGCAATTTGAGATTAATCCTCAAGCAGGAGAGTAAGGACTATGTCCTTGAGAAAGCTCTTCCAGAAAGGCTTGGGACCAATCGCTCGAATGCAGTATATGATGCTTGGAATAAGCATTATATTGATGTGGTAGATGTGCGTGGTCTGATGTTGGCTACCGTGGTATCGGAATTGAAGAGTCAATACGAGAACATGGAGTCGCCAATAGAGATGATCACCAGCCTGAAACTGAAATTTCAGGATCTGGCACGAGTTGAGAGATTCCACATGGTGAAGTCTCTCACTGGGTGCAAGCTACCAGAGGATGCTCCAGTGAGTCCTCATGTCATTAAAATGATGGGTTACATTGATAACCTGGGGAAACTGGAATGTCCTGTCAGCTTAGAGTTGGCCACTGACATCATTCTGCAGTCACTGCCGTCTAGTTATGATAAGTTTATCAAAAGCTATATCAAGAATAACTTGACGAAGACGTTGACTGAGCTGCATGGCATGCTCAAAACAGCAGAGCAAGACATCAAAAGGGGTAAAAGATTTTAGAAATCTTGTGTTGACAAGGGTAGAGGCAGGGCCGTCCAGATTTGGAATCAGGATAAGCCAGTGTCATCTTATAAGCCCAAGTCCGGCCCATCTGGTGTTAAAAAGTGCTTCTACTGTGATGAGTCAGGGCATTGGAAGAGAGATTGCATTAAATTCTTGGAAGATTCACAAGAGATTAAGGAGATGTATGGTACTTCTTCAGGTATTGTGTTATTACTTCAAGTTCTACATATGTATTGGATACTGGTTGTGGTACTGATATTTTGGAAATATGCAGGGCCTAAGAAACAGTAGAACGTTGAGGAAAGGACAAGTGGAACTGCGTGTCTGGTATGAAGCAATGGTTGCTACATAAGCCGTAGAGATTCTCCACTTGTAGGAGCCTTTCAAGCTTGGTTTTAAATTAAGTAATTGCTACTATGTACCTGCTTTATGCAGAGATGTCTTTCAATTTCTTGTAAGAATTTGAATGTTTTTCATTCTGACAAAAGACAAGTTTTGCTCTTTTGATCTTAATGAAATATTATATGGTAGCACCCCTTTTTGATAAATGGGTTTTATGTCTTAAACCAATATACTCTTGAATATAACATAAATACCAAACAGTTTAAGTCTGATGACTTGAATTCGATTTTTCCTTAACACAGTCGTTTTGACCACATAGAGTGAAGCGGATTTAGAAGTGATGGCGTACACGTACTGATGTATGTGGCCCGATGAGCATTAATGCCAAAGGAAATCTTCAGTACTTCATTAACTTATTGATGGCGTCAGTAAGTATGGCTGTGTTCTTATGATGAGACACGAGTAGGAATCTTTTGAGGAGTTCCAAAATGAAGTATAGAACCGATTTGACAGAAGTGTTGAGATCCTCGATTAGATCGCGGAGGAAAATACTTAAGTCAAGAATTGGGTGATCATCTGAGAGAGTGTGAAGTCATACCACAGCTCTTTTCTCATGAAAGCCTAATTGGTGTTTCTGAGAGAATGAATCGGATCTTATTGGATATGCTCCGATTAATGATGAGTCACATGAATCTTCCATTATCCTTTTAAAATACGCTCTAAAATGAATATGTTTACGCAAATTATGTTTCTATCAGAATCAGTTGAAAAACACCACATTGGATGTGGACTGGGTGATTTCCAAGTATGTTTTACTGATTAATTGGGATTGCAAGGTTTGTGTAAGGCAGTTGTCAACAAACATACTTGAATCCAAATCTGATAAGGGCTGCTTCGCCGGTTTTCCTAAGGAAACCGAGGCTTAGTACTTTTGCAACCAATCCGAGAACAAAGTTTTGTTGTTCGGAACCATGTTTTTCCAAGAAAACAGTGGGAGTAAAAGTACAGCTCGAAGAAATTCGAGAAACACAGGAGGCTGTTAAACCTGTTGAGGAAGAGCAGCGGTTGGATCTGCAGAGTGTTGTAGGATCTGAACCTGTGGAGCCAGAATTTTGCTGATCCTGATGGATCCGTCACTAAACCGAGGGTGATTCCTCATGACCGATTGCCGTGATCTGATGATCATTGAAAAGTGACGAGCATGCGAAATTCATAGAAGCGATGGTGAGCCCCAACTCCGAAAATTTTCTAGGTATGCATGTTAGCTTCACCGATCTATTTATAGATTGAAGCAAACATCTTGGAGTTGGAATCTATGTTCTGTTAAAACGGTCAAAGGCTTTGACTCGATCAGGATCGAATAGACACCGTGCGTTTACAAGTAAACAAGTGGGAGCATAGTTGCAATTCTCAAAACTGTATGTTTATAACACACTTAATCTCATAAACGACGTTCCGACGCTGAAGTCTAGTCAAGGTTTGGGTCGGAAGTCAAATTCAATAATAGACGTGGGAGAAGCCGCGAAAGTTCTTGGAATATGGATCCATTGAGATGGATCAGAAGAGCTAATTGGATCGTGTCAGAATCCTTATGATTATAAGGTACTGGACAGTTCAAATATGCATGACTCCAAGAACAGCTTCGTACCAAAGGTCTTATGACAATAATCTTAGCAAGATGAAGTGTCTTGGACACTGGCTGAGCTAGTATCTATGAGTGTGATTCCTTATGCTTCAGCAATAGAATCCATAACAAATGCCATATTTAGCGCTCGTATAGATGCATTTTATGCATATAGCATGACGAGAAGATACCAATATGTTCCGGTAAGAGTCACTGGACAGTTGTAAGGAATATCCCCAAGTGTTTGAGAAACACTAAGGATAGGTTCTTGTACAACTGAGGAAATGACGAATCTGTTAAGAGTAGTTAGACAGACAAAGATGATTCACGGTTCTCACCTGTTTATGTCTCTTTGTCTGTGTAGCGGGGCTATCTGTTGGAAAAGTCTCCAAGCAGTGGACCGCAGAATAGTGCTTATTAAAGAACAGCAGTGTGGTTTGTTGGAATGGTTCCGAGCAAGAACACCGCAACATCTCTCACAACCTAAGCATGGTTTTCGTACTGTTGCTGTAGGTACTATATATCTGAAGACATGGTCTTGATTCTAGTGGGAGTTATATTAGTTATGATGTTCAGATAGACATGATATGGTCATGTTTATGAAAAACTGACATCGGCATTATTTTATTATTGGTTAATTAAATAATGGTCCCAAAGTATTTTACGTTCATTTTATAGGTCATCAAGTTGAGGACTTGATCATGAAACCCTATAAGTAAAAAGATGACATAAATTATGATTGTCCCTAGTCGAGATTGTCAAAGTGGGACACTGATAATCGCGAGAGACTAGCTTGTGAGGTGACTGTTGACTAAGTTTCATGGAGTCAATGATATGAGTATCACAGTCAGTCACATAGATATATGTTGGTGAACATATGATCGGACATGACCCGCTAATGAGAACTCTACAGGATAGTTATATCTGTGTCATGAGAGTTTCTCATTACGACTATTGAGTATAGTCCTTAGACCTGAGTTCATCATGCTTTCTAGTATATGAATTGGTACACTTTGACCTTGTCAAACGTCGATCCGTAAATGGCGGCTATAAAGACATTGCTTAGGTGTATCATGAAGTATATGTAGAAACAGGGATGGAACAAGAAGGGATTTGTCCCTCCTATATAACAGGGGATAAATATCTCAGGGCCCATCGAAAATTTGATACTGAGAAAATGCATGGCCGTGCTCAAACGAGGTGATTGTCAGTCGTTTGTTTTATCAGTATAGATCAGAAGTTCGATGAACATGATGTTGGCTATAATAAGGATGACACAGTTTCTTGCCTTATGCCATATCGAGATATAGCGACAAAGGGATTATGGGAATAGATGATTCCAGTACAAGTGGGAGATTGTTGGGATTATGTCCTGAAATCACATTGTACTTACTATAAAGATAGTTGTATTGTCGAGATCGGACAATTCATGTGATACTGGGTAGTCATAATGTTTTGCTAGAAACCGCTTATGACAAATGAGTTGTAACTCATTTCTAGTATCATGTGAACCTAAAGGGTCACACACCTAAGCAAGTTGGATACGCTTCTGTAGGGAATTGATCATTGACATATGATCCGATCAATGTGTATTGGATACAAGAGGTGTGTCGATCGTTGCCATTGGGTGCAACGATCGACACAAGGTCGATACCGTAACTGATGTTACGGTTTGTAAACCGTGGACCTATTTATAGGGACCAGGTTACACGACCTAAAAGGCGAGAGCCGTCACATACATTTTTCTTGACAGAAAAAACAGACCCTCTTCCTCGAGAAACGCACAGAGAATCCCAGGAGATCCGATCACCGGTACTAGCATCCCGGCGGATTCCAGCTTGTGCGCGTGTGGACTACGATAGAGGCGCATCGATTGAGGCGCTTCAGATCTCGTTTACCTGCTCCAATTTCCGCTGCCAATCTCCAGGTAATCACGAGGTCAGTTCTTAGATTCAATCACCTAGACCCTGGATCCTAGGGAATCCAACAGTGTGGTCAAAAGCGTCTTACTGGGTTTCAAAATTGAGTCTGAGGAATAGCAAGACGTATTCCTCTTGCGGACTTGTAATGATTAGACCAATGTGCTCGGAAGCGTTATACTGGGTTTCAGAGTTTTACAGTTGACTTCAGTACTAGTGCGAGGGTTTCCCGTCTTATCTTCCCGTCGTCGATCGTGTACTCAATAATGACGTTGTCGAGACTAGCGTGTTGTATTTTAGTGGGTTTGAACTTTTGATTCGTTTTTACGTGAGACTTTCGCCTCACATCTTGCGTTATCGAAAGTGAGACGATACCTCAGGACATACCTTTCAAAAATAGCGAACCAGATATACTTGGTTATAACGTCATTTTACCAGTGTGCTGAGTAGCGTCACACTGGACTTTTAGTGTCTACTATCGACTCTAGTACTGGTGCGGCAGTATTTAAGATCTATCGACTTCCCGATTTTTGTGTGTTTACTATCGAATCTTGATTTATGTTCCCTTCGCCGATAATAAACTTACCTTGGCGGTATTTGAGATTTATATAGCGCGCTTTAATCCGTTTGTTGGATGTATAGAGCCTCAATCCATATAGGACATGTTGGCTAATATCCGTAAAGGTTATATGTGTTTGTCTGCTACGGCCATTCGAGTGGTCCGTGTTCGGTTTCCTGTTTTCGCTCTCTTGATCTGCTCCGTGAGAGTGCGATTTTCCATTTCTTTTTCTTCGGTTATTTGTATCAGCGCAGCCACCATCTCTTTCAACTCGAATAGCATCGCGTTGATTGTTGCGTCTGGTGCGGTCGTGTTTGTAACGATGCCTCTTGATGACGTGCTACCCATAGTAACGTTAGTTATCGTGGTGTTATCGATCGGCATCTGGTGATCTATTTCATATCAGTCTCCGTTGATAACCATATCTTCGGATCGCTAGTCGATGGTTTTTAAGTGTCAAAAAATTCTCTTCCCCACAGACGGCGCCAAACTGTGAGAGTCGGAAATCACACTGTCAAAACTTTTAGCGGAAACTTTTAGAAAACAAAAATCTCTATGATAAACACACCGAAATAAGAACCCGGAGGATATTTTATTGATAATCGATCGGAAAAGAGAGTACAAAGAACGAAAACGGCTAAGTATAACAAAACTGCTATCTCTCAATCGTAGGAATGCCATCTCTTTATACAGTTGTGGCGAGTCGGCTCCGAGGATCTTCGTCCGCAAGATATTCAGAAATCTTCATGTTATCGTCTCCTTCCATCCATTAAAATTTACATTTTCATCTCGGTTTTATTGTTGCATCTGGTGCGGTCGTGTTTGTAATGATGTCTCTTGCTGACGTGTTACCCATAGTAACGTTAGTTGTCGTGGTGTTATCGATCGGCAGCTGGTGATCTATTTCGTGTCTGTCTCCTTTGGTAACCATATCTTCGGATCGCTATTCAATGGTTTTTAAGTGTCAGAAATTTCTCTTCCCCACAGACGGCGCCAAACTGTGAGAGTCAGAAATCGCACTGTCAAAAATTTTAGAGCAAAATTTTTAAAAACAAAAATCTCAAAGATAAACACACCGAAATAGGAACCCGGAGGATATTTTGTTGATAATCGATCGGAAAAGAGAGTACAAAGAACGAAAACGGCTAAGAAAATTGCTATCTCTCAATCATAGGAATGCCATCTCCTTATTTATTTGTGGCGAGTCGGCTTCAAGGATCTTCGTCCGCAAGATATTCAGAAATCTTCCTGTAATGGTCTCCTTCTATTTCCGTTAAGATTTAGATTTTCATCAAGAGACAAAGTCAATTTGTTGCGGCAAGAAGTAACCTCACTCTGATCGCTGATTTAAGGATGGAGGGACCTTCCGCATTCAAGTCTGAGGAAGCGGACCTCAGATCGAGAGCTCGTCTGGAAGAGGACGAAGGTTCGGATTATAGTCGGCTGATGCTGAAGAGGAAAGTTGCTTCGAGCGATGTTACTATTTCATCTCAAGGAGCTGCGTGGTTTTGAAACACGGATGTAGCGTTTTGTTGTGTGTAATAACTTCCTTTCTTAGGGAGGTTGGTCGCCAAGATGTACGACTTAATTTATATGGTGTGTTTAAAGAAGTTTGATCGTTTTAAGCTTTCGAAGTTATCACTGAACCTTCCTTTCTGTATTTTGCCCTTGAGTAAAACGTTTTTCAGTAAGTTGGATTGTTTAATCGAACGCGAGAAGTGCGATGTCTGTCTGATCTGTTTAGTTTTGCTTTTACTTAGAATTTCAGAAAACGCTTGGAAATTACTCAAAGGGGAAAATGGCATCAATTCGAAAAAACGATACGGTTGATCGGAGGATACGAGCTGGCCAGCTTGTTTTTTTCTGAGCTGGTCTCAGAATTTCCAAACTGATCAGCTCGGAACTTTCGACCCAGTCAGTTCGGGATTTTCGAGTTTTGTTTCGGGATTTCCGATTTTTGTTTCGGTGCTTCCGAGCTGATTAGCGAGTATAGCGAGATGTACTCCTCTTGCGGTCTTGTAATGGTTAGACCGGTGTACTTGGAAACATTTTGCTGGGTACTGAAATTGAGTTCGAGGAGCAGAAAGACGTACTCCCCTCGCAGACTTGTAATGATTAGGCGAATGTGCTCGGAAGCGTCTGACTGGGTTTCGAAATTGAGTCTGAAGAATAGCAAGATGTATTTCTCTTGCGGACTTGTAATGATTAGACCAGTGTGCTCGAAAGCGTCTTACTAGGTTTCAAAATTGAGTCCAAGGGATAACAAGACGTATTCCTCTTGCGGACTTGTAATGAGTTTACCAGTGTGCTCGGAAGCGTTTTACTGGGTTTCAGTTTTACAATTGACTTCAGTACTAGTGCGAGGGTTTCCCGTCTTATCTTCCCGTCGTCGATCGTGTACTCAATAATGACGTTGTCGAGACCAGCGCACTACAAGAAATTGGAGTATATATAGCACCCGAAAAACGCTATATATCACTATTATAGCGGTTTAGTAAACGCTCTATCTGCCCCCGTTATAATAGATCAGGCACTTTATATAACGTTTTTTCGTTATGCTACAATAGAGTTATTTACAATAGCGCTTAATGTTTTGCTATTATATTATATACAATAGCATTTTATTTTTGTTATTATTTATTATATATATATATATATATATATATTTTTGATTATATATAGATTTTGGATTTATAAATTATTATTTTCTGAATATATAAAATAAAAAACGTTGAAGACTAATAAAATGAAGATATTTTATTAATTTAAACAATTTACAAAATATAATAAAATATTTAAACTAAAATAATAAATTATTAAACAAAACATAAAAAAAAATGAATTAAAAAATGTAGATCTGACGACTCCGTCTTCAACGCGGTGGCTGCGTCTGCTTCCTCTTCTTCCCAGGAAGAATAACACGGCGGAGGCCATGAAATCAATGAAGCAGAGAACCTGGGCTAGCAGAGGCCAAGACCAACTAATAGAAGCAGGGAACCCGAGATACACCGGCGGAGGCCATGAAATCGACGCAAGAAGAGCCAGAAAACGTTGAGAAGTCGGAGGAGGGAGATCGAAGACGAAGAGTCATAACCGTCGCTGCAGAGCCACCGCCAAAACGGAGACGAAGAGACATACCCGACCTGCAGATCTCGCAACCACCGTGACCTAGGCCAAGCGCAGGGCAGAGCCACCGCGAAGAGACGGTGGAGAGGATGTGCTGGCAGGGGAGGAGAACGTGCCCGTCTTCGTCTCTCTCGCTGAAGCTCCGGCGACGAGATCGTGAAGAGAGGAAGCTTGATTTGTCTTCGTCCGATTCGTCTTCGTCCGAGTCATAACCGTCGCTGCAGAGCCACCGCCAAAACGGAGACGAAGAGATGATGAGAGCGTGAAGAGATAAAACATAATGAAGAGATGAGCTTTCTATATCTGAAAGGAAATGTTGATACAAAAAAAATGGGGAGGTGTTACGGCTGTTGAGATGAAGGAAGGAAGAAGATGAGACACATAATTAATTAGGGTTAAGAGAAATGAATGGCTGAGATTAAACAATAGATGGAATCTAATGGCTTAGAGTGTTATCCATGTGATAGAATATTAGCCAATGACAAATTAGTAAGTAAATGTTATATGTTAAGAACTATTTGGAAAAAACTAAGTAAATATTATATTTTAAGAGTTTAAATTCAGGTATGAGGTTAAATATTTTATACTTGATATATTTTTATATCACATCCTAAACCCTATATATACCTTAACTAAATTTTTAGTGTTCATGATTAGGGGTTTTTGAATTTGAGATGGAAGACTTAGGATTCATAATATATTTGAGAATAAAAATTAAGGGTTATAGTTCATAATTTAGGATTTAATAATTAAGTTTTTGATTTACAAATGGATTATAATTTTTATAGTTCAAAATGGATTATGTTTGTAATCCTAAATTTTATATTCCAATACCCTAAACCCTAGACCCTATATTAGAATATAGGTTTAAGAAGTTTAGGTTTGTGTTTAGGATATAGAATTAATGTTTTAGTGTTTAGGGTTTAGGGTTAAAAGTGTAGGGTTTAAGGGTTTAGGGTTTAGGTTTGTGTTTAGGGTATAGAGTTAAAAGTTTTAGAATTTAAAATTTTGTTGTTTATGATTAAATATTAAAATTTTAGGGTTTAGGCTTTGTGTTTAGGGTATATAATTAATGTTTTAGTGTTTAGGGTTTAGGGTTAGAAGTGTAGGGTTTAGAGTTTAAGATTTTGTGTATGATTAAATGTTTAGAATTTTAGGGTTTAGGTTTGTGTTTAGGGTATACAGTTAAGGTTTTAAAATTTAAAATTTTAATGTTTATAATTAAATATTAAAAGTTTAGGGTTTAGGGTTTGTGTTTAGGATATATAATTAATGTTTTAGTGTTTAGGGTTTAGGGAGGATATAAGATGACGGCGTGAGAGAGGAAATGGGAAGAGGTGAAAAGAAACCCTATTTTGTTTGAGAGAAAAAAGAAGAAGGGAAATAATTATGTTAGAGGGAATCTGAAAATATAAGGCGCTTGTTTTTCGCTAAGTGTTAAGCGGGAAAATGAATTATTTTTCCGCTTCGATTATTCATAGCGTTTTAAAACTAAAAAGTGCTATGTATACTATGTTTCTAAAAAGCGTTTGTATAACTAAAATCGGATCACCAAACATAGCGTTTGTATTTTAACAAACGCTATCTAAAAGTGAGGGGTATATAAACTATAGCAGAAAGACATAGAACGCTATCTTCTACTGCTATTAATACTCCGATTTCTTGTAGTGGCGTGTTGTGTTTTACTGGGTTTGCACTTTCGATTCGTTTTGCCGTGAGACTTTCGCCTCACATCTTGCGTTATCGAAAGTGAGCCGATATCCGCCGGATATACCTTTCAAAAATATTGAACCAAGATATAATTGGTTATAACGTCATTTTACCAGTGTGCTGAGTAGCGTCACACTGGATTTTTGGATCTACTATCGACTCTGTACTGGTGCGGCGGTATTTATGACCTATCGACTTCCCGATTTTTGGATTTTTTCTTATCGACTCTCGACGACTTATGTTCCCTTCAACGATAAGAAACGTACCTTGGCGGTATTTAAGATTTATATAGCGCGGTTTTATCCGTTTGTTGAAATATAGAGCCTCAATCCGTATAGGACATGTTGGCTAATATCCGTAAAGGATGTATGTGTTTGTCTGCTGCGGCCGTCAGCAGACAAGATAGACTATTCCTAACAATCATTGAAACATGCATACGACGTGATAGTAAACGAATTCTAAGTTACGAAGTTTATATCCTAATTTCGATCTAAGAGAAATCAATTAAATAATAGCCAGAATGAGTTTTTTTACGTTACCGGACAAATCCAAGCTTTTGGTTGGGGATTAGAACTTTTGCGGATACATTGTGCTCGTGGTTACGATCCATTATCTTGAGTTTTTTAAATGGCATTGAGCGACTTGGATTGCGAACTAAACGTCGTGAAAATTGTCCGAGTACGTTCTGAGATTATTCGGACAAGTTTTGTCTTTGGTTTTGAGGAGTGTCTTTCTCGGACGTCCGAGCTGACTTGCTTCAGGTTGATTGGAAATTCCGAGCTGATCCGCTTGGTTTTCTGAACCGGCTTTTCTGGAAGTTCCGAGCTGACTTGCTCGATTTGATTGGGAATCCTGAGCTGATCCGCTTGGTTTTCCGAATTGGCTTGTCCGGAAGTTCCGAGCTGACTTGCTCGAGTTGCGGGAATTCCGTTTTTATGAGCTGTTATTCAAATGGCTCCGTATGTCCAGATGTCTCAAGTAACTTTGTCCGAAAAGTTTCTTTCGAGTCCGAAAAGTTTCTTTTGAGTCCGATTTTTTTTTTGAAAATTCCTGCATACCGATGTGGAAGTATAGATATATACGGACCCACTCCCCCCCTTTTTTGAGAGGAGAGACAGCTGAACCGAACGGAAGATCGGCTGCCTACGTAACCTTTTCAGGGATCAAGCCATCCCGTAGTTCAAAGCGTTTCAGAATTTATTATTTTTCTTTAATGTTTCGAAGTCTTTAGTAGCGGAATTTTCTCAGATGCATCGCGTTCCATCTCTTGAGTATTCTAGTGTTGTTCATGGTTTCAATCTCGTATACTTCAGGCGGATTTTTTGTGTGATCATGTACGGTTCTTCCCAGTATGTTCCAGTGTTTTGAAGTGTCGGATTTCGCCATACTTTTCTTAGGACCAAATATTCCGCGGAGAAACTTTCATCGCGATTGTTCGTTCGGTGAGGCTGATATCTTTTCTCCGATATGTTTACTGGTTTCCCTGACCCGTCGCTTTGGGGGCTACCTGGGGGTTTTTGTTGGATCCCTATGGATCTAGGGTTTGATATAATGAAATTCAACCAACCTCGTTCTTACCTTGACTGGCAGCGGAATGAATTGGTGAACGAGATCAGTGAGCAACGCAGGTGCCTTGCCTCTACCAGATACACACGCACACAAGCTGGAAACGGGATGCTAGTGCCGGATCAATGGGAATCTACTGTTTCTGGTGTTTCTGCTTTTCTTGCTAAGAAAAACTTGACGGCTCACTTCTCTGGTCGAAATAATCGTGTTTATTCGACCTAAAACAAGCTTAACGGGCCAGACATGATTAGTCTTAATTCGAAAAGCCTTTCCGAACACCCGTACTGTGTTGACCGACACACAAGCTGTGCCGATCGACACAACACCATTTTATCGATAATAATGTGTATCCAATACACATTAATAAGATCATTACCATAATGATCATTCCCATGTCGTAGCTTCCAGTTTGCTTAGGTGTGTGACCCTATAGGATCATATAATACTGGCAGTAAGTCTACAACTTACAGATTGCAAGAGGCTTCTAGCAAAACATTGCAACCGCCCAGTATTACACGAATGTCTGATCTCGACACACAACTATCATCAGGAGTGAGTACAAGTGTGATTTCAGGACACTATCCCAACAATCTCCCACTTGTACTGGAATCATCAATTCCTATAATCCTTTTGTCTCTATATCTCGATTTGGCATAAGGCAAGATTGGTGTCATCCTTATTAAGCCAACATCGTGTTTATCGAACTCCTGATCTCATACTGAACATTACAAACAACTGAACTACAGTTCGTTTGAGTGCGGCCACACATTTTCTCAGTATTTAATCTTCGATAGGCCCTGAGATATTTATCTCCCGTTATTCAGGAGGGACAAATCCCATCTTGTTGCATCCCTATTTCAACGCACACTTCATGATACACCTGAGCAGTACTGTTATAGCCGCCAGTTACGGGTCGACGTTAGACAAGGTCAAAGTGTACCAATTCATATGCAAGAAACCATGATGAACTCAGGTCTAAGGACAATACTCTATAGTCGTAATGAGAACCTCTCATGACACAGATATAACTATCCTGGAGACTTCTCATTAGCGGGTCATGTCCGATCATATGTTCACCAACATATATCTAGGTGACTGACTGTGATACTCATATCATTGACTCCATGAAACTTAGTCAACAGTCACCTCACAATCTAGTCTCTCGCGGTTGCCATTGTCCCACTTTGACAACCTCGACTAGGGACAACATAATTTATGTCATTTAAAACTTATAGGGTTTCATGATCAAGTCCTCAACTTGATGACCTATAATATGACATAAACTTATTTTGGGACCATTATTTAGATCACAATAAATAATGCTGAAATCAAATTTCATTAAACATATCCAAAAGTATGTTTACAAGAGCATCTTATTATAACTAAAATAAAACCAAAACTCCCACTAGAATCAAGATTACATCTTTAGATCTCTAATACCTACAGCAGTCTTAAGACTCTCATGCTTAGGCCTTGGGAGTGACTTAGTCAGAGGATCAGCGACATTCTCGTCCGTCGGAACTCGGCTGATCTTTACATCACCTCTATTGACGATATCACGAATCAGGTGATATCTCCTCTCCACGTGTTTGGACTTCTGGTGTGACCTGGGTTCTTTCGCCTGAGCAATGGCTCCATTGTTGTCACAAAACAAAGCCACTGGTGTTGGAATTGTGTCCAGTAATCTCGGTACTGTCTCTAGAAAGTAAGAGTATGTCAAAGATCAGACATAAGTCATATAATACTGGGGATCATGATGGCTTGCTAGAGTCCGCTCATGACCTATAAGTCTTGGACTTATTGCCTTTATTATATGATCCCATATGGGTCACACGCCTAAGCTAACAGGAACACGTGTAGGAACGGTTTAGCAGAAGTATGGTAAAAGTGCTAGGCATTTACTGTACTTAGAGAGAATATAACGGTTTAGGTACTGTGTATCGATCGATGCACAAGGTGCATCGATCGATGCAGTGCCTGCACGCCGTCGAGTTAATTGGTGTTTGGGCCAAATGGCCCAAACGGAACAGGACGAGTTTTGTGTCATAAAACTCGAGTTTCAGACTGATTAACCCTAACACTTGAGCCGTAAACTCTCTCGCTCTGCGCCGAGTTTCCCTTGTGGTCTAGCAGCTGTTTCCTGTGAAAGCGTGTGTGAACCTTTGGAGGATTCATCCCTCGGTGCATCTCTCTGATCTCTGACCTGTTCAATTCCTTCCGCTGCAACAAACAGGTAAAAGGTGAGATCATGTAATGTTTCTATTCAAGAGAACCTAGATCTGTATGTTTAGGTTGATATGAATCTGTGAATTACATCAGGATCAACTAAACAGTTCCTACAGTGGTATCAGAGCCATTGGTTCTTAGGATTTCTTGTTTTAGATTCATGTTTAGGTTGTTTATTCTGTTTAGAAGTGTTTTGAATCCATTACTGATAAGAAAAACACTTAAGAAACTGAATTGAATCCTGAACAAACGTTTGAAAATCGCAAACCAAGCTATATGACTTGGATTGCGTCGACTGATGGCTGTTGATGCATCGATCGATCATGGATCGATCGGATGATCACGGCTGATCCGATGATCGCGTCTTGATCGTGCAAGGATGGATCGCAACGATCGCTCCGTCCCGTCCCGTGAAGCAGCAACGATCGTTCGCGTGCTGGCTTGCGGCTAGGTCACGGCCATGAATGGTCCGTGACCAATTTCGGTTCGGTTCGGTTTAAAATTTTAATTAAAATCAATTCGTCCTGGTTTAATAAACAGATTTAATAATTTTATTAAATCTGGTTAAACCGGAATAAGAAATCCAATGTCGAAAGAAATATTGGATTTAGTGCCTAAACCAGGAATTTCTAATTTGATTTGGTTGGACCAAATAAATTGAGAAATTCCGGTTTAGTAAATAACCGGTTGACAATTGTGGTCATCGTAGTAATTAAAACTTGGTTAGACCAGTTTTAATGAACCAGACCGGTTATGTCAAATAATTGGACAATTGGGTCATATCTTGGACATGGACCAATTCTTGGGCCTCGGGCCAAGAAGTTAAAACAATTGGGCCAATTATTTGAGTCTTTCTTCAGATTAATTTAAAATTTATTTTATAAAATTATAAAGTCGATTTTAAATTAAAGTTTCCGAGATTTTGAAATTAGAAAGTTTCTTAAAATAGAAATTTCTGAATTTGCGGGTTTTGGATTTTAAGAAATTTTTAAAGTTAGAAAGTTTCCGTTTTTAGAAAGTTTCCAATTTTAGAAAGTTTCCAAAAATAGTAGGTTTCCAAAAATAGAAAGTTTCCCGAAATAGTAATCTTCTATTTTGGGAATGAATTTTAATAAACCTACGAACCTCAAATAATATCAAGCGTTGGATGTCTTGTCCAGGCTATGTCAGCTGTCGAAGCCCATTCAATTGTATTCATGGCCTTACAGTGTGAGGGTGTCTACTTTTGCGTGGATAAGACGGTTTGTGATTCATAAATGTCATTGGGATTTCCAGACATTAATGATTACATGACTGTATAGTCTGGTTTTCTTGACTAGGCCATCGGGAGTCCCGGGCCTTGAGACATCAGAGTGGATTGGGCCTCGGGCCCAGATTCACAACCAAGAGTTATATCACGGATATAATTAGCCGATATAGGGCTTACCGATATAAGCTAAGGTTGGGTGACGGCCAGTGGCCCACTTTGATCTTAGTTATATGTGGATCTTGGAATCATTATATTCTATTGAGGGTAACTTATGTTATTGAATATAATGCGTGATTAATCATATTAAATTGAATGCGAGATTAATCATATTGAACATATTAACTAAAATCCTTTTATCTTAATTTTCAGTTATGACTAGCACAAACAATCAAAACACTTTCTCGATCCGGTCTGTCCTTGAGATGGACAAACTGAACGGATCAAATTTCTTGACTTGGTCGCGGAACCTGAGGCTAGTCCTCAGACAGGAGAGAAAGGACTATGTTCTTGAGAGAGCTCTCCCCGAGAGGATCGGGTCCAATGCTTCTCATGCAGTATATGATGCTTGGAATAAGCATTATAATGATGCGGTAGATGTGCGTGGTCTGATATTAGCTACCATGGACTCAGACTTGCGGAAGCAATATGAGAACATGGAGTCGCCAATAGAGATGATCAGCAGCCTGAAATTGAAATTTCAGGAGCAGATAAGAGTGGAGAGATACCAGTTGGTTAAATCTCTCACTAGCTGCAAGCTACCAAATGATCATCCAGTAAGTCCTCATGTCAGTAAAATGATGGGTTACATTGATAACCTGAGGAAACTGGATTATCCAGTTAGCCAAGAATTGGCAACTGAGATCATTCTGCAGTCACTGCCGTCAAGCTATGATAAGTTCAGAAGGAACTATATCAAGAAAGGCTTAACGAAGACGCTGACTGAACTGCATGATATGCTCAAGACAGTTGAGCCAAACGTGAAGAGTACCCTGTACAATCTCATGAATGAGAAGGGTAGGTTTACTGCTGACAAGGGTGAAGACAAAGTTGTCCAGATTTTGAATCATGGCAAGCGTGTGTCTTCTGAGCCCGAGTCAGATACCTCTTGCGTTGGTAAGTGCTGCTACTGTAAGGAGACAGGGCATTGGAAGAGAAATTGCATTAAATTCATGGAAGATGATGAGGAATTGAAGTTGATGTATGAGACTACTTCCTCAGGTATTCATGTTATTACTTCAAGTTCTACCTTAAAGGTATTGAATACTGGTTGTGGCACTGATATTTGTGATAATATGCAGAGCCTAAGCAACAGTAGAACGTTGAAGGAAGGGCAAGTGAAACTACATGTCTGGAAGGAGCTTGGGATGCTGCCTCAGCCGTAGGGTTTTCGCTTATAGATCCCTTTTAGGCTTGGTTTTGTATTAAGTAATTGCTACAATGTACCTGCTTCAAGCAGAATTGTCTTTCATTTTCTTGTAAGAATTTGAATGTTTTTCATTTTGATAAAAGACAAGTTTTGTTCTTTTAATCTTAATGAAATATTAATTGTAGCACCCTATTCATGGAATGGGTTTTATATCTTAAACCAAAGAGTGCCTAAATGTAACATAAATACCGAATTGGTTTAAATCTAATGAATTAAACCTGATTTTTCTTGGCATAAAAGTCTTGGTCACATAGAGTAAGTCGGATTCAGAAATCCCATAGTTATGGACTGTTGGGCTCATTTGATAAGATATCTTATGAGACTTGAATTCTGTTTACTGGACCAAAAGGAAAAAGGGCCTATCTTAGCCGAGCTAGAGAAAGGCCCAAAGGCTTATTGGACCTGGAACATACTGATGTATGTGGCCCAATGAGCAGTAATGCCAGAGAAAATTTCCTGTACTTCATTGTCTCTACTGATTACTTCAGTGAGTGTGACTGTGTTCATTTGATGAGACACAAGTCGGAATTCTTTGACATGGTCGAAAGAGTTCCAGAATGAAGTATAGGATCTGAGTGACAAAAGTATTAAGACTCTGGATTAAATCACGAGTGAGAATACTTAAGTCATTGATTGTGTGATCATCTTAATGAGTGTGAAATCGTTTCACAGCTCATTTCTCCTGAAAACCTGAAGGTGTTTCTGTGAGAAAGAATCAGATCTTATTAGAAATGATTAAAAATGAGTCACACGAATCTTCCATGATATTATTAAAGAATAACGCTCTAAAATATCTAAGTTTACGCTGAAATAGTTCCACAAATATCAGTTGAAAGACACCACGTTAATGTGGATTGAAATCGATCCAAATTTGTCTTTACTGAGTATTTGTAGTTGTGCTACTTCGCTGGTTGTCCTAGAGAAACTAAGGCTTGTTATTTTTTACGTCCAATCTGTTTTCTAAGAAGGGAAGTTATTTTCCAAGAAGAACAGTGGGAGTAAAAGCATAACTCGAAGTTTTCTTAGGGAAACCAAGGCTCGGTATTTTTACCACCATTATGTTTTCTAAGAAGGAAAATTACTTTCCAAGAAGAACAGTGGGAGTAAAAAGTATTTTTACGACCATTCTGTTTTCTAAGAAGGGAAGTTACTTTCCAAGAAGAACAGTGGGAGTAAAAGTACAACTCGAAGAAATTCGAGAAATACAGGAGCCTGAAGTTCGCAGATATGAAAGAATCAGTCACTAATCCGAGAGTGAATTCTCGTTATTAGTTCAGCCTGATGATCATTGAATGTTCGCATGATCATTGAAAGCGACGAATCTGCGAAATTCAAAGAAGCGAAAGTGAGCCCGGACTCCGGAAAAAAAAATTATTACATTTTATGTAAGTTAGCTTCATCGATCCATTTATGGATGGAAGCAAACATATCGGAGTTGGAATCTTCGTTCTGTTGAAGTAGTCAAGGTTTTGACTTAAACAGGAACGAAGCGGAACTGTGTGTTTACTAATAGATTAGTGGGAGCGATATTGCATTTCTCAAAGTGTATGTCGATGACATACTGATTCTCGGATATAACGTCCCAACGCTGTAGTCGGTAAAGGACTAGCTTGGGAGTTGGTTTAATGAATGACATGGGTAAAGCCACGTAGTTCTTGGATTTTGGATCCAGAGATAGAGATCCAAAAGAGCTGGTAGGATAAAGTTAGGATTCTTAAATTGACAAAGTCCTACACGTTTTGAGCAATCCAAGAAGGGTTTTATGCCAATGTCACATGGCATTAAGTTAAGCAAGATACAGTATCCTACGATAACTGCTGAGCTTAAATGCATGGATGAGATTCCATATGCGTCGGCAATTGGATCTATCATGTATGCCATGAAACATACTTGTTTGATGTTGCTTTAATGTTAAGCAAGACAAATAAAGACCAGTCAAATCCAGAAAGAATCAAGTTTCCTAAAGTATGTCCTAAAGTATTTGAGGAATACTAAGGATAAGTTCTTGATTTACAGAGAAAGTGAGGTGCTATAAGTCGATAGAGTCTGAAAGGCAAGTTTCCAATAGACAAAGATGATTTCCGATCACAGTCCGGTTATATCTTGTGTCTATCTGGCGGTGCAAGGCACCGTTGCAGACTCCACGACTTAAGCTGAATATTTCGCAACTTGGGAAGTGGCGAAAGAGGTTGTTTGGAAAGAAGAGTTCGTCACTGAACTTGATGTGATTTCCAGCATAGATGAGACTAGCTGCACATCAGAGGTCCAAACACCTTGAGGATAGGTATAACCTATTCCGTAAGATAAATGACAGAGAAGTTAAGTAGATCAGCAAGTTTCAACGAATGAGAACGTTGCTAATCTATTAACGAAGCCACTCCTTAGGCCTAAGCACGAGTCGCGGACTGTTGCTGTAGGATAAGTGAAATTAAGATGTAGTCTTAATTTCAGTGGGAGTTATTAAAGGGCTTTATTTAGTTATTGGATATGTTCTTGAAATAACATTTAAGATGTTTAATGAAATTATTATTTCAAGATTATTTTAACTGTGATGAAATAATCGTTCCAAAATGATATGAAGCATTTTATAGGTCATCGAAGTAAGTGACTTGATCTTGAGTCATCAAAGTCATTTAGCTTGATCATGAGGCCCTATATTGATAAATGTTTTATATCATCCTGTCCCTAGTCGAAGGTTGTTGAAACTGGAACACCAACAACCATGTGAGACTGGATTGGTACGTGACTTATGACAAAGTCTCAGTGTGTCATAGATGCGCGGCATCAAAGTCAGTACATAGGTGTATGTTGGGAACACACGACCGGACAAGACCCGCTTATAAGAACTCTTCAGGATATTTATATCTGTGTCATAAGAGATTCTTACTACGACTATAGAGTATAGTCCTTAGACCTGAGTTCACATGCATGTGACTGCACATGGACTGATGTACTTTGATCATTGTCTAACGCTATCGTTCCGTGATAGCTATAAGGACCTTGTTTGGGTACATCATGAAATGAGTAGTTTACAGTGATGGAACAAGATGGGATTTGTCCCTCCAATATAAATGGAGTGAATATCTCTAGGCCAATCGGAGATTTGAATACTGGAAAACGCATGGCCATGCTCAAACGGACTTTCCCGAGTCGTTTGGATTGTCAGTATCAAATCAGAGTCCGATGAACAAGATTAGGCTTTATAAGGATGACACCAATCTTGCCTTATGACTAATCGAGATATTGAGACAAAAGGATTATGAATACAGAGATTCCAGTACAAGTGGGAGATTGTTGGAATTGTGTCCAGTAATCTCGGTACTGTCTCTAGAAAGTAAGAGTATGTCAAAGATCAGACATAAGTCATATAATACTGGGGATCATGATGGCTTGCTAGAGTCCGCTCATGACCTATAAGTCTTGGACTTATTGCCTTTATTATATGATCCCATATGGGTCACACGCCTAAGCTAACAGGAAAACGTGTAGGAACGGTTTAGCAGAAGTATGGTAAAAGTGCTAGGCATTTACTGTACTTAGAGAGAATAAAACGGTTTAGGTACTGTGTATCGATCGATGCAGTGCCTGCACGCCGTCGAGTTAATTGGTGTTTGGGCCAAATGGCCCAAACGGAACAGGACGAGTTTTGTGTCATAAAACTCGAGTTTCAGACTGATTAACCCTAACACTTGAGCCGTAAACTCTCTCGCTCTGCGCCGAGTTTCCCTTGTGGTCTAGCAGCTGTTTCCTGTGAAAGCGTGTGTGAACCTTTGGAGGATTCATCCCTCGGTGCATCTCTCTGATCTCTGACCTGTTCAATTCCTTCCGCTGCAACAAACAGGTAAAAGGTGAGATCATGTAATGTTTCTATTCAAGAGAACCTAGATCTGTATGTTTAGGTTGATATGAATCTGTGAATTACATCAGGATCAACTAAACAGTTCCTACAACTGGCTCCAAGATACTCGGAACCACACCAAGTTCAGTCATGAACTTCTTGATCCAAACAGCTTCCTTTGCCGCTTCTGAAGCAACAACATATTCAGCTTCCGTCGTGGAATCAGCTACGGTATTCTGCTTAGAGCTTTTCCAGCTCACCGCACCACCATTTAGACAGAAGACATATCCAGACTGTGATCGGAAATCGTCTCTGTCCATCTGAAAACTCGCATCTGTGATTCCATTCACTACAAGCTCTTCACTTCCTCCATACACCAGGAATTTATCCTTAGTATGTCTCAAATACTTGAGAATATTTTTGACAGCTGTCCAGTGATCTTCACCTGGATCAGATTGGTATCTACTCGTCATGCTTAACGCGTAAGCTACATCTAGACGAGTGCAGAGCATGGCATACATAATAGATCCTATTGCGGAAGCATAAGGAATCCTATTCATGCGTTCTCGCTCAGCATGTGTCGCCGGACACCGCTTCTTGCTGAGACTAATGCCATGAGACATCGGTATGAAGCCCTTCTTGGAATCCTGCATCTTGAATCTGTGCAATACCTTATCGATATAAGTGTCTTGGCACAATCCAATCAGCCTATTCACTCTATCTCTGTAGATTCTGATTCCAAGAATGTACGCGGCTTCTCCCATGTCTTTCATGGAAAAACAACTTCCGAGCCAAGTCTTAACTGACTGAAGCAACGGAACGTCATTACCGAGGAGGAGTATGTCATCGACATACAGTACAAGAAACACAATTTTGCTCCCACTAGTCTTCTTGTAAACACATGGTTCCTCTTCGTTCTTGATGAAACCAAATTGTTTTACTGCTTCATCAAAACGAAGATTCCAACTCCGTGATGCTTGCTTCAATCCATAAATGGATTTATGAAGCTTGCATACTTTCCCAGCGTTCTTAGGATCGACAAAACCTTCAGGCTGTGTCATATACACATCCTCTTCCAGAATACCATTCAGGAATGCGGTTTTGACATCCATTTGCCAAATCTCATAGTCATAATGAGCTGCAATCGCTAGAAGAATCCGAATGGATTTAAGCATAGCGACTGGGGAATAGGTTTCATCATAGTCAATACCATGAATTTGCTTGAAACCTTTAGCCACCAACCTCGCTTTGTAAATCTGTACATTGCCATCCACGTCAATCTTCTTCTTGAAGATCCATTTACACTCAATGGCTTTTACACCATTAGGTAAATCGACCAAGGACCATACTTGGTTTTCTGACATGGATCTCATTTCGGATTTAGAGGCTCCAAGCCACTTTTCGGAGTCCGGGCCCATCATTGCTTCCGCGAAGGTCGCTGGTTCGTCACTATCAATGATCATCAGATCATTTGAATTGGTCACGAGAAATCCATAGTATCTCTCGGGTTCGTGACGGATCCTTCCAGATCTGCGAACTTCAGGCTCCACAGGCGCCGGTTCCACAGAACTTTGTGGATCCAACTGCTGCTCTTCCTCAACAGGTTGAGCAGTCTCCTGTGCATCTTGAATTTCTTCAAGATGTACTTTACTCCCACTGTTTTTCTTAGAGAGAAACTCACTCTCAAGAAAAGAACAGTCCCGAGCAACAAATACTTTGTTCTCAGATTGGTTGTAAAAGTAGTATGCCTTGGTTTCCCTAGGATAACCAACGAAGTAGCATTTATCTGATTTGGGTGCGAGCTTGTCAGAGATTAAACGTTTGACATAAGCCTCACAACCCCAAATCTTCAGGAAAGACAGATTTGGAACATTCCCAGTCCACAATTCATGTGGTGTCTTTTCCACTGATTTAGATGGCACTCGATTTAGTGTAAACGCAGACGTTTTTAGAGCGTATCCCCAAAAGGATAATGGAAGATTTGAATGACTCATCATAGACCGAACCATATCCAATAAGGTTCGATTCCTCCTCTCTGACACTCCATTCCATTGAGGTTTTCCAGGAGGAGTGAGTTGTGAAACAATTCCACACTCGCTCAGATAGTCGTTGAACTCTTTACTCAAATATTCTCCTCCGCGATCCGATCGCAGAATTTTGATACTTTTGCCAAGTTGGTTCTGTACTTCATTTTTGAATTCTTTGAATCTATCAAAGGATTCTGACTTGTGTCTCATCAAATAGACATAGCCATACCTACTGAAATCATCAGTGAAGGTAATGAAGTACTTGTAATTTCCTCTGGAAACAGTACTCATCGGCCCACATACATCAGTATGAACAAGGCCCAATAAATCACTGGCCCTTTCATTTGGTTTGTTGAAAGGGGCTCTAGTCATTTTGCCCATCAAACAAGATTCGCATTTCTCACATGATTCAAAATCAAATGAGCCCAGAAGCCCATTACGATGGAGTCTCTGAATGTGTTTCTCATTGATATGGCCCAAACGACAATGCCATAAGAAGGTCGGGTTTTCGTCATTTGACTTAAACCGCTTTGTATTTATGTTAAAGACAGGCATTTCTTGGTTTAAAACATATAACCCATTTTCTAATGGGGCGCTACCAAAAAATGTACCATCACGATTCCAAGAACAAACTTTATTCTTAACAGCAAAATCAAAACCTTCCAAATCCAAAACGGAAACTGAAATTATGTTTCTGCTAATCGCAGGTACAAAGTAGCAATTATTCAAAGCTAAAACCATGCCCGAAGGTAAAGACAATTCATAGGTGCCTACGGCCAATGCAGCAACCTTAGCTCCATTCCCGACCCGTAGCTCCACTTGTCCTTTCTTCATCGTTCTACTGTTTCTTAGTGCCTGCACATCAGTACAAATGTGAGCACCGCAGCCGGTATCCAATACCCACGAAGTAGAACTAGAAGATATAACATTAAGTTCAATAACATAAATACCTGAGTCAGACGCATCATACGTCTTCCTCGGCTTCTTGTAATCTTCCATGAACTTCTTGCAGTCTCTCTTCCAATGCCCTAGCTGCTTGCAGTAGTTGCATTTATCCTCAGAAGAAGGCCCGGATTTGGGCTTTGGCTTGGGCTTGTCCTGACTCTCAGTCTTGACAACCTGGGACTTTCCGTTATCCTTCTTAGGTTTCTTAAACCTTTTACCCCCTTGTACCATCAGGACATTGGGAGTTGCCTTCTTGAGATTCGGCTCTGCTGTCTTCAGCATACCGTGCAACTCAGTCAGTGTCTTAGTCATGTTTTGCATGTTGTAGTTCATGATGAACTGATCAAAACACGACGGCAAAGACTGCAGAATCATGTCAGTGGCTAGCTCATGGCTAATGGCACAGTCCAGTTTCCCCAGGTTATCAATGTAACCCATCATTTTAAGGACATGAGGACATACTGGACTGTCCTTAGCCAACTTGCAATCCATGAGAGATTTAACCGTATGGTATCTCTCAGTGCGAGCTTGCTCCTGAAACAAAGCTTTCAGGCTGTTAATCATCTCAATGGGTGACATCACGTTCTCATATTGCTTATGCAGCTCAGAGTTCATAGTCACCAGCATTAGACAATTAACGTCTTTGACATCAACTGAATGCTTATCATAAGCATTCTTATCTGCCTGCGGGGCATTGGAACGTGGCCTCTCGGGGAGAACTCTTTCAAGGACATATTCCTTGTTCTCCTGCCTGAGAACTATTCTCAGGTTCTGATACCATTCCAAGAAATTAGATCCATTTAACTTGTCCTTCTCAAGGACGGATCTCAGTGAGAAAGTGTTGATGTGAGTTGAAACAGACATAGCTGTAATTAAGAGAGGTAGAGATTTTAGTTATAATGCTCAAGGAAATGAGAATTCTTATCTAATAAGAAAACTCGCATTGTATTCAAAACTATGTTTCCTCAGATGAATACAATGAACCAAGATCCTCAGATCACCAAAACTTGAGTGGACGACTCGCCATCACCCAAACTTCAGTTATCTAGGTAAGCAAATCATTGCTAATTGTACCCAGTACAATTCTTGGTCGCAGATGAGACAATCCATGTCTTATCCACTCTGATGTCTCTGGGCCCAGAACTTCTGATGGCCCAGTCAAGTAAACCAATCTCTTCAGTCTTGTGATCATTGACAGTCGCACTGCAAGTCTATCAATGATCACCTGCCTTACTCATGTAGCTGTGGATACCATGGACTCCAAGGCTATCCAACAACGAAACGAGTCTTGACAATAGACAAGATCGGGCAAGACATCAAGATCACTTGATATTTAGTTGAGGAAAAGAACCGTTTTATCTTGATGCATATCCAATATACATACAAGAATTTATTAATTTATTTAAACATTCAGTTTGAATAAGTTTAGATTCATCTAGAACTTTTAGGATTAAATTGTTTTGGTATATACAAATTTGTGGTCCAACCAGCATATTTGCGAATGTGGTGTCGATCGACGCCAACCATTGGCATCGGTCGACGCAACCCAACTTAAGCCGGTCTTCGATAACCGGTCAAACCAAATCGAATTTACTTAACCGATTCAATCCAATTGAACCGGTTCGGTTTAATGGTCCATGTCGATCGTCACACAACTCTGTGTCGATCGACATTATCAAACCAGAACTAATTGGTTAATTAAAATTAACCGAGCGAGATAACCGGCTCAATCAAATTGAACCGATCTATCTAATCGCTTTGCCTGTGTCGACCGACACACCCAGTGTATCGATCGACACAGCGGGAATACGGGTACTCGATCTCAGATCGAAACCCCAAAAATTATTTGCGAGTTTTCGCTCTGTATCGACCGACACACGCTTTGTGTCGATCGACACTCTGCGACAAACCCTAATATTTTACGCGAGTTTTCGCTCTGTGTCGACCGACACACGCTTTGTGTCGATCGACACTCTGCGACAAACCCTAAATATTTTACGCGTTATTTCGCGGCGTGTCGACCGACACACGCTTTGTGTCGATCGACACAGTGCGATTTCAACAGTTCATCGATTTTCAACATGCATACAATCTGAGATTATCATAAGAAAAACGATTTTAGCAGGCAATTTTTCAATTCAACAACAACAAGTTTCGAATTAATTGCATCAGATTCAATAATTGAAACCCTAACACGCTCTGATACCACTGTTGGATCCCTATGGATCTAGGGTTTGATATATTGAAATTCAACCAACCTCGTTCTTACCTTGACTGGCAGCGGAATGAATTGGTGAACGAGATCAGTGAGCAACGCAGGTGCCTTGCCTCTACCAGATACACACGCACACAAGCTGGAAACGGGATGCTAGTGCCGGATCAATGGGAATCTACTGTTTCTGGTGTTTCTGCTTTTCTTGCTAAGAAAAACTCAAAGGCTCACTTCTCTGGTCGAAATAATCGTGTTTTAATCGACCTAAAACAAGCTTAACGGGCCAGACATGATTACTCTTAATTCGAAAAGCCTTTTCGAACACCCGTACTGTGTCGACCGAAACACAAGCTGTGTCGATCGACACAACACCATTTTATCGATAATAATGTGTATTGGATACACATTAATATGATCATTACCATAATGATCATTCCCATGTCGTAGCTTCCAGTTTGCTTAGGTGTGTGACCCTATAGGATCATATAATACTAGCAGTAAGTCTACAACTTACAGATTGCAAGAGGCTTCTAGCAAAACATTGCAACCGCCCAGTATTACACGAATGTCTGATCTCGACACACAACTATCATCAGGAGTGAGTACAAGTGTGATTTCAGGACACTATCCCAACAATCTCCAACTTGTACTGGAATCATTAATTCCTATAATCCTTTTGTCTCTATATCTCGATTTGGCATAAGGCAAGATTGGTATCATCCTTATTAAGCCAACATCGTGTTTATCGAACTCCTGATCTCATACTGAACATTACAAACAACTGAACTACAGTTCATTTGAGTGCGGCCACACATTTTCTCAGTATTTAATCTTCGATAGGCCCTGAGATATTTATCTCCCGTTATTCAAGAGGGACAAATCCCATCTTGTTCCATCCCTATTTCAACGCACACTTCAGTTTTTGCCCTCAGCTTCCCCAAATTGTCCTTATCCTGGAAGCGGCTGGGAACTTGATGCAGAGATGATAAGTCGACGGGAAGGCTTTCATGGAGTTTATCCACGGAATTCCCAAGATTGCTCCGTAAATTGTCGGACTGTCTATGACCGAGAATTCGACGACTTTGGTGATTCCTCCAACGAGTACCGGTAGCTCGATCTTACCGAAAGTAGCTATGGCGTCTCCAGCAAATCCTTCTAAAGATGACTGGAAGGGTGTTACCTCGTTCAAGCTTATATTCATCTTTCTTAAAGTTTCTCAAAAGATTACGTCCACGGAGCTTCCAATACCGACCAGGATTCACAGAACATGGAAATCTTATATGATTAGTTCAATGATGAGTGGATTGTTGCGAGGTTGATCGAACCCTGGGATCCAAAGGTCTTCGAACGATATCATGCTGCTGGGGAATTGATGTCGCACGCTTTTCCTTGATCTTTTTCGTCGATCGTCGGCTCTCCATGGCTTCCTCGGATAAGGATTGAAAGACGGTCTGGTACTCTGACGATCTTGCCATCCTTCTACGATCATATTTATCCTTTGACGATTTTGACTTGCCCTTCTCAAAGATTTTGCTCTTGATCCGTTCGATTCGGCCTGCTGATTTTGTTTCGCTTATTCGACAGATTTTTGATTTCACCGTCATCGAAATCCTTCAAGCTTATCGTATCCCCAAGTTCTCTGGCTACAAGTTTTGCGGTGAGTTTCACGCCCAATGTGTGACAGTCAACATTGTGATGTATGTATGATTGGTGGTGATCGCATAACGCTTTCTCATCATACGCGTTGGGGTTTCTGGTCCAGGTGTTCCACGACTTCTTCCTTCATTCGGTCGGTACGTCTTCCTGTCCGATCAAGTTAATTTGATAATTATGCAATCCTCCTATCATTTCAGGTCGCGAGCTACTAATTGTTTGGAGCTTCGCTTCTCGCCGCTCATGCTAGCTGGCAGACAAGCATCCTTGCTTGATTGTTTTGTCGATTTATTCTTCTAGGATAGAAGTTGTATTTCCTCTTCGTCGACGATGAAGTCTATTTCTCTGTGCAAAGCGTCCGTATTGTTGAGGTCGATTTAGCGAGATTTCCTTCCTGAAGTCTGATTCGTACCAAAGTGCTTTTTTCAGCGCGTCGATGCCCACTTTGATGCCCGTCGGAAATTACCGACGATAAACCGACGACTTTTCGACGGGAACGTTTTCGACGGAAAACCGTCGGAAATTTTTGACGGTTTCTGACAGGTTTCTCATTTCGTCGGAAACACCTGACAGAAAACCGACGGTTTAGAGTTCCGTCGGTTTTCCGTTGTATTTTGGTCGGTTTATCGTCGGTTCTATATAGCCGTTAATATGACCGTTAATGTAACCATTTAGTCGAGTAAAAACGACGGATTTCTGACGGTATTCTGACGGAATACCATTGGAAATCGTTCTACATATACCTTGTGCCTCCTCTCTTCCCCTCCACACTTATCCCTCTCTCTCTCTCTCTCTCTCTCTCTCTATCTCTCTCTCTCTCTCTCTCTCTCTCTCTCTCTCTCTCTCTCTCTCTAATACTTCTGGTAACCAAGAAAAATGTCTTCTTCTAACTATTATAGATCGTGGATGGACGGAGTTAGGATTGATGAGGCGACGAAGCTAGTGTACAGGGAATATGCACTCGGTATTGCAGAGTTTATGTCGCTAGCTTGCAATCAACCACATACGCTGAAAACCGGAAAGTTAAGATTTTCATGTACTAATTGCCGAAATTTTAGAAATGTTACGGTTGGCGAAGTATGGTTTCACTTGTATTCAGTTGGGTTTATGTCGGGTTATAAGATTTGGTATCTTCATGGGGAAATTTCGGATTATGCAAGTAGTAGTAGAGAACCTTACGATAGTAGTAGTACTTGGGAACCTAATGTTAGTTCTAGCGAACCTTATAGTGCCGATGTAGATTTTGGTGTAGGCACCATTCAGATGGTTAATGATGCACATAAAGAAAATATTCCAGAAGTAGGTGAATATCAAATTTCTAGGGTAGATGAGGAACCAAATGTAGAATCTAGGAGATTTTTTGACATGTTAGATGCAGCAAAGCGGCCGCTTTACGCTGGTTACAGAGAGGGTCATTCGCCATTATCATCTGCTACAAGATTAATGGGCATTAAGACGGACTACAATCTGGCGGAAGAATGTGTAGATGCGATTTGCGACTTTATGAAAGATATTCTTCCAGAAGACAACCTTGCGCCAGGTTCATACAACGAGGTCGAGAAACTTGTTAAAGGGCTGGGATTACCATATGAGATGAAAGATGTGTGCATCGACAACTGTATGGTATATTGGCGAGAAGATGAATACCGTCTGGATTGCAAATTCTGTAAGAAGACGTGCTATGAGGATACAAGGGGAAGAGCTAAGGTTCCGTTCAAGCGAATGTGGTATATGCCGTTAACCGATAGACTGAGGCGCTTATACCAATCGGAGCAAACTGCGGGGGAAATGAGATGGCATGTTGAGCATAGAAGAGGAGAAGAGATTGGACATCCGTCGGATGCTGAAGCGTGGCAACATTTTCAGAGAGTATATCCAGATTTTGCATACGAGCCATGTAACGTGTGCCTCAGATTATGCACAGATGGTTTCAACCCGTTTGGAAGGCATGGGAGACAATATTCGTTGTGGCCGGTGATTTTTACTCCTTATAACATATCGCCGACTATGTGCATGCGTCGAGAGTTTCTTTTCCTCTATACTCGTTCCCGGTCAAGAGCATCCCAAAAGCTCACTTGATGTATTCTTGCAGCCATTGATACATGAGTTGCAAATGTTATGGCTGCCCGGTGTTGTAGCATATGATGTCTCATGCAAGGAAATTTTTTTGATGAGGGCTGCATTGATGTGGACCATTAGAGATTTTCCGGCTTATGGTATGTTATCAGGATGGACAACGCGTGGGAGGTTAGCATGTCCGTATTGTCAGGAAAAGACCAATGCATTCCAAATGAAGAATGGACGCAAATCCTGTTGGTTTGATTGTCATAGAATATTTCTACCGCATGATCATCCATATCGGTAAAACACTAAACTTTTACAAAGAAGAGGAAAGTGTTTGATGATCCTATTCTCCAAGATGATGGGTCGACTACCTTGGGCCTCTTAGAAGGATTTGGTGCATTAAGGAGTCGTGAATGTGGTGGGAATGGGAATGAGAATATATATGGAGCTGGTGTAGTCCACAACTGGCACTAGCAAAGCATTTTCTGGGATTTACCATATTGGAAGGACCAGTTACTAAGGCATAATCTTGATGTCATGCACATTGAGAAAAATTTCTTCGATAACATTATGAACACTGTTCTCAACGTGCAAGGGAAGACAAAAGATAATGTGAAGTCTAGGCTTGATTTGCCTGAAATTTGTGATCGGCCTGAACTTCATCTTCAGAAGAAAGGAAAATCGCCAATTCCAGCATATTGGGTAGACCCGAAGTCGAAGGAAGAGTTATTTATGTGGATTATGCTTCAAGTTAAATTTCCTGACGGTTACGCATCAAACTTGCGTAAATGTGTGGACACTGATGGAGGAAAGTTTATCGGAATGAAGAGTCATGATTTTCATGTGATGATGCAGCAGCTCCTACCATTTGCATTTGCTCATCTCCTTCCCCGGGATGTCCACAAAGCAATTGCAGCGGTCGGATCTTTTTTTAGGGATATATTCACCAGGTCACTCACTGTTGATGGGATCAGAAATCTGGAGCAAAACATTCCTAAAATCTTATGCAATCTGAAGAAGATATTTCCATCGTTTTTCTTCGATGTCATGGAGAATTTGCCTATTCATCTCCCGGGTGAAGCTAGACTTGGTGGTCCGGTACAATATCGGTGGATGTATCCTTTCGAGCGCTATATGTTCCACCTTAAAAAGAAAGTGAAGAATCCCGCAAAAGTGGAGGGTTCTATTGCCGCTCAATATAACAACGAAGAGACAGCGACCTTTGCTGGCTGATACTTCCCTTCGTCAGTACGCACAAGGAACAGGCGCCCAACTAGAAAAGATGATAGGGGAGAGAGGCAAATTTATCGGTCAGCTGTTCCTAACATTTTTCAACAAGTTGGGCGGTTAAATGGAGAAGTAGGAAAGCGGAAACTAACAACCCAAGAGCATACACATCTCCACAAGTATATTCTAACCAACTGCGAGGAAGTATTTGAATATGAGAGGTATATATGTTAGATTTGTGTTTTTTTATTGCACTTGGTTTATTTATTTCTAATATTTAAAGTTTTCGTAGGTTATATATGGAAGCTCTCCAGTTTCATCATCCAGAACTGAACGAAGCCCAACGTGAGGCTCGTAAACAAAGAGACTTTAGGCATTGGTTAACCTTTTATGTAAGAATTTGTATCTCAGATCTTATAAAACACTTGCGAAATTGTGTAATTTTATAACTTTGATTTGATGCTACTCTTAGGTCCGGGAGGAACTAAAAGCTGGACGCACACCAGATGAATGGTTAGTTGACATAATAGAGGGCATCCACTACACAACAAAGTCTTATCCGAGATATTGCACTAGGGGGTACGCATTTAAGGTGCATGTAGAAGGGTCAACTAGAATTACCGCCGATCACGGAGTTTCATCTGCATTTGGCGAAGTTGTCTACTACGGTATTCTCAAAGAAATACTAGAAGTAAAGTACATAGGGAAGCTTGGAATGCGATGTGTAGTTTTTCTATGCGGTCCAATTGCACTTGCCAAATTTTGGCGGTTAAGACAAAAAATTTCGTGGAATTAGGCGCCAAAATAACCTCTACCCAACTTCTTCTTCTCCATTTCTATGAAAATTCTCTCTCTCTCACCTCTCTCGATCCCGAGCTTCTCTCTATAACTCCGCCGGATTCTCGCCGTTAAAATCGATTTCCAACCGCCACCAACATCATGAACATGTAAGTTCTCCATTTAACCGATTGTTTTTTTTTAATTATCTTGTTTAGGTTGTATGAAATTAAGAAATGGTTGCATGTATTGCTTGAAAGGTAGTTTAGGTTGAGAATGCTTGATTGATCATTAGTTCTTAGGATTTTTGATTGTTTGGATATGAATTTTTTTTATTTCTAAGATTGTTTTGTTTGTCAATCCGATTTAAAACGTTTTGGAAAATGTTTTTAAACATTTTAGAACTTGTAAAACGCTTGAAATATGTTTAGGATCATGAAATTTATTTTTGGAATTTTTTAAAATTGGTTTTGAATTTTTAAACATTTTATCTTATAAAAACCATTTTCTAAATTTTTAAGAATTTTTAAAACATTTTAAAATATTTTTAAAAAGTTTTGGAAATATTTTTAAACATTTTAAAACTTGTAAAACGCTAAATATATTTTTGGAATTTTTTTTGAAAGTTGTTTTGGATTTTTAAACATTTTTTCTTATAAAAAAACGTTTTCTAAATTTTTAAGAATTTATAAAACATTTTGAAATATTTTAAAAATGTTTTAGAAATTTTTTAAGCGATTCAAATCATTTTTGAAATTTACTTTCAATTTTAAAACGTTTTAGAATTTTTTGGGAATTTTAAAACGTTTTTGAAATGTTTTTGGAATTTTAAAACTTTTTTTTGAAATTTTTTTAAAATTTTAACACATTTTAAAGTTTTTTTTGAATTTTATAAACGTTTGTGCAGTTTTAATTGAATTTAAAAATATTTTTTAATCATCTAAAAGATTTTTTTAAGTTTTTTTAAAAATATTTTTGTATGATTTATATATAGAATTGTGAATTTGAATTTTCGATCCCATGAACTAGAGAAGAATCCGTGACATCTGGGATCGATCGATCCCCAGTACTTTACCAAAGTAACCGGTATGCCGATTAGACCGACCGGTCTACGTGAAAATCAAGGTAAATCTTCTGTTGTCCTAAAAAAATACGCCAGAGTGTAACAAAAACACATCTCAGCGAGCAAGATACATATTCATTCATTATTCTCTCTGTTTTATACCTTTCAAGAGAGAAAACTCTTGAATAACTTAGAGCGAGAGAGATCTAATTACTTTTGAATAAGATTTAGGAGAAGAATTCATACTCTAACAATTGGAGAAGATTCTTGAACTCTTGTTTAATTCTTTCAATATGATTATGCATTTCTCATCTCTTTCTTGTGTTCTTATCTTCCTAGTTGGGTTTAGGGTTTTTAAATGAAATGATGAATCTGTGGATTTGGCATAGACAAGGTATTTATGGTTGTGTAAATTTCTGAAAGAAGATTAGCTACCATGTTTCAGATCTTAGGTAATTTAGCATAACGAAAGTTGGTAAAATACTGGAAAGAACAAAAATGAGCAGATTGTATTTAGCATGTGAAAGTAGATAAAGCAACTGTGAACTGATCAAACTTGTACACAAATTAATGCTTGACTTAACACTAGTGAAAGTTAGGCTGAAAGACAGTATGTTCGCTGCGAAAGTTAATAATCTAAGTTGTTTGTTTGAGTTCGAGAATGCGTTTGAATTGTACCTTAAATAATTGATTTGTCCACGATTCTAGATTTATGCAAAATACCTTAGACCCAATGCCTTTTTACTGTTTTACCTGTCGTTTTACTTTCATTACGTCACGACTACAATCAAACCATTTTTAATCATCTTAACTTTGCTTTTATTTACAAGAACCTTACTGCAACATTGGTCTATGTGGATTCGATCTTTTTATGTTAATATGATTTTTTTTGTGAACTTGCGGTATCCTATGTAAGTGGCCTGTATATCAAGTTTTTAGCGCCTATGCCGGAGATCATTTGGTTGCTTTTTCTAAGATAAAAATCTTAGTCTAAGATCCTAACTTGTACTTTCTGCTACTCATGTTGTTTCAAGAGTCTATGAACGAGTTTGTGGATCAAGAACAACCTAAGGAGAAAATTTATGTCGAAACATGTCACCATAGGTGATGAAATCGACGCGCAGGCTAGTATGTCCAGGCATGTAGCTGGTCTAAAAACTCTGCAACAACAAGTGCAACAACTGCAACAACATGTTCACGGGAAGGACCATGGCACTACAATTAGAGTTGCAAATACCCTACATGTTTTCATCCAATACCGGGAAAAAATATGTCCACCTTTCACATGAGAGAACTGTGAGATTAAAACCGAGATGCTCATTTTTATGAGCTCGGTTTGATTTCATGGTCTACCTACTTAAAACCACCACATAACACATAGAAGAGTTTTCACAATAGTGTAGTTTAGTAGGATCAGTCAGGATAGCTCTTGAGTAAGTCAAATGCAAGAAATTATGTTTCTCTTTGGCTGATGAAGGTTTGAAATGGCTGAAATCACTATCACTAACCACATGGAGCGAATGTAGAGCAGCTATCATGGATCGTTTCTACTCCCAAGTCAAAAACTTCATCTCTGAGAAAAAAGTTTCTCACATTCAAATAAACCCCAAAGGAACTGTTTCACGACGCATTGAGTAGATACAAAGAATATTGCAGAGAATGCCCACATCACGGGTTTACTGACGAGCTGATTCTGAGTACGTTTTATGATGGAGTGGATCGCGATCTCCAAATGTTACTAGACACTATGTGTAATGGAGATTTTGCAACAGACAATAAATAAGGAGCCTACAGGTTGATTCACAACCTAACTACTAGCTCCGAAAATATACAACCAGATATTGAGGTACTCAATAAATATGAGGAGGCATTGATTTAAGGAATGGGAAGACTCGAGGAACAAGGTGCCACATATGCAAAGCCAAGGCAAACTGATACGTCTCCTCAGAATATTGTCCAAGGAATCATAAAGATACTCTTATCATAGAAGGACGAGAGGAGCGGCCGATATCATTATTAGAGCGATTGATCCCTTCGTTGGTGCGACCAATGTCTCAATTCGAGCTAAAAAAAACTCGTCAACAACTCTTAATGAAACAGACAATCTGATGCAAAGAACCTATGATGTGTTGACCTCCTGTTTTGAAGTATATGGAACTTTGTTCAAACAAAAGATGAAGAAAACGATGGATTCAATCAAACCCTCAACAAGGCTTGAGTCCATCCCAATTAAGAATAGTGGAACATAGCCAGTATTTGATATGGAGGGGGAAGGAAGAAGATAACCAAGAGGTTGAAGAAGAGAAGGCGCATTAGGTTTTATACTGGCAGAGCGCATGTATGTGCCCAAGATACCTTATCCCACTCTACCAAAGAAAACGAGGAAAACATTGTAGGAAGCCAGATGCATTGAACTGCTGAAAGAAATCACGATGAAACTTCCCTCACAGATGTAATTCATATGCTGCCAGCATCGAGGAAGCATATCAAGGGGTTGTTAACTAACAACTGGATATAGAGGAAAGGTGATGATGGTCTTGAAGTACTGTAGCATTGTTCTTCAAAATAAGGTAGTGAAGGAGTTGGGAGATCCTGGGAAATTCGTTTTCTCCATGCAGATTGGAAAGATAACTTTTGCAAGCTCTCTATGTGACCTTGGTTCGAGCATGAACTTCATGTCATACTATGTGGCGCTTAGGCTTGGTTTACAGATTTCAAACCAACTTGAATCTCATCGGTTTTTTCTGATCAATCTGTTAAACTTCATGTGAGAGTCCTTGAAGATATATATGTAAGGAGTGGACAGTCGTTTGATCATGAAGACTTTTTAGTTCTTAAATTTGAAGAGAAACCTAAAGACCCGCTCATCCTAGGAAAGCCTTTCCTATGAACTGTTGGATCTATAATAGGTGCAAGAAAGGACATGATAGATCTCCACTTAGGAGACATTGTTCATGAAATTCTAGATGGACATGATGCTCAATAAACCTACGTTGGATGGTCAAACCTATAGGATTGACAATCCCGATGAAAAGTCAAAGGCTTGGGTTGATGATATTTTGGCCAAATATCCACTGGAACTTTCCTTGAGTAAAGCATAAAGCGAGTTTGGATACTTAGATGAGGATGCATCAAAATATTCAAAGATGTTGGACGCAAGTCAAAGCGTGGAAAGGATTGTAGCCTACCTTTGTTTGGATGAGGCTGAGAATAGAACTACCACGGCTGTTCACCCTGCGCCTCTTGATGACCCATGGAAAGAGCCATAGGCTCCTAAAAATTAATCTCAAACCACTCCATGATGGGATACGCGTTCCTAGGCCCTAACTCAACTTATCTTGTAATTGTCAATGCTAATATGAAAGACGTAGAGATCTCCTTACTGAAAAATAAAATTAGAAAATATTGAAAGGCCATAGGGTATTTTTTGGATGATATTTGTTGGGGTCAAAATCTCCATCGACGAAAACAATAACCGAAAACATGATTGGACACAGACGTTCATCATATTTTGTACGAACGGATCTTCGTACGGTCAGAATCTTATACGAAGCACTTAGTGCCGATGACTTTGTATGAATAACAGATTATACGAAAAGGTTCAAACGGATAACATTACATACAAAACAGACATAAATATTCACCAAAACATCCAAACGGACCGATCGGACAAACACATCTCTCAATAGAAGCTACGGATAGACGAAACATCCGAACAAGTAACTTCCAAGCTGAACCAGCTCAGATCCGAGTTAAATCAGCTCGAAATATCCGAGCTGAACCAGCTCAGATTTCCGAGCTGAACAGGCTCAGATTTCTGATCTGAACCAGCTCAGATCCGAACATCTCTCTTCTCCTTTTTTCCGAGCACAACCCATTCTTTGAGAAGTTCCGATATGAATGCATTCCTTGGAAACTTCCGAGCTGAATTTACTTCTCGAACTTTCCGAACAGATATTCCACTTAGATTGTATGATCAAACATTTTCCGATATCTCCTTCTTTGGATGCGACTGGCCGTAATCCATCTTCGGAAACATCGACTTATATGTTGCCGTTAAACTAAAATCGTCGTATAAAGTCAGACAAAATAATAATTTGGACTCAACCTACAAGATTCGTATTTCTAAGACTTTGAGCCGAATCAAGAAGTCTGACCATCCGTTTTCGGCCCATTCAACAAAATAGGTTAAGCCGCAGAGAGATAGTCGCCAAAAGAGGAGATAAACTAAAAGAAGGGAAGAACAGGATATCTCCGAGCAGAAGAGGAAAATCCAAGCTTAAAATGTAAATCTTAACATAAATGAAAACAAACGATAAAAGGAAGACTTTTGAATATCTTGCGGACGAAGATTCCGGAAGCCGACTTGCCAAAGCTATATAATGAGATGGAGTCCTACGACTTAGACATCTCGAAAAACCCTAGCATCTAGACTTAGCACTTAGCAGTTTTCTTAGCTTCTTTCGTTCTTTGTACTCTCTTTTCCGATCGGTTATCAATAAAATATCCTCCGGGTTCCTATTCCGTTGTGTTTACTCTTGAAACTTATGTTCCCTAAAATATTTGCTCTACAAGTTTTGACAGTGAGAGTTTCGACTCTCACAGTTTGGCGCCGTCTGTGGGGAAGAGAAGTTTCTAACACTTAAAAACCACCGATTAGGGGAGCCGAAGATATGGCCACCAACAAAGACAACAGCAGAAACGTTGCAGATCAAATACGTACCGCAACCAACAATATGATCATCAGAGGATCACAATATTGTCGAGACACGGTATCCTCGATTAAAGCTTACCAAGGGCGAGCTGAAACGAACATCCACAGGTCTGTTCCTTTTCAGTCTCTAAACGACGTAATAACGTTTGACGAGTACGAGACCGCAGAAATCGACCGACCGCACAATGATCCCCTCATCATCGAGCTGATCATAAGTGATCTTGACGTAGCAAGAATTTTGGTCGATACCAGGAGTTCCATGGATGTAATTTTCCCCGGCACTTTAAGAAGGATGAGCATTAGTTAATCCAAAGTGTCAAAAATCCTGAAACCCTTAACGGGATTTACAGGAGACACAACGATGACCCTCGGGACAATCAGACTTCCAGTACAAGCAGGAGGAATAACCAAGATCGTCGAGTTCTCAATAGCGGACGCTCCGGCAATCTACAACGTGATCATAGGGACTCCGTGGATAAACTCTATGAGAGCCGTTCCATCAACAAATCACCTTTGCTTGAAGTTTCCAACACCTAGCGGGATCACGATGATATGGGGGAATCAAGAACAATCTCTATCATATTTCATGACCGAACACAAACTCAGGAAGCCAACGGTCGAGATCCCTCGAAATGCAAAGCGACTGCGGACAGAGGAAAATCAAGGGGCTGTGGAAAAACCTAGAAAATCTGAGAAAAAACAAGAAGAAGAAGAAGACAAACCTTGCAAACCCGTGATATCAGTCTGCATAGACGATGATCATCCGGAACGATGCGTAGATGTCGTAGAAAACCTCGACGACTCAACCAGAAAGGGGATAGTTCTATGTCTTCAGGAAAACGTGAACAGCTTCGCCTGGTCCGCAGAAGACATGCCTATAATTAGCATGGACATCGCTTGTCACGAGCTGAATGTGGATCCAACAATCAAACCCGTAAGACAAAAGAGGAGGAAGCTAGGATCCGAACGAACCAAAGCAGTCAACGACGAAGTCGAAAGGTTACTTAAAGTCGGCTCAATCATCGAAGTCAAGTATCCAGATTGGCTCGCAAACCCCATGGTAGTGAAGAAGAAGAATGGGAAATGGAGGGTTTCCGTATTTCACGGATCTAAACAAGGCATATCCCAAGACATTTTCCCACTTCCACACATTGACCAACTAGTGGAGTTGACCGCGGGAAACAAACTACTCACATTCATGGATGCGTTTTCAGTCTACAATCAGATCTTGATGAACCCGGACGATCGAGACAAAGCCGATTTTGTCATAGACAGGGGGATTTATTGTTACAAGCACTACAAAAATTATCCATATTGATAGCACGGTTTTCCAAACTGCTATTGAAGATAAAATTTGGAATCTTTTTACTTTTAATAGCATTGATATAATGCTAAGATAGTTAACTAGTAAGCAGGAAACAAAATAGCATAATCCGCCAATACTTCAACTAAATTTTCGTAGACCGCCAAGTTTCCCTCTTTTATTTCCCCAATTTTTTTAAGTTTTGACTGAATATTCTATTTAACTCTTTTTTTTTATCTAACTTATGTTAAATAAAAAAAAAAATTATGTTCCAGATCTCCTTTTCTCTCGTCCTCTCTCTAGGACATCCCCATCACCACCTTCCTCCGCCTCTCCCCATCCCTCCTAAACAGCGACTTCTTCTGCTGTCACAGTTAATGCTCCAGGCAAAACCACCGTCCGCCGCGAAACCCTCCGATTCAGATTTTGGTTTCGAGTCTGTGACTGATTTCGAACTCTGAAACCAAACAGCCATCAATTTCTCTTAGAGAAGCAAGGATCTGTATGAATGTTAGTGCGTTTGCTATCTCTCCATTTGCCTAATAATCTCATCGATTTTCATTTCTTCGCCGTTTTTCTGTCACAAAATGCGTCGTCGTAGGAGGTAAGGGCTTCTACTCTTTCCTGGTTTTCAGATCTGTTTGATTTCATGACTTTGGGTCTATCGTGTTTTTGAACTTAACGACGGTGATGACAGTTGCGACATTGTTTTCCCTGGTGGAATCTCCATCCCTAATGTTTCAAAGTCTATAAAATGTGATAAAGAGGAGCGCATGCGCTTCAGGTCTGATGTTCTTTCTTTCCAACAGGTAAAAGTTTCCTTATTTGTACACCTGGGTTAAACTCTTACATAAAAGCCTGGACTTGTTGTCGGTTCATCAAGTATTGGTTGGTGTTGTTGTAGGTTTTGAGTAGATAAGAGCGTCATATCTTGAAACCTTTAGCTAGTTTCTTTTCACTCCTCTCAATAATGCTCCAGAGAGAGTATTTGCTACATAGCGTTTTGGATGGTTAGGTATTTACATTTTATTTCCTTGTCTTATGGTTTTCTAGATGACAGAGCAGTTCAACCAAGAACTATCTTTGGCTGGTAAAATCCCTTCAGGTCTCTTCAATGCCATGTTTGAATTCTCGGGCTGTTGGCAGAAAGATGCAGCCTATACTAAAAACCTTGCTTTTGATGGGATATTTATCTCGTTTTACACGGTTGCTTTGGACAAATCTCAAATGTTACTCCGTGAGCATGTAAAGCAGGCTGTCCCATCATCATGGGACCTTGCTGCATTGGCAAGGTGATGTAACGTTTTCCTCATAGTATTTTATTA
Organism: Orychophragmus violaceus; assembly: GCA_030180135.1. Classification (NCBI taxonomy): domain Eukaryota; kingdom Viridiplantae; phylum Streptophyta; class Magnoliopsida; order Brassicales; family Brassicaceae; genus Orychophragmus; species Orychophragmus violaceus. The sequence goes on from CM058239.1 coordinate 42,981,043, forward strand.
TTCAAGCTTGTATATATACATATATAAAGTTGATTGAAAGTTGCTTGCTTGCTGCAGTTTTTCTGTGAAATTGTTTGATTCTGTGGCAATGACATGCCAAAGAATCTATATTTAGATTTTTTATTTGATTGCAACCGTTATATAGATATTTATCCGGTTTGTGGGTTAGGCCTAGTTTCTTCGTATCTGGGTGAAGCTGTTTTTGGATGACTTGATGAGATGTACTTCTTACTTGTTAGTGGCATTGTTCCTTTAGTAGCAAGACTTTATTATTCAGAGGGATGGTTTTGTAGCTAACATTTGTCAGATGTTATTTTACCAGGTTTATAGATATTTATGGGACGCATATAATTGTTGGTATTAAAATGGGAGGGAAAGATGTGATTTATGCGAAACAGCAACACTCTTCGAAACTTCAACCTGATGATCTGCAGAAAAGGTTAAAGGAGGTGGCAGATAAGAGGTTTGTGGAAGCTAGCGGAGTACAGAATATGGCTTCAGATAGAATACATCCAAGTAGTAAGGTTTGTGTAACAGTTTTTACTTTTTGTTCCCCATTATCAAAACTATCTTATTTGACATCTAGAAGAATTTCTACTAACAATCTATCTTTGCAACTCTCCAGTCTGTAATTTATGTATTTTATCTCTTGTTGCAGGTGGAAATAAAGGAACAACGCCTGAGATTTGCAGATACCGTTTCGCTGGGCTCTTATGCAAATAAAGAGGTGGTTTCTGATCTGAAATATTTGAAAGTAATGCTCATCCATTTTGTTTGAGATGGTGTATGGGTGTTTTCTGCAATTATCCCATTATTCTCTGAAGTTTGTGTGTAATAGTTGATTTGTTTGTAGTTTGTGGATGTGCTTGGAGGATCGAAACAGAAGAGAAACCGTGATGGATTGGTTTGGGAGACTCAAATTTATGTTGTTTCACCATAGAATAGGATCCTCTTCAAGCACTGATTTTTTTGGTTGTGTTTTTGATATTGTGTAAACCTTAAAGGCTGTTTTTTAATCCAGAAACTCAATGTGTTTGTCTTCATGGCAGGAACCGCACCATAAGGCACACAGTTTGATGTATGTCAGTTCTCGACCAGAAGTTGAACGAAGTGTGAGTGTTCTTATTATACTTTCATCGCTTTTCACTCTTGTTGTTTTACTCATTCCACATGAGTGTTCTACTTGGTTGCTAAATTTTGTTGTATGGTTACAGTCTTGAGGGACAAGACGAGTTCTTCACCTCGTATGATGAGGTTCACGCAGCATTGATGCCATGGGTCTTCAAGATAATCTGCTCAGGTGTATTTACGCTTATGGTAAGCATAGAAGAACCCGAGAAAGCTTTGTTTTTTGGGGTGATTTTTGTCTCTCTCTCTCTCTCTCTCTCTCTCTCTCTCTCTCTTTTAAACCTCATCTCACGTGTGCTTTGGTGTCTGTCATGTAAAGGTTCTGAGAAGCCTTCTGCTATTCATCAAAGAGGAATCGTCCCAATCTGCAAAGGTCTCGATATGATCAAACAGAAGTTGGATTTTCTTATCCTTGGTTCTGATTTTATGATGTTGTTTGCATTAGTTATGATTTTATCATGTTTTGTAACAAGTGTAGATTATATATAAAATACTGTGTAAACATTTTTGGTTTATTAATAAAATATTTGAATATTTTTTATATATAAATCCAATATATACAAAAATATATAATAATATTAATAATAATATAATACGGCTCGGCTCGGCTCGAATTTAACTATAGCAAGAGAAACTATCGCTATCATAGATGCGAGATATTATAGCACATACCAAAGTTCTATCACATATGACCGACCTATTATAGCTGGGGCAGACATAGCAATTTCAAAAACGCTATTATAGTGAACAATATTATAGCACAGACAAAAGACGCTATCATATATGGCCGACCTATTATAGCTGGGGCAGAAATAGCATTTTCAAAAACGCTATCATATACATACGATGGCGTTTTTCGTGTGCTAAGAATAGAGATTTTTCTTGTAGTGAAGGTTATGCCCTTCTGCTTGAAGAACGCAGGAGCGACTTATCATCGGTTAGTGAACAAGATGTTCGCTGAACAACTCGGGAAAACTATGGAAGTTTATATAGACTACATGTTAGTTAAATTCCTCAAGGAAAAAGATCACATATAACATCTGAGGGAGTGTTTCGAGAAGATGAACAAGCATAACATGAATTTCAACCCGACCAATGCAGATTCAGAGTGGCATCTGGTGAGTTCCTTGGATATCTCGTTACCCACCGAGGCATCGAGGCAAACCCAAAACCAAAAAATGCCTTAATCCAAATGTCCTCGCCAACGACGAAAAGAGAAGTCCAGCGACTAATAGGACATGTAGCAGAACTAAACAGGTTTATCTCGCGATCAACGGATAAGTGTATACCGTTCTATGACACCTTGCGAGGCAACAAGACATTCAAATTGTCAGAAGCTTTCCAACAATTGAAGGAATATTTGGCGAACCCACCATTATTAGCAAAACCGATCGAAGGGGAACCTCTATTCCTATATACTGCGATATCATCTACCGCACTGAGTGGAGTTCTAATCAAGGAAGATCAAGGGGAACAAAAGCCAAATTTTTACGTCAGTCAAACACCGACAGACGCGGAAACTCGCTACCCTCAAATCAACAAATTAGCGCTGGCACTAGTGATGTCTACTCAGAAATTAAGGCCATTCTTCTAATCTCACTCGATCGTAGTCCTGACAACTTTTCCATTACGGACAATCCTTCATTCCTAAGCCAGTCTGGGAGTTTAAAGAAATGGGCGACAGAACTCGGTGAGTTCGTTATTGAATACCGATCTAGGACATGTGCAAAATCGCAAGTACTAGCGGATTTCCTGGTCGAATTGCCACAAGAAGGAGCGGAAGAACTAGCAGAAGATTTGGACTGGGTGCTGCACGTTGATGAATCGTCAAAGCAAGGTTCCAATGTAGGGATCTGCCTGACGTCACCAACCGGAGAAATTTTGGAACAATCCTTCTGCCTAACTTTCCATGCCTCGAACAACGAGGCAGAATATGAAGCTTTAATCGTCAGGTTAAGGTTAGTCCACGTCCACAGCGGCTCGTGCGGAAATCATTCCGGAGGAAGAGCACTGGCGATTAAGATCAAGCGTCATGAATATTTAGAAGTGGAGGTTATCCGGTCCGCTGGTGTCATGCGTCGAAGGCAAATAAGCAAGGCGAGTCATGGAAGAAGTCCACAACGGCTCGTGCGGAAATCATTCTGGAGGAAGAGCATTGGCGATTAAGATCAAGCGTCACAGATATTTTTGGCCGGCGAAGGTTAAGGACTGCGAGAATTTCTCTCAGAAATGTGAAAAATGCTAGCGACATGCTTTGACCATCCACCAACCAGCCGAACTACTGTCCTCAATCTCAGCACCTTATCCGTTGATGCGTTGGTCGAGGATATAGTAGGCCCACTTAACTAATCTAAACAGAAGTGATTCCTTCTCGTCCTAACGGACTATTTCTCAAAATGGGTTGAAGTTGAATCTTATGCCAACATCAAAGACGCCCAAGTCAAACATTTCGTATTGAAGAACATTATATGTCGACACGGAGTGCCATACGAGATGGTTACAGACAACGACTCACAATTCATTTCGACTCGCTTCGAAGCTTATTGCGAAAAATGGAAGATACAATTACAAAAATCAACGCCGCCATACCCCAAGGGAACGGGCAGGCCAAGCCGCCATGAAAACGGTCCTTGATGGGTTGAAAAAAGCGACTCAACGAAAAGAAGGGACGATGGGCTGAAGAGCTGGAAGGAGTCCTATGGTCGCACCGGACAACTCCTCGACGAGCAACATGCAACACACTATTCGCGCTTTTTTACGGATCAGAATGCGTGATCCCTACCAAAGTCGGAATCCCAGGAATATGTCGCAAATCGCTCCCTAGACACGAGGATTTGAATCATACGATGCTCCTTGATGAATTGGATCTAATCAACGAACGACGCGATCAAGCATGAGTCTGCATCCAGAACTACCAGCAAGCGACCTCGAGGTATTATAACTTGAACATCCGCAATAAGAGATTTTGAGAAGGAAATTTGGTCTTGCGGAAGGTATTTCAGAACACCGCCAAACGAAATGCGGGCAAACTGGGAGCCAACTGGGAAGGACCATATAAGATCACGAAAGTCGTTCGACCAGGGGCGTACGAGTTAACTAACATGGATGATGTCAAAGTTCCCAGAAGCTGGAACGCGATGCACTTAAAGAAATACTATCACTAAATCAAGACTTCTGACCATTTGAACTACGGGACGGCTTGATCCCCGAAAGGGGTATGTAGTGTTGGATCTCCTAGGATCTAGGGTTTGATATATTGAAATTTACCAACCTCGTTCTTACCTTGAACTGCCAGCGGAATGAATTGGTGAAGGAGATCAGTGAGCAACGCAGATGCCTTGCCTCTACCAGATACACACGCACACAAGCTGGAAATGGGATGCTAGTGCCGGATCTATGGGATCTCAGAGTTTCTGGTGTTTCTGCTTCTTCTGTCAAGAAAAAGTCGACCGCCATCGTTTTAGGTCGAGACTATCAAGTTTTATTCGACCTTCAACACACTTAACGGGCCAGACTTGTTTAAGTCATAATTTCGAAAAGCCCTTTCAAAACCCGAACTGTGTCGACCGACACACATGCTGTGTCTATCGACACAACACCATTTTCTCGATATTAATGTGTATCCAATACACATTAACATGATCATTACCATAATGATCATTCCCCTATCTTAGCTTCCAGTTTGCTTAGGTGTGTGACCCTATAGGATGATATAATACTGGCAGTAAGTCTACAACTTACAGATTGCAAGAGGCTTCTAGCAAAACATTGCAACCGCCCAGTATTATACGAATGTCTGATCTCGACACACAACTATCATCAAGAGTGAGTACAAGTGTGATTTCAGGACACTATCCCAACAATCTCCCACTTGTACTGGAATCATCAATTCCTATAATCCTTTTGTCTCTATATCTCGATTTGGCATAAGACAAGATTGGTGTCATCCTTATTAAGCCAACATCGTGTTTATCGAACTCCTGATCTTATATTGAACAATCCAAACAACTGAACTACAGTTCGTTTGAGTGCGGCTACACATTTTCTCAGTACAAAATCTTCGATAGGCCCTGAGATATTTATCTCCCGTTATTCAGGAGGGACAAATCCCTTCTTGTTCCATACCTATTTCAACGCACACTTCATGATATACCTGAACAGTGCCGTTAAGGTCGCCAGTTACGGGTCGACGTTTGACAAAGTCAAGGTGTACCAATTCATATGCAAGAAAGCATGATGAACTCAGGTCTGAGGACTATACTCTATAGTCATAATGAGAACCTCTTATGACACAGATATAACTATCTTGTAGACTTCTCATTAGCGGGTCATGTCCGATCATATGTTCACCAACATATATCTATGTGACTGACTGTGATACTCATATCATTGACTACATGAAACTTAGTCAACAGTCACCTCACAATCTAGTCTCTCGCGGTTGTCAGTGTCCCACTTTGACAACCTCGACTAGAGACATAACATAATCTATGTCATCTATGACTTATAGGGTTTCATGATCAAGTCCTCAACTTGATGACCTATAATATGACATAAACTTATTTTGGGACCATTATTTAGATCACAATAAATAATGCTGAAATCAAATTTCATTAAACATATCCATCAGAATGTTTTACAAGAGCATCTTATTATAACTAAAATAAAACTAAAACTCCCACTAGAATCAAGATTACATCTTAAGATCTCTAATGCCTACAGCAGTCGTATGACTCTCATGCTTAGGCCTTGGGAGTGACTTAGTTAGAGGATCAGCGACATTCTCGTCCGTCGGAACTCGGCTGATCTTCACATCACTTCTATTGACGATATCACGAACCAGGTGATATCTCCTCTCTACGTGTTTGGACTTCTGGTGTGACCTGGGTTCTTTCGCCTGAGCAATGGCTCCGTTGTTATCACAAAACAAAGTCACTGGCTCCAAGATACTAGGAACCACACCAACTTCAGTCATGAACTTCTTGATCCAAACAGCTTCCTTTGCCGCTTCTGAAGCAGCAACATATTCAGCTTCCGTCGTGGAATCAGCTACGGTATTCTGCTTAGAGCTCTTCCAGCTCACTGCACCGCCATTTAGACAGAAGACATATCCAGACTGTGATCGGAAATCGTCTCCGTCCGTCTGAAAACTCGCATCAGTGAATCCATTCACTACAAGCTCTTCACTTCCTCCATACACTAGGAATTTATCCTTAGTATGTCTCAAATACTTGAGAATATTCTTGACAGCTGTCCAGTGAACTTCACCTGGATCAGATTGGTATCTACTCGTCATGCTTAACACGTAAGCTACATCTGGACGAGTGCAGAGCATGGCATACATAATAGATCCTATTGCAGAAGCATAAGGAATCCTATTCATGCGCTCCCGCTCAGCATGTGTTACCGGACACTGCTTCTTGCTGAGACCAATGCCATGAGACATCGGTATGAAGCCCTTCTTGGAATCATGCATTCTGAATCTGTGCAACACCTTATCAATATAAGTGTCTTGGCACAATCCAATCAGCCTATTCACTCTATCTCTGTAGATTCTGATTCCAAGAATGTACGCGGCTTCTCCCATGTCTTTCATGGAAAAACAACTTCCGAGCCAAGTCTTAACAGACTGAAGCAACGGAACGTCATTACCGAGGAGGAGTATGTCATCGACATACAGTACAAGAAACGCAATTCTGCTCCCACTAGTCTTCTTGTAAACACATGGTTCCTCTTCGTTCTTGATGAAACCAAATTGTTTTACTGCTTCATCAAAACGAAGATTCCAACTCCGTGATGCTTGCTTCAATCCATAAATGGATTTATGAAGCTTGCATACCTTCCCAGCGTTCTTAGGATCAACAAAACCTTCAGGCTGTGTCATATACACATCCTCTTCCAGAATACCATTCAGGAATGCGGTTTTGACATCCATCTGCCAAATCTTATAGTCATAATGAGCGGCAATTGCTAGAAGAATCCGAATGGATTTAAGCATAGCGACCGGGGAATAGGTTTCATCATAGTCAATACCATGAATTTGCTTGAAACCTTTAGCCACCAACCTCGCTTTGTAAATTTGCACATTTCCATCCACGTCAATCTTCTTCTTTAAAATCCATTTACACTCAATGGCTTTTGCACAATTAGGTAAATCGACCAAGGGCCATACTTGGTTTTCTGACATGGATCCCATTTCAGATTTAGAGGCTCCAAGCCACTTTTCGGAGTCCGGGCCCATCATTGCTTCCGCGAAGGTCGCTGGTTCGTCACTATCAATGATCATAAGATCATTGGAATTGGTCACGAGAAATCCATAGTATCTCTCGGGTTCGTGACGGATCCTTCCGGATCTGCGAACTTCAGGCTCCACAGGCGCCGGTTTCACAGAACTTTGTGGATCCAACTGCTGCTCTTCCTCAGCAGGTTGAGCAATCTCCTGTGCATCTCGAATTTCTTCAAGATGTACTTTACTCCCACTATTTTTCTTAGAGAGAAACTCCCTCTCAAGAAAAGAACAGTCCCGAGCAACAAATACTTTGTTCTCAGATTGGTTGTAAAAGTAGTATGCCTTGGTTTCCCTAGGATAACCAACGAAGTAGCATTTATCTGATTTGGGTGTGAGCTTGTCAGAGATTAAACGTTTGACATAAGCCTCACGACCCCAAATCTTCAGGAATGCAGACTAGGGATGTTCCCAGTCCACAATTCATGTGGTGTCTTTTCCACTGATTTAGATGGCACCCTATTTAGTGTAAACGCAGACGTTTCTAGAGCGTATCCCCAAAAGGATAATGGAAGATTTGAATGGCTCATCATAGACCGAACCATATCCAATAAGGTTCGATTCCTCCTCTCTGACACTCCATTCCATTGGGGTGTTCCAGGAGGAGTGAGTTGTGAAACAATTCCACACTCGCTCAGATAGTCGCTGAACTCTTGACTCAAGTATTCTCCTCCGCGATCCGATCGCAGAGCTTTAATACTTTTGCCAAGTTGGTTCTGTAATTCATTCTTGAATTCCTTGAATCAATCAAAGGATTCTGACTTGTGTCTCATCAAATTGACATAGCCATACCTACTGAAGTCATCGGTGAAGGTAATGAAATACTTGTAATTTCCTCTGGCAACAGTGCTCATCGGCCCACATACATCAGTATGAACAAGGCCCAATAAGCCACTGGCCCTTTCATTTGGTTTGTTGAAAGGGGCTCTAGCCATTTTGCCCATCAAACAAGATTCGCATTTCTCACATGATTCAAAATCAAATGAGCCCAGAAGCCCACTACGATGGAGTTTCTGAATGTGTTTCTCATTGATATGGCCCAAACGACAATGCCATAAGAAAGTCGGGTTTTCGTCATTTGACTTAAACCGCTTTGTATTTATGTTAAAGACAGGCATTTCTTGGTTTAAAACATATAACCCATTATCTAATGGGGCACTACCATAATACGTACCATCACGATTAAAAGAACAAACTTTATTCTTAACAGCAAAATCAAAACCTTCCAAATCCAAAACGGAAACTGAAATTATATTTCTGCTAATCGCAGGTACAAACTAGCAATTATTCAAAGCTAAAACCATGCCCAAAGGTAAGGACAAATCGTAAGTGCCTACGGCCAGTGCAGCAACCTTAGCTCCATTACCGACCCGTAGCTCCACTTGTCCTTTCTTTAGCGTTCTACTGTTTCTTAGTGCCTGCATATCAGTACAAATATGAGCACCGCAGCCGGTATCCAATACCCACGAAGTAGAACTAGAAGACATAACATTAAGTTCGATAACATAAATACCTGAGTCAGACGCATCATACGTCTTCTTCAGCTTCTTGTAATCTTCCATGAACTTCTTGCAGTCTCTCTTCCAATGCCCTAAATGTTTGCAGTAGTTGCATTTATCCTCAGGAGAAGGCCCGGATTTGGGCTTCGGCTTGGGCTTGTCCTGACTCTCAGTCTGGACAACTTGGGCCTTTCCCTTATCCTTCTTAGGTTTCTTAAACCTTTTACCCCCTTGTACCATCAGTACACTGGGAGTTGCCTTCTTGAGATTCGGCTCTGCTGTCTTCAGCATGCCGTGCAACTCAGTCAATGTCTTAGTCATGTTTTTCATGTTGTAGTTCATGATGAACTGATCAAAACATGACGGCAAAGACTGCAGAATCATGTCAGTGGCTAGCTCCTGGCTAATGGCACAGTCCAGTTTCCCCAGGTTATCAATGTAACCCATCATTTTAAGGACATGAGGACTTACTGGACTATCCTTATCCAGCTTGCAATCCATGAGAGATTTAACCGTCTGGTATCTCTCTGTGCGAGTTTGCTCCTGAAACAAAGCTTTCAGGCTGTTAATCATCTCAATGGGTGACATCACGTTCTCATATTGCTTCTGCAGCTCAGAGTTCATAGTCACCAGCATTAGACAATTAACATCTTTGACATCAGCTGAATGCTTATCCCAAGCATTCTTTTTTGTCTGCGGGGCATTGGAACGTGGCCTCTCAGGGAGAACTCTTTCAAGGACATATTCCTTGTTCTCCTGCCTGAGAACTATTCTCATGTTCCGATACCATTCCAAGAAATTAGATCCATTTAACTTGTTCTTCTCAAGGACGGATCTTAGTGAGAAAGTGTTGATGTGAGTTGAGAAAGACATAGCTGTAATTAAAAGAGGTAGAGGCTTTAGTTATAATGCTCAAGGAAATGAGAATTCTTATCTAATAGGAAAACTCGCATTGTATTCAAAACTATGTTTCCTCAGATGAATACAATGAGCCAAGATCCATACTTCACCAAAATCTGAGTGGGCGACTCGCCATTACCCAAACTTCAGTTATCTAGGTAAGCAAATCATTTCTAATTGTACCCAGTACAACTCTTGGTCGCAGATGAGACAAACTATGTCTAATCCACTCTGATGTCTCTGGGCCCAGAACTTCTGATAGCCCAGTCAAGTGAAACCAATCTCTTCTGTCTTGTGATCACTGACAGTCGCACTGCAAGTCTATCAATGACCACCTGCCTTACTCATGTTGTTGTGGATACCAAGGACTCCAAGGCTATCCAACAAACAAAACGAGTCTTGACAGTAGACAAGATCGGGCAAGATATCAAGATCACTTGATATTTAGTTGAGGAAAAGAGCTATTTGATCTTGATGTATATCCAATATACATCCAAGAAGTTATTAATTTAATTAAAACATTCAGTTTTATTAAGTTTAGGTTCATCTAGAACTTTAGGATTAAATTTGGTCTGGTATATGCAAATTTATGGTCCAACCAGTAATTCTGCGAATGGTGTGTCGATCGACGCCAACCATTGGCATCGGTCGACACAACCCAATTTAAACCGGTCTTCGATAACCGGTCAAACCGGATCGAATTTCCTTAACCGATAAAATTTAATTGAACCGGTTCGGTTTAACGGTCCATGTCGATCGTCACACAACTCTGTGTCGATCGACATTACCAAAACAGAACCAAATTGGTTAATTAAAATTAACCGAGCGAGATAACCGGTTCAATCCAATTGAACCGATCTATCTAATCGCATTGCCTGTGTCGACCGACACACCCAATGTATCGATCGACACAGCAGGAAAACGGGTACTCGATCTCAGATCGAAACCCTAAAAATTATTTACGAGTTTTCGCTCTGTGTCGACCGACACACGCTTTGTGTCGATCGACACTCTGCGACAAACCCTAAAAAAATTTATGCGTTTTCGCGGCGTGTCGACCGACACAAGCTTAGTGTCGATCGACACAGTGCGATTTTAACAGTTCATCGTTTTTCAACAGGAACAAAATCCGAGATTAAAACCTTGAAAACACGATTTGGCAAGCAATATTCAATTCAACAACATCAGTTTTCGAATTAATTGCATCAGATTCAATAGTCTAAACCCTAACATGCTCTGATACCACTGTTGGATCTCCTAGGATCTAGGGTTTGATATATTGAAATTTACCAACCTCGTTCTTACCTTGAACTGGCAGCGGAATGAATTGGTGAACGAGATCAGTGAGCAACGCAGATGCCTTGCCTCTACCAGATACATACACACACAATCTGGAAACGGGATGCTAGTGCCGGATCTATGGGATCTCAGAGTTTCTGGTGTTTCTGCTTCTTCTGTCAAGAAAAAGTCGACCGCTATCGTTTTAGGTCGAGACTATCAAGTTTTATTCGACCTTCAACACACTTAACAGGCCAGACTTGTTTAAGTCATAATTTCGAAAAGCCCTTTCGAAACCCGAATTGTGTCGACCGACACACATGCTGTGTCGATCGACACAACACCATTTTCTCGATATTAATGTGTATCCAATACACATTAACATGATCATTACCATAATGATCATTCCCATATCTTAGCTTCCAGTTTGCTTAGGTGTGTGACCCTATAGGATCATATAATACTGGCAGTAAGTCTACAACTTACAGATTGCAAGAGGCTTCTAGCAAAACATTGCAACCGCCCAGTATTATACGAATGTCTGATCTCGACACACAACTATCATCAAGAGTGAGTACAAGTGTGATTTCAGGACACTATCCCAACATGTAGGCTGCAGATCTTCCGACTATTTCAGCTGTCCCCCCTCTCAAAAAAGGGGGGAGTGGGTTCGTATATATCTATACTTCCAATCGGAATCAGAAACTTTCAAAACAATTTTCGGGGTCGTAAGAAGCTTCTCGAACAAAGTTGCTCGGAAACAGTCGGACACACAAGACCGTCCACACATCAGATCAAAAACTTTGAGCATGCTTGTACCGCCCCCTTCCCGTTTTCCGCTGACCGACGAGCTGACCGGCCAACAATCAAACAAGAACATGACTGATCGAACCCGAACAGTCAAACGAGAAGAGTTTGTCACAATACGAAAGTCAGAGACAGTCCGGTTTGAGACAAAAGCTAGAACCAAACCACCTTTAACTCCGTTTACCTTGTTTACACGATACGAGGCTTTTCAACCCGTACCGCTTCCACGAGTTGTATTCGGTTCGGACTAAACCGTATATCAGAGAATTATTTCGTTTTTATTACCTTAAAAATATAAATCTTATTCATAACAATATACGGTCTAATACAAATCATTTAGCGGGATCCCAACAAAATCTGAAAACCAAAAATAAGTCAAATGCGTAACAACCGATACCCAATGCCAACCCGAGACCACTCCGAGTGTCCTACGCGTCCGCCGAGCTACGCCAAACCTGAAAAATACAAAAGAGTCTAATGAGCAATCTAAGATTACCCATTGAGACGGCTCCCAACTAAAGGCTGCTAATAATTTAATAATCCCCCCAAACCCAAAATAACAATCAAGTACAAATAGCTGGTCACATGCTACCAAGACGTGACGAGCTCCACAACACACAAGCATTCGAATAACACTGTGGCATATGCTCTCGATTAAACTCGATCTATCTATCGCATCTCTAACGCAATCTCCACACAATGGGCCCCAAATGTGAACTTGGTAACTTCCACGGAAACACTTAACTACCCCACGGTAAGTAAAACCTCCCACAACTCCTAGACGAAAACACGAAGTCCAACGACTAGGACACCGTTCTCTGTCCATCGATACGCGGTGACTCGGGTTATCCCTAGATAACCAAAGCTTCCATGCAGTCCGGCCCTTGGACGCGACACCATATTCTCCGGTCCACAGACCTACCTGCGTCACTCAGTAGGTTAACACCATAACCAGAATCACTTCCCGAAGGCACGTGTCCGATCAGGTACTTACCCAAGGATCCAATCGGGTCAGAAGTACCGGAACGCCATCTCTAGACTTGCGGAATCTAACGCACCCTATAGAGTCTTAATAACAGAAATGTAAACCAGAAGCTCACTGGGACTCTATCACGCAATACCAACAAGGTCAAATAGAACTACCATCTCAATCTCCAGTCTATCCCGCAAGTCATATCTCCAATCTCCACATCACCCGACCTTAATCAGACTTACCCGGTCCCGCACCATAGTAAGTGTAATGACCCTGCCGAGAGCTAAGTACGACCAAAACGTCAACGACTAGGAAGCGCGGGAAGAATGATGTGAAACTTCTCTGGGAGAAACAATTACAGGTTGGGTCAAGAAAAAAATCAGAACGGACGAGGAAATCAGAAGACAGCTCACAAGCACCTCCGAGAAGACCGACGATACAAACGGGGGAGGAAGCTAAAAATCCCGAAATGACTTGGAACGACCCTGAATTAATTCAAGACTCAAGATGTAATGTACAATGATATTTGGTCACAATAAAATCCAGTTGGCCTGAGAAGAAACGAAGATATAACACAACAGCCTTAAAACGGCCCGTACGGCTAAGCAATGTGAATCGGTAAGGACCAATATGCGGACAATGCTCCAGCAGATCAGCCATGTCAACCTGAGAACCTTGGGAAGAGGATAAGGTCATTATCATACCGTGTTCCTCACTCCCATTGGCCACCAGAATTCGTTCTTATCCAAACAAAATGGCTGATTTTTGTTTACCGATTTTTCTCCTACAAAAACCAAGCTGGTGAAGGAATGGCATGATCCCATTGGACCAGAAGCATGCCGACCTGAAATGGAACTGAGTGCCCTCATTTTATTGGTTTAGCTTCCCAAAGCTGGAGGAGAAATTCCATACTTCCATTGGACCAAAATCTGATCGGTTTCGTGTTATCGTCGGATTGGTCGGAAATTCCCGAAGCTGGAGGAGAAGTGTTTCGACCTCATTGTACCATTATCCCTACCTGCCAGGCTGTGAAATCTGTGCCGTATTCTGATTGGTTGCATAGCTCATCATTACCAGCAAAGAAACGTGCCCTCTTCCCTTTGGTCGAGCTTACCCCCGATCAAAGTAACCTAACCCCTATAAATAGAACGACCCCCTGCTCTCATTTTGACTCATCCACTCTTAGATCATAGTAAACTCTAGAAAAATAAAGAGTAAGAAGTAGAAAGAAGGGAAAGAAAGTAGGACGAGAGGAAGTACCCGATAAGCGAGAAAACCCGAGTCTAGAAAACCATCCGCCGAAAGCCCTGTGAGTTATGGTTATGTGTGATTGCTTGCTAGGAATGCATGATAGATTTTGTGATCTATGTTTAAATTTTTTATTTATGTTTATGCTTATTATTATTTGCATTATGTGTTGCTTGATTATCTATTGTTACGTTTATGTTGTTTCGGTTGAGGTTTTCCTTATCTTACACTGAATTTTGGTAAGTAAATTCATGCTTGAGAGGGTACCTCGTGTTTTATAATTAATATGGATAAGGTGGAAGGTAACGGTTTGATCTTTCCTTTTGCTACCTCACTCTAGCGAAGGACCGTGTAGGTGAGAAGACTCGGGGAGACGGGATTGCATCCTAGGGCCGAGTTCTATTCGACGGGATAGTTGGGATAGCCGTGGTAGACGGAACCCCGCTGAGTTGTTACCGTGGGGATAGGTCTCGGATGGTGAATTTCTATGCTCATGTGCCTTGGTGTCTATGACATAGGTGTTCACATTTGGAAGAAAAGATTGAATGCGGGAGACTTAGGATGGGGTGTTAATGTTATTATTGTTTAAGCTTTGTATAATTCTATGCTCTAATTGATTGTTGCTTGATGTGTGTTATTTTGGGTTTTGGGGGGAATATATTGCATGTTAGGGGAGATATAACTCATTGAGAGAGTAGCGCTCATCCCTCACTCTCTTTTGCAGGAAACCAGTAGTCGGAAAAAACATTAGCGGGGAAGCAAGGAACGTTAGGCCAGCCAGTGGTGTTTTTTGTTGTCTTTGTAAAATCATATGTTTCCGGTTATGTATGATATTTTGGGGGCTCTTAGGCCCGAAATGAAGAAACCTTTAAGGACTCTTTTGTATGTTTTGAAAACCAGTATATAAATAAAGAAGGGTTTTATATCTTGACTGGGTTTCCTCTGATATTAGCTTCGTCCGAGCTAACACAACTCTCAAACCTTCGTACGGGTTGAAAAGCCTTATGCTTAGGTTGAGAGGTAAGGAACCTTGGGAGGTTAGATCATAGTATGGTCTTGCCCATTGCTTGAATCAGATCACCCTCTGTTGTCAATTGTGGCAAGTCTGGTTCTTAATCTTATAGATCGAATCAGGGGTGTTACAGTAAGTCTTTACCAGTACAGTCTACTCGGCCTAATACTGAGGTAGATAAACAATCAAGCAATCAACAGTCTACTCGGCCCAACACTGAAGTAGATACATAATCACACAAACAATCAATAATCACAACACCACACAAACAGTTATTTAGGTTTATTAGTCTTTTCATATGTCCTTAACCTTTACTCATTCAATCATTAACCTTTACTCATTCAATCCGCTGCCTTGGAATTAGTGGATTACTAATCCCGTAGACGGCCTATCATTTACACCACTTCTTTTACTTATCCCTTCCTAAGTATCTTTTAATAAGTCATCGATCTGTCGGTTTAGAGTTAGTAAGATTACTAACTCCCCGACATCTCATTATTCATTAACTTCCATTCATTAGCCTTAACCCAAGTAATTAACTCACCTTGTTATTTTATTCTAAGTGTGTTATGTCTTTTAACCGTATTTTAATCAACTCATAATTTTCCGTATATAGATTCCTTTAGGTACGTTCTTATATACTTATATATGCATATATGTTCTAGCATGCCGTTTTATATGTATGCATCACCCAATCAAGCAAGCAACGAACTATCAATCAATTAATGCAACATCCAATCAAGCAATCAACGAACTATCAACGATTACGGATATGAGTTAACTAGCATGCATCTATTAACTTAATCATTTAATTAATTAACCGAGTTATTAATCAACCTAGCCGTTCTAACCAATTCAATCAATCGGGTATGCAACCTAAACTACGATTATCAATTCCGGATCTATATGATTCTAACTAAATGCATCACACAATTTAGCCGACTCACTATGACGATGGACGGACGGATTGACGGAACTAGCGGAACAACGAGACCCGACACGAACCCGAAGCTAACCCGAACCTTCCCCGAACCGTTGCTTTGAACCGACCTTGACCCGCACTTGACCTTAGTGATTCTGATCGAGCCTCCAGACCATCCTCATCTTCTCTCTTCTTCTTTTCTCTCTCCTCTGATTCTCTCTCTCCTCTGGTTCTCTCTCTTCTTCTTCTCTCATGCTTCATCTTCTCTCTCTCTTCTTCTTCTTCAAGCTTCATCTTCTCTCTCTCTCTTCTTAATGCTTCTTCTCTCTTTCTTCTTCTTCTTCACGCCTCTCTCTTCTTCTTCCTCTCCTCTCTCTTCTTCTTCTTCATCCGGTCTTCTTCTTCTTCCTCCTCTGGCTTCTTCTTCCGGCTCCTCGGCTTCTCCTTCTCCTTCTCCTTCTTCTTTCTCTCTTCTTTACTTCTCTTTGCTTTGAGAGTATTTTGTGTGAAGAATGAGAGGTGTGGAGGCCTCTTTTTATAGCAAAAGTGGAGTGATCTCCACCCTCCATTTGTCTCCTATCTTCTCCCATATTGTGCCACACCTTCTCACCAGGTGTTGGCCAGAAAAACCTCATTTTAACATCCGTATTACACCTGTAGATCTCATCTAAAATCCCCTTGGGATTGGGCCAATAAATTTTGTAGATTCATTGTACCCACAAGGCATCTTCTTTTCTCTTGCAGGATTTCCGTGGACCAAGCCTCTTAATGGGATTGAATTAGGTCCAAAATAACTTCATCTATCAGATCTGATCAGCCTGAATCAATCCCAAACTCCCTTGATTATATTTTGAAATTTTAGTTCTTAATTACCTTTTAATGACCAAAACTTCATAACTTAATCTAGGTGTCAAATATTGCTGAAATCCTTTTAACCATAGCTTATACATATTTTATTAGAGCTGTGGTCAAAATTTCATAATTTTTGGTGGACTTTAGAGGCATTTCCGTCTTTTCGTGGTTTTGTCGGTTTCCATTCCCGACAGCCCGTTAAAAAATATTTAGAACCACGTATCCTCTGAAATAAATCCTCCAGGATTCTTTTTAAAATATTAGACTTCTTTAGAAGCATTTATAAATTCGCTTCAACTCAATCGAACACCGGTAGCTCCCATTATGAATTTTACAAGTTTTGTCGGTTCTATCGGTTTCCTTTCCCGATAGTCCGAAAAACTCATCTACGGTCCGTTTCCACCATTCTTAGTCTTCTAAATGTTTTTATTACTTAAAAGAATAACATTTGGCCCGTCTCAGCTTCGAGCTCATATTTTGGTAAAATTACCAAAATGCCCCTTAACTTCTCAAAATTACCCAAATGCCCTTCGTTGACTTTTCTGCTGCCCGTTGACCATTTCTTGATACAGGGTATTACAATGCTAGCTCGGAAATTCGAGTGGATCAGCTCGGCAATACCAAGCGAACCGAGCAGGTCAGCTCGGAAAATCCGGGCAAGCAGCTTGGGATTTTCGTTCAAACCAAGCAAACCAAGCAAACCAGCTCGGAAATCTATGAGCAAACCAGCTCAGAAATCTCGGAGTAAACCAGCTCGGAATTTCCGAGCAAAACACCGCTCTCAAACGAAAAGTGTCCGACTAGATTCAAAATTTACTCAGGCAACTTTTGTAATTTTCAACTCGCAAGACCGACTCGTTCAAGGACGACGGATCATAACCACATGCACGAGGTATCCGAAAAAGTTTAACTCCCCAACCAAACGCTTGGATTTGTCCGGTAACAAGAAATAAACATATTCTCATTTTTATTTAATTTATTTCGCTTCAATCGAAATTAGAATATCAACCTCGTAACTTAGAATCCAATTACTATCACGTCATACCTAGTCGAGTGCATGCTTTCATGATTGTTAGGAATAGTTTATCTCGTCTGATGACGGCCGCAGCAGGCAAACACATACATCATTTACGAATATTAGCCAACATGTCCTATATGGATTGAGACTATATACATCCAACAAACGGATAAAAGCGAGCTATATCAATTTTAAATACCGCCAAGGTATGTTTATTATCGGCGAAGGGAACATAAGTCGAGCAAACCCCCGCACCAGTATTACAGTCGATAGTAGACCCCAAAAATCCAGTATGACATTACTCAGCACACTGGTAAATGACGTTATAGCCAAGTATATCTTGGTCTGATATTTCGAAAGGTATGTCCTGCAGATATCAGCTCACTTTCGATAAAAGGAAGCTGAAAGACGAAAGTCTCACAGAAATACGGAATCGAAAGTTCAAACCCAGTAAAACATAACACGCTGGTCTCGACAATGTCATTATTGAGTACACTACCGACGGCGGGAAGATAAGACGGGAAACCCCCGCACTAGTAACGAAATCAACAGTAAAACTCTGAAACCCAGTAAAACGCTTCCGAGCACACTGGGATAACAATTACAAGTCCGCAAGAAGAGTATGTCTCACTAATCTTCGGACTTAATTTTGAAACCCAATAAAATGCTTCCGAGCACATTGGTCTAATCATTACAAGTCTGCAAGAAGAGTACGTCTCGCCAATCTTAGGACTTAATATCGAAACATAGTAAAACGCTTCCGAGCACACTAATCTAATCACTACAAGTCCGCAAGAAGAGTACGTCTTTTCAATCTTCGGACTTAATTTCGAAACCCAGTAAAACGCTTTCGAGCACACTGGTTTAACCATTACAAGTCCGTAAGAAGAGTACGTCTCGCCAAATCTTCGGACTTAATTTCGAAACCCAGTAAGAAGCTTCCGAGCACACTGGTCTAATCATTACAAGTCCACAATAAGATAAGTCTCGCCAAATCTTCGGACTTAAACCCAGTAAGACGCTTCCGAGCACATTGGTCTAACTCAATATAAATACGTTGGAGGCTCACGTCCTGCTAACCTTCGGACTTGACCCCGAATAATAGAAAACGCTCCTAAGCACACTCATCTCGAAGCCGGAATGTAAGGAGCAATCCTCCCTCGGACGGAACCCGCTCGCTCTCCCACAAACCCAGCATATTTGAAAATCCGAGCGACCCAGCTCGAAAATTCTAAGATAAAGCTCAGAAATCCCGAACTGACCAACTCGAAAAGTCCAAGATGAAACTCGGAAAGTCCGAGATGAAGCTCGGAAATTCCGAGATAAAACTCGGAGGCTCCAAAATCGATCAACTCATAAATTCTGAACTAACCGCCTCAAATCTTCCAGGCCAACTATCTCGGATTTTTTGAGCTAATCCAAGTTTGTTTTCTGAATAAAGTTGTTGAATATATCTAAGCATTTAATATACGACACACCACTTACACTTAATCAAAACAAAATGCGACAGTTGAGAACCAGCCATAGGTTCTAAAAGTAACCAGAATATGGTCTCGAAAGCTAAAAACAAAAGCATTTTATTTAAAGCGAATGGTCATCGAACGGAATTACCAACCATTCCGGAAAGAGAAACAACATTCAAGTAATGACACAGACGAACTCGATTCTCAAAGGTAAGAGCCATTGGATACGCAGGCCGATTCTGCATCGTCAACAAGGAAACTGTCCCATTGCAACGGTCCGCCGAAATCTCCCGAGAAAGGAGAAAAGTTGAAAAAATTCTCCTCCTTGGCCATCAATCTATCGTATTCAGGGATGTCGCTCGCAATAAGCTCCGCCTTCATGCTCGTGAGCTGCTCCTCCTCAACCTCGAAAAATGGAGGATCCTACGCCTTCAGCGCGGCAATCATTTCAAGGTTGTTGTTCGTTTCGATAAATTCACAAGGCCTTTTCTTGGCCGCGTGCAGCTTGGAGAAGATACCGCGAAGTTTCTTGAAATGGGACAAGAACTTATCAAACATCCCTTTCCTCCCTTTCTTGGTCGCCTCTTTCATGGAAACCTTGCGGGAAGATTTCTACTCCCCAAGCTTCAGTCTCAGGTTTTCGGTTGCGGCAAGGACTTCCACCCTTTCAGCATCAACGGAACGATGCACCACATCAAACTCAGCCACTTGACTTTCATACGAAGCTTTTAACTCGGAAAGAGAGCGCTCCAATGGCTAGTTGTCAGCAAGATGTTTATGAAACAAGGCCTGAGATCCACAGATTTCTCTCTCGGACTCAACAGCTTGCTTATTCACCGACGCCCACGCCTAAAAAGAGAAAAGAGTCAGTAGACGAACCATCTAAATCAAAGAGAGCAGACATCTACTTTAATTTACCCTTAAGAAATCTTGGCCTGCTTGAATAAGAGAACCACCGCAGGTCATGTCCACATACTGGACAGGGACATCAACCGCGTGCCACACTCTCGAGCAAAACCTCGCAACCTCTAAGGCATTGTCATAATCGGGACCTTTGGAACTCGGACCGCTCGGGGTAGATTTCGGGGTAGATCGAGGGACTTCAGCATCACGTGCCCTCCTTATCCTCTTCTTTCTCATCTCGGGCGGAATATTCCGAGCCTCCAATCCCAAGACTGTTCCCAAAGGTGCACGGCGAGTGGCAGAGCTCTGACCCGTCTCCATTCCATTTACGGCCATAGGCATGATCGGAAGATCGGACATGGATGTTCATCATATTTCGTACGAACGGATCTTCGTATGGTCAATATCTTATACGGAGCACTTAGTGCCGATGACTTTGTATGAATAACAATTTATATGAAAAGGTTCAAACGAATAACATTCCATACGAAACAGACATAACTATTCACCAAAACATCCAAACGGACCGATCGGACAAACGCATCTCTCGACAGAAGATAGGGATAGACGAAACATCCGAACAAGTAACTTCCGATCTGAACCAGCTCGGATCCGAACATCTTGTTAGAATTCATACCGGTTTATAAAACAATTTCATAAATCAACCTATGAATTTACTAGCCAGGAACTCATGCAAATAATGAAATAAATCTTGATCTAGGATCACGAATATACCTGGATTTTTTGCAGCGAAATGAAAACGAGGTGTTTCGAGGTTGTCGTAGCACTCCAAATGTCGTGCCTCTACCGATATCCACACACACACACACAAACTGGATCGCAGCGAGATGCTAGTGCCATTGAGATCTTATATAGTTAGGTATATATATATGTGTGTGTGTGTGCGCTCACTCACGTAATCAACCTAACAATTAGGTTATCAATGGGCTAAGCCCAAATCATAATATTAACATATATACATGTACTAATATATATATATATATATATATATATATATGCTTATAATTACGTGTGCACTTGTATATATATTTATTTATTTATTATATATATCACATATATAAAATATTATATATATCATATATATATATAATACTATATATTAAACCCCATCATATTTATAATCCAGTTTCATTAGGTGTGTGACATGTAGGATCATATAATATTAGCAATAGATTCTCAATTAATAGATTATAAGCGGTTTCTAGAAAAACATTATAACCACCTAATATTATACGATTGTTGAATCTCGACGTCACGACTTTACCAAGAGTAAGTACAATTGATTTCAGGACATTCCCAACACATCTCCCTTCTCCTTTTTCCGAGCACAACCCTTTCTTTCGGAAGTTCCGAGCTGAATGCATTCCTTGGAAACTTCCGAGCTGAATTTACTTCTCGAACTTTCCGAATGGACATTGCACTTAGATCATATGATCAAACATTTACTGCTATCTCCTTCTTCGGATGCGCAATTGGCCGCAATCCGTTTTCGGAAACATCGATTTATACGTTCCTAGCCGTTAAACCAAAATCGTTGGATAAAGTCAGACGAAATACGAATTTGTACCCAACCTACAAGATTCGTATTTCCAACACTTTGAGCCGAATCAAGAAGTCTATGCTCAAACGGATTCAGACCATCCGTTTTTGGCCCATTCGACAAAATAGGTTAAGCCGCAGAAAGATAGTCGCCAAAAGAGGAGATAAACTCGAAGAAGGGAGGAAGAGAATATCTCCAAGCAGGAGAGGAAAATTCGAGCTGAAAATGTAAATCTTAACGGAAAAGGAAACAGACGATAACATGAAGATTTCTGAATATCTTGCGGATGAAGATTCCCGAAGCCGACTTGCCGCAGCTATATAAAGAGATGGACTTCCTACGACTTTGACATCTCGAAAAACCCTAGCATCTAGGCTTATCACTTAGAAATTTTATTAGCTTCTTTCATTCTTTGTACTTTTTTTCCTGATCGGTTATCAATAAAATATCCTCCGGGTTCCTATTCGGTGTGTTTGCTCTAGAAACTTATGTTCCCTAAATGTTTAGCTCTACAAGTTTTGACAGTGCGAGTTCTGACTCTCACAATATTATAGGAATATCACCAGATCTTTGCATTCATAGTCTACACTTAGATGACAAATGTATTACTTCTATAGAACATCAGAGGAGGTTAAACCAAATGTAAAGGATGTTGTTAAGAAAGATATTATGAAACTTTTAGAAGCATGTTATTTTTGCAATATCATATAGTAATTAGGTTACTCTTGTGCATGTGGTGCCTAAAAAATTGGAGTTACGGTGGTTAAGAATGATAAGGACGAACAGATTCCTACTAGAACCGTCACAGGTTATAGGATTTGCATAGATTATCAAAACCTTAATGCTGCAACTAGGAAATATGATTTTTCTTTACCTTTTATTGATCAAATGCTTGAAATATTGGCTAACCACCCTTACTATTGTTTCTTAGATGGTTATTTAGGCTTCTTTCAGATCCTCATCCAGAAGGAGGACCAGGAGAAGACAACATTCATATGTCTTTAGAGCACTTTTTCTTATTTCAGAATGCCCTTTGGCTTGTGAAATGCCCCTAGAAACCTATTAACGCTAAAAGATGTTGATTTTATTGACTTGATAGATGATTTCTCTGTCTATGGATCTTATTTTCCTATTTATCTTAAAAAATTGTGCAGGGTATTTCAACGATGCGAGGAGAAGCACTTAGTATTGAATTGGAAAAAATGTCACTTCATGGGCACCGATGAGATTTTTAGGGGCATCAATTTCAGAGAACGGGATAAAGGTCTAAAATACAAAGATAGAGGTGATGGTGAGCCTACAACCGCCACAAAATGTAATAGGAATCATAAGTTTTTTAGGATAAGCGGGATTTTACCATAGATTCATCAAGGACTTCTCCAAAATGGCTATAGTACTCAACTAATTACTTTGCAAGGAAGTGAAGTTCGATCTCAATTACGAATGTCTTGAAGCCTTTCATAAGATAAAGGGAGCTCTGGTGAGATCCCCAATAGTCCAGCCACCGGATTGGGAACTTCCTTTCGAGATTATGACTAATGTGAGCAATTATGCAGTAAGATCTATTCTAGGAAACAAAAAGAAAAGAAGTTGCATTTCATCTACTTTTCCAGCCAAACTCTAGATGACGTTCAATGAAAATATGCAACTACAGTAAATGAACTCCTATATATCGTGTTTTCCTTCGATAAGTTTAGATCCTACCTAGTCGGGTCTAAGGTTATTGTTCACGCTGATCATGCTCCCATGAATTATATGCTCACCAAGAAGGATGCAAACCCATGTTACTAAAGTGGATACCCTTGCTGCAAGAATTTTACTTGGATCTCGAAGAAGAGACATGAAAACACAATGGGGTGGCCGATCATCTCTCTAGGATGCGCATAGAAGAAGATGTCCCTATAGATGACATGTTTCCTGAAGAAAATGTCTATGCAATCAACATTGTTGATCACAATCAGCACGCTTTCACAATTGACCAGGTCTCACCAGAATTCCCTAGAGTGGTTATCAGCTTTTGTGGATCCCATTTCATCAACATAACCTTCAAAAAGCTTTTTAAAAAACATGGTGTCGGAAATAAAGTTGCTACCCCCTATCACCCTCAAAATAGTGGACAATTGGAAGTATAGAATAGAGATAAAAATCATTCTCCACACAAAACGATCTGATTAGAAAAGGAAATTGGATGATGCTATGTGAGATTATAGGACATCTTCTGGTGGAGTTGGAACAAAATGCAGCTTAGACAGTAAAATTTCTTTATTTTGATATCAAGCAAGGTTCTGAGAAGACGAAAATGCAGATGTATGAGCTGGAGGAATTTTGTCACATCACATATGAAAGCTCCAAAATCTACAAGGAAAAGACAAAAGCATAGCATGACAAAAGGATAATATCCAGGAGATTTTCTTCAAATGATCAGATATTTCTATTCAATTCCCGACTAAAGCTTTTTCTTGGAAAACTCAGGTAGATGTGGTTTTGACCTTTCACAATCAAAGAAGTGAAACCATATGGAGTCGTGATAATATTGCATCATTCCAAGAAAGACTTCGTTGTCAATGGTCAGAGGCTCAAGCCATATCTTGTTGATGCATGAATCATCCAATGAGATTTAATTCCTCTATGAACCATCTCAAGCTTGAGAAGCTCTTCAGCCAGGCTAAAACAAGCGCTTAGCGAGAGGCATCCCACCAGTACGTGTACATATCTTTTCTATTTCATTTTACCTTTGCTTTTATTTTTTATTTAGTTCCCTTTGTTTCGTAAAAAAATATTTGATGGAGTGACCGGTCTGGAAGCCAGATCGATCAATCTCATTTCGGGAAATCACCAAACACCCACTTTCGAGTTCGTTAGAAAAGGTACATTTATGTAACCCAAATATTCAATCCGAAAATTGAGTATCATCATAGTATGAAATTCTCTTGAGTTCAATGTAAAATTCTCGGATTTTATGACTTTCATAGTAGTCTAGGGAAATTTTCATGCTCCCGTGCAATTATTCCATCAAATATTAGCCTCAGCCTAGATATTTAACTGTGAGATTGAAATTTTGCGGTTTGGTACATGACAAAGGATTTAGGGTTGGAATTTCACATATGGCAAGTATTACTCTTATTGTTCTTACTCTATTTGCTCCTTCAACTTACTTTCCACTTTCTGATTTTTGTAGACAATGAGAAAACGAGTGTCTAAATTCGGGAAGGCTCATGGCCCGAGAAGCACACCACCAAAGCTAATGGGTCGTCCTCTACTGCTCACGCATCAGAACTGGTCGACGACCAGACTTCTGCACCATGGCCTTGCCCTGACAATGATACATTCGTTGGCTTAACCATTCTGCATGTTGTATAAACTCGAGTGAACCCTAGAAGATAGAACGTTTGCGGAACTTAAAGAGAAACAATATTGAGGCAAATACCCTTTTGTCTAGGGTTTCTATATTTCATATGTGTTATTTACAAACCCTTAGACCCCTTTATATACTGCCCCAAAACCCGATACAATAGACAATAGAAAGCCCTAACGAGATCTTTTCATTCTCTCGATACAAGGGGAAACTAAACCGCCATAGTGTACCCGATACAATAGACAATAGAAAGCCTTCGGCCCGTGACATTCCTTTGCTCACTCAAGAAAGGCCCCTTTGCAGTACCTTGAGATTTAAGTCACCTTAGGATAACAAACTCCACCTTGACGAAAAATCTCAACAATGTCACCTTCTGACTTTCCTAACATCTGAGGGGTCACCATCTTCCTCTAGCACCGGAAGATCTGGAGTAGCTCAAGACAATGTCTGAACTTCCCCGTAGGAACCGGCTTGGTTAACATGTCAGCCGCATTCTCCAACGTACACACCTTCTGCAATAAGATTTCTCCAGAAGCTGCCAACTCCCTGATTTTATGATACCTTATAGCGATGTGCTTTGTCCTTGCATGATACACTTGATTCTTTGCCAGATACAGCGCAATCTGGCTATCACAGTGTAGCTGAACTCCACCTTGCTCAACTCCCAACTCCGCCACAAGTCCTCGCACCCAAAGTGCCTCCTTAGCTGCCTCACCCATTGCCATATACTCAGCTTCCGTGGTTGACATGGCTACAACAGACTGTAACACGGATCTCCAACAAATATGTCCTCCTGATAGTGTAAACACATATCCCGTAGTGGACCTCCTATTGTCTAGATCACCACCGTAATCTGAATCAACAAACCCCACAACTGATGCACTCTCCTGACCGCCAAAGATAATCCCACAGTTAGCAGAACCCTTCAAATACCTGAGTATCCATTTCACTGCTTCCCAATGATCTCTTCCAGGATTTGACATGTACTTACTAACTTGACTAACTGCTTGAGCCAAATCAGGCCTAGTGTAAACCATAGCATACATTAGGCAACCAACCGCACTTGCATAAGGAACTTGTGCCATATCTTTGATGTCTTCAACAGACTTAGGAAACTGCTTCGCTGAGAGATTGAAGTGATTCGCCAAAGGTGTAGAAACCTTCCTTTCTTCCGACATGTCAAAGCGTTCTACCACCTTCTCTATGTAGCTCTTTTGAGAAAGCCATAACCTCTTAGAGCTCCTCTCTCTGCGAATCTCCATCCCAAGGATCTTCTTTGCAGCACCAAGATCCTTCATTTCAAACTCTTTTCCCAGTAGTCCTTTCAACTCAACAATATCATTCATATCGCTCGCAGCAATAAGCATATCATCAACGTATAGCAGAAGGAATATGGGAGAATGATCATCAAGGTACCTTGTGTAAACGCAGCAATCATACTCACATCTTTGGTAGCCAATTTCCAGCATATAAGAGTCAAAACGTTTGTACCATTGTCTTGGAGCTTGCTTCAATCCGTATAAGGACTTCTTCAACTTACACACAAGCTTCTCCTCACCTGGCTTTACAAACCCCTCAGGCTGCTCCATATAGATTTATTCTTCCAAATTTCCATGAAGAAACGCAGTCTTCACATCCATCTGTTCAAGATGATAATCCCATACCGCTACCAATGCTAACACAACTCGTATGGAAGTGTGTCTAACCACAGGTGAAAAAATCTCGTCATAATCCACCCCTTTCTTCTGTGAGTATCCTTTTGCCACCAACCTTGCCTTGAACCTTGATACTTCTTTCTCAGAGATTCCTGGTTTTACCTTGAAAACCCATTTGCATCCAACCGCCTTCTTTCCTTTAGGTAAAGGAACAAGATCCCATGTTTGATTCTTGTCTAGACTCTCGATTTCCTCTGTTGCAGCTTCCAGCCATTGCTCTTTCTCCTGGCTACTAATAGCCTCTCGAAAATTGGCTGGATCATCTGTACCAACAACCAAGGCATAGTTCACCATGTCTTCAAAACCGAATCTTACTGGTGGTTTGGAAACTCTCTTTTCTCTGTTAGGTACCAATCTTTCCTCTGCTTTCTTTTTAACACGTTTTTCCACCTCCTGCTCCTCCACAACAGGCTGCTCATCACTCTCTACTGCTGGTCTATCTTCAATAGACTCCTCCTGAATTTCCCTAGAATCCGTGCTAGTCTCAATGGTTACAGGCACTTGTTCTGACCTCGCCTGCTGCACCATATACTGCTCATCGAAAACCACATCTCGACTAAACACCATCTTCTTATCTTCAGGATCCCATAACTTGAAGCCCTTCACACCTTTCTCAAAACCCAGAAAGATGCACTTCTTTGACTTAGAATCAAGCGTTGATCTTTCGTCACCCGGAATAAGCATATAAGCTGGACATCCGAAAATCTTCAAGTTTGAAAGATCAACATCTTTCCCAGACCAAATTTCTTCAGCTATCTTTCCTTCCAAGGAACTCCTTGGCGATCTATTGATGAGATAGACCGCCATGTTTACTGCCTCTGCCCAGAACCGTTTTGAGAGCCCTGCATTCAACCTCAAACACCTAGCCTTCTCTGCAACTGAACGATTCATCCTTTCACTGACACCGTTCTGCTGTGGTGTTTTTCGCACTGTGAAGTGCCTCTGAATACCATGCTCCTCACAAAACTTCTGGAACGCTCCATCAGTATACTCCGTGCCATTATCCGATCTCAGATACTTTACCCTTCTTCCTGTCTGGTTTTCAACTTCAGCCTTCCAAATCTTGAACTTTTCGAATACTTCAGATTTCTGCCTCATGAAGTACACCCAGACTTTCCTGGAGAAGTCATCGATGAATAAAACAAAGTATCTAGATCCTCCCAATGACTGTTCCCGAGTTGGCCCCCACACATCAGAATGGACATAGTCTAGAAGACCTTTTGTCGTGTGTTGCCCTGTCTTGAACGAAACTTTGATCTGCTTTCCCATCACACAGAATTTGAAGAATTCCATCTTGCAGTTCTTCAACCCGTCCAGTAACCCCCTCTTGTGGAGTTCATTGAGACCATTCTCACCAATATGACCCATACGTATATGCCATAAAGCTGTGGCCTCTGCTTCAGAAACGGCAGCTGAGGCTTCTCCACCTACAACCACGTTTCCTATCATCCGATATACATTACCAGCTGTCATCTCTCCCTTCATCACGACCATGGATCCTTTACACACCTTCAAAACGTTTTCTCCTTCATCACTTTTGAATTTGAATCCGTTTTTATGAAGTGTGCCCAAGGAAATCAGATTCTTCTTCACGCCTGGAATATGTCTTACATCCGTCAATGTTCTGATGCTACCATCATACATCCGAAACTTCACATGTCCAGTCCCAATAATACCACAGACCTTGTCGTCTGCCAACTGAACAGAACCCATATTTCCAGCCCTATACGTCTCGAACCATTCCTTATTTGGAGTCATATGGAATGATGCTCCCGTATCAAGTATCCAAGAATCTGCGTGATTCCCTGAAGTGACAGCAAGCATATCATAATTGATATCTTCTGAAACATCCTTTGCCTAGACTATATTTGCAGACTTTGAATAGTCCTGCGAATCCCTGCCTCCATTCTGTTTCCTGGCTGGACAGTCTCTCTTGAAGTGACCCTTCTTGCCACAACCAAAACAGACTCCCTTAACCGCCTTTGGTTTTGATTTTCCTCTGCTACCTCCATCTGCCTGCTTCTCTGTTGACCTCCCTCGCTCCTTGTTGTAATTCACGTACAACCCGTCTCCCTCAGACTTAGTATCCACGTTACCCACACGTCGCTCATGATGAGATATAAGCGACGAAGTAACCGTATCCAGACTTATCGTGGTTTTGTTACACGTTAAGGCAGTTAACAAAGTCTCATAAGACGAGGGCAGAGAACACAGCAGAATCATGGCTTTATCCTCATCCTCAATATCCTCACCCACACGCGTCAGATCTGTGATGATTTGGTTAAATGCGTTTACATGCTGAACCAGATCTCCACCTTCAGCCATCTTAAAACGGTATAACTTCTGCTTGAGAAATAACTTAGAAGACAAAGACTTCGACAGATACAACTTCTCCAACTTATCCCATATAGCCTTCGGAGTTGTAAGATCCATTACCTGATTAGTAATCTCGTCTGAAAGACACAAACGAATTGTCGAGGTCGCCCTGTCTGTCATCTCCTCCCAATCATCATCCTTGATCGCTTCTGGTTTCGTCTCTAACAACGCCTTCTTCATCCCCTGATGTGATAACAGGTCCTTCACTCGAAGTTGCCATAGACCGAAGTTTCCCTTCCCATCGAAACGAGGAACGTCGAACTTAAGAGAACTTCCGGTCATCGTAACCTTGTGCTCTGATACCACTTGTTGTATAAACTCGAGTGAACCCTAGAAGATAGAACGTTTGCGGAACTTAAAGAGAAACAATATTGAGGCAAATACCCTTTTGTCTAGGGTTTCTATATTTCATGTGTGTTATTTACAAACCCTTAGACCCCTTTATATACTGCCCCAAAACCCGAGACAATAGACAATAGAAAGCCCTAACGAGATCTTTTCATTCTCTCGATACAAGGGGAAACTAAACCGCCATAGTGTACCCGATACAATAGACAATAGAAAGCCTTCGGCCCGTGACATTCCTTTGCTCACTCAAGAAAGGCCCCTTTGCAGTACCTTGAGATTTAAGTCACCTTAGGATAACAAACTCCACCTTGACGAAAAATCTCAACAATGTCACCTTCTGACTTTCCTAACATCTGAGGGGTCACCATCTTCCTCTAGCACCGGAAGATCTGGAGTAGCTCAAGACAATGTCTGAACTTCCCCGTAGGAACCGGCTTGGTTAACATGTCAGCCGCATTCTCCAACGTACACACCTTCTGCAATAAGATTTCTCCAGAAGCTGCTAACTCCCTGATTTTATGATACCTTATAGCGATGTGCTTTGTCCTTGCATGATACACTTGATTCTTTGCCAGATACAGCGCAATCTGGCTATCACAGTGTAGCTGAACTCCACCTTGCTCAACTCCCAACTCCGCCACAAGTCCTCGCACCCAAAGTGCCTCCTTAGCTGCCTCACCCATTGCCATATACTCAGCTTCCGTGGTTGACATGGCTACAACAGACTGTAACACGGATCTCCAACAAATAGGTCCTCCTGATAGTGTAAACACATATCCCGTAGTGGACCTCCTATTGTCTAGATCACCACCGTAATCTGAATCAACAAACCCCACAACTGATGCACTCTCCTGACCGCCAAAGATAATCCCACAGTTAGCAGAACCCTTCAAATACCTGAGTATCCATTTCACTGCTTCCCAATGATCTCTTCCAGGATTTGACATGTACTTACTAACTTGACTAACTGCTTGAGCCAAATCAGGCCTAGTGCAAACCATAGCATACATTAGGCAACCAACCGCACTTGCATAAGGAACTTGTGCCATATCTTTGATGTCTTCAACAGACTTAGGACACTGCTTCGCTGAGAGATTGAAGTGATTCGCCAAAGGTGTAGAAACCGTCCTTGATTCCGACATGTCAAAGCGTTCTACCACCTTCTCTATGTAGCTCTTTTGAGAAAGCCATAACCTCTTAGAGCTCCTCTCTCTGCGAATCTCCATTCCAATGATCTTCTTTGCAGCACCAAGATCCTTCATTTCAAACTCTTTTCCCAGTAGTCCTTTCAACTCAACAATATCATTCATATCGCTCGCAGCAATAAGCATATCATCAACGTATAGCAGAAGGAATATGGGAGAATGATCATCAAGGTACCTTGTGTAAACGCAGCAATCATACTCACATCTTTGGTAGCCAATTTCCAGCATATAAGAGTCAAAACGTTTGTACCATTGTCTTGGAGCTTGCTTCAATCCGTATAAGGACTTCTTCAACTTACACACAAGCTTCTCCTCACCTGGCTTTACAAACCCCTCAGGCTGCTCCATATAGATTTCTTCTTCCAAATTTCCATGAAGAAACGCAGTCTTCACATCCATCTGTTCAAGATGATAATCCCATACCGCTACCAATGCTAACACAACTCGTATGGAAGTGTGTCTAACCACAGGTGAAAAAATCTCGTCATAATCCACCCCTTTCTTCTGTGAGTATCCTTTTGCCACCAACCTTGCCTTGAACCTTGATACTTCTTTCTCAGAGGTTCCTGGTTTTACCTTGAAAACCCATTTGCATCCAACCGCCTTCTTTCCTTTAGGTAAAGGAACAAGATCCCATGTCTGATTCTTGTCTAGACTCTCGATTTCCTCTGTTGCAGCTTCCAGCCATTGCTCTTTCTCCTGGCTACTAATAGCCTCTCGAAAATTGGCTGGATCATCTGTACCAACAACCAAGGCATAGTTCACCATGTCTTCAAAACCGAATCTTACTGGTGGTTTGGAAACTCTCTTTTCTCTGTTAGGTACCAATCTTTCCTCTGCTTTCTTTTTAACACGTTTTTCCACCTCCTGCTCCTCCACAACAGGCTGCTCATCACTCTCTACTGTTGGTCTATCTTCAATAGACTCCTCCTGAATTTCCCTAGAATCCGTGCTAGTCTCAATGGTTACAGGCACTTGTTCTGACCTCGCCTGCTGCACCATATACTGCTCATCGAAAACCACATCTCGACTAAACACCATCTTCTTATCTTCAGGATCCCATAACTTGAAGCCCTTCACACCTTTCTAAAAACCCAGAAAGATGCACTTCTTTGACTTAGAATCAAGCGTTGATCTTTCGTCACCCGGAATAAGCATATAAGCTGGACATCCGAAAATCTTCAAGTTTGAAAGATCAACATCTTTCCCAGACCAAATTTCTTCAGCTATCTTTCCTTCCAAGGAACTCATTGGCGATCTATTGATGAGATAGACCGCCATGTTTACTGCCTCTGCCCAGAACCGTTTTGAGAGCCCTGCATTCAACCTCAAACACCTAGCCTTCTCTGCAACTGAACGATTCATCCTTTCACTGACACCGTTCTGCTGTGGTGTTTTTCGCACTGTGAGTGCCTCTGAATACCATGCTCCTCACAAAACTTCTGGAACGCTCCATCAGTATACTCCGTGCCATTATCCGATCTCAGATACTTTACCCTTCTTCCTGTCTGGTTTTCAACTTCAGCCTTCCAAATCTTGAACTTTTCGAATACTTCAGATTTCTGCCTCATGAAGTACACCCAGACTTTCCTGGAGAAGTCATCGATGAATAAAACAAAGTATCTAGATCCTCCCAACGACTGTTCCCGAGTTGGCCCCCACACATCAGAATGGACATAGTCTAGAAGACCTTTTGTCGTGTGTTGCCCTGTCTTGAACGAAACTTTGATCTGCTTTCCCATCACACAGAATTTGCAGAATTCCATCTTGCAGTTCTTCAACCCGTCCAGTAACCCCCTCTTGTGGAGTTCATTGAGACCATTCTCACCAATATGACCCATACGTATATGCCATAAGTTGTGGTCTCTGCTTCAGAAACGGCAGCTGAGGCTTCTCCACCTACAACCACGTTTCCTATCATCCGATATACATTACCAGCTGTCATCTCTCCCTTCATCACGACCATGGATCCTTTACACACCTTCAAAACGTTTTCTCCTTCATCACTTTTGAATTTGAATCCGTTTTTATGAAGTGTGCCCAAGGAAATCAGATTCTTCTTCACGCCTGGAATATGTCTTACATCCGTCAATGTTCTGATGCTACCATCATACATCCGAAACTTCACCTGTCCAGTCCCAATAATACCACAGACCTTGTCGTCTGCCAACTGAACAGAACCCATATTTCCAGCCATATACGTCTCGAACCATTCCTTATTTGGAGTCATATGGAATGATGCTCCCGTATCAAGTATCCAAGAATCTGCGTGATTCCCTGAAGTGACAGCAAGCATATCATAATTGATATCTTCTGAAACATCCTTTGCCTGGACTATATTTGCAGACTTTGAATAGTCCTGCGAATCCCTGCCTCCATTCTGTTTCCTGGCTGGACAGTCTCTCTTGAAGTGACCCTTCTTGCCACAACCAAAACAGACTCCCTTAACCGCCTTTGGTTTTGATTTTCCTCTGCTACCTCCATCTGCCTGCTTCTCTGTTGACCTCCCTCGCTCCTTGTTGTAATTCACGTACAACCCGTCTCCCTCAGACTTAGTATCCACGTTACCCACACGTCGCTCATGATGAGATATAAGCGACGAAGTAACCGTATCCAGACTTATCGTGGTTTTGTTACACGTTAAGGCAGTTAACAAAGTCTCATAAGACGAGGGCAGAGAACACAGCAGAATCATGGCTTTATCCTCATCCTCAATATCCTCACCCACACGCGTCAGATCTGTGATGATTTGGTTAAACGCGTTTACATGCTGAACCAGATCTCCACCTTCAGCCATCTTAAAACGGTATAACGTCTGCTTGAGAAATAACTTAGAAGACAAAGACTTCGACAGATACAACTTCTCCAACTTATCCCATATAGCCTTCGGAGTTGTAAGATCCATTACCTGATTAGTAATCTCGTCTGAAAGACACAAACGAATTGTCGAGGTCGCCCTGTCTGTCATCTCCTCCCAATCATCATCCTTGATCGCTTCTGGTTTCGTCTCTAACAACGCCTTCTTCATCCCCTGATGTGATAACAGGTCCTTCACTCGAAGTTGCCATAGACCGAAGTTTCCCTTCCCATCGAAACGAGGAACGTCGAACTTAAGAGAACTTCTGGTCATCGTAACCTTGTGCTCTGATACCACTTGTTGTATAAACTCGAGTGAACCCTAGAAGATAGAACGTTTGCGGAACTTAAAGAGAAACAATATTGAGGCAAATACCCTTTTGTCTAGGGTTTCTATATTTCATGTGTGTTATTTACAAACCCTTAGACCCCTTTATATACTGCCCCAAAACCCGATACAATAGATAATAGAAAGCCCTAACGAGATCTTTTCATTCTCTCGATACAAGGGGAAACTAAACCGCCATAGTGTACCCGATACAATAGACAATAGAAAGCCTTCGGCCGGTGACATTCCTTTGCTCACTCAAGAAAGGCCCCTTTGCAGTACCTTGAGATTTAAGTCACCTTAGGATAACACTGCACATACCAGATTGTACCACCGCTGAAAAGAAGGAATGGACATGGTACCAAGTGCGCAAGCATGGTGACGCTTGGGGACCTTATTACTGTACCTTCTACGATGGAATATTGCAAATTTCTTTCAACCCAACAAAGACATGGGCAAACATGATGATGTGGTGAGTATCCTCAACCGTATGGGGATTTCTAGCCTTTCTTACAAGCACTAACCCCTCTAAACTGAGCTTACAAGGCAGTTCTTTGCATCCATCGAGCTCCGATACAAAGACAAATCTAAGCCTACCGCTAGTGAGGGGGTATCTCATACTTCTTGAGCGGAATTCTTTAAGGAATAACTATTCTATAGATCTACGATTTATATGTGTTCCTTGAGGCTTTTCATTGCTGTTACTTCTAGGATGACTTTTCACAAGCCGTTGAGGTGAAAATTGATTGGTATATGGGATAGTTGTCACGAGGTGTTAAGCTGTCATTGATACGTAACTCGGTGGTACGACTTGTGGCTAAGATCTTGGTACATTGTCTATTTGGAAAATATATAATAAGCACACTAAGATTCAACGAGCTTTGACTGCTACATTTGGGATTTCTACCCGAAGCTCAGCACCTTTACCTCACATAGCCTCACATTGCGTTCAAAACCAATGTTGGTGTCGTCTACGTTGAGGCTTTTTTCTCTAGAAAATTCAGAGTTCTTCGTACGGAGAATGAGAAAAGGGAATATTTGGGGACTCCACTTACCCCCATCTTCCGATTCCATGGAATTGATCTCAGGACTATGCCGAGTGTGATGACTCACCACCAGGGGCGGACGCACCATATAACTTTTGTGGCACGTGCCACATACTAACTTAGTATTATAACTAGCTGTGTAATTTTAATTGGTGTACAAGATTCAGCTCAACCAGTTCTAAGATGCTTTGCTTCTATTATTAACCTGAGTTCAAAGCTCATTGTTGCCTTTTTTGTCTTTTTTTTTAAACAAAATTCTTGTATTTTCTTTTATCCATAAATACATATTTTCTTTACTTTAAGTATATTCCAAAGTCTTGTAATATATTTATACTACTTTTCTTTTAAATATATCTTCTACCATTAAAAAACTTATGTTTTACTCCTATAATTGACTTTAGTTAAGTTTATTAATTTTAAGATTTTATTTTTATTTTTATCGTACTTCCAAATAGTTAAACCATGTTTTGTTCTATGAGAATTTTGTTCCTAAAAACGTTTTCTATCATACTTTTAATATTTTTATATAAATAACAATTAGAACAAATTTACTTTATATATATGGTATTATTATGTACAATATAATACCATACAAATTCATATGCATCTAGAGAAAAATAAGTTTTTCTTTATTATAGTTCAAATTTTGAAACAAAATAAGACTAAAATTGTAATAATTTCTTTAATACTTTCAGTAATAAATTTTAACTACCAAATTCGATTTATATTTTCCAAAAGTATATTTAATATGTATATATAGGTGCCCTATACAGATTTAGTTTCTGGATCCGCCCCTGCTCACCACCGATTTGATGAGAAAATATTCAAGAACTGTCATATTCTCAAAAGCGATTTCCTTTCCTAATTCAGAGACAGGGAAGGTTTCCTCCTCCTCTGCTAGCTACCACAACCAAAGATCACCGTCATAAACTCCCGATGCAATTTGGAGTTCTTACCACCACCAGGGTTTCTCTGCATGCATCCTGATATCCCCACGAGTAGACATCGTAGAGTCAGCTCTTTGAGGACTGCTCCCACCAAGCTTAGCAAAGAAAATGTGGTAATACCTAACACCCTACTCACGCTTCACTACCAAAAGCCACCCCCACGGCGTCAATGAGCACCTCTTCCTAGCTTATACCGATGAGTTCGATATTTCACCTCTCTCTCCGACTGCCACAGAGGTCGAATGCTGGAATTGGTTGCTATAATCCCAGAAGAGGACCAACTATATGACACAACACACTGGGGAGCTTTAGCTAAGTTTTGATACACGCACTCATCCTCCTGCTTTAGCACCATACCTTCCGTTGTCCCTTCGACACACGCCACGCACACTGGCCCCTGGCGTTGCTGGACGTGCGACATTTCTAGTGGTGAACAAATGCTCCTTCCAATCCAGACTGCAGCTTGAGTCATCATCGACAACGTCGACCAGGTCAGAGTCGGAGCGCCAGCCCCGATACGCATAACTGAGCGCAATATTATCTCCCTATCTTACAATTGTTGTATACATCTACTTTTGTTATTTTGATGTCCCCACATTCTCTCTGCTTTATTTTCACATTGGGATAGTGTGAAGTAAGTCTGGGGGAGGGTGTTGCTACTGACGTCATTTCTATTTGCTTGGTTTCTTTTACTATGTCTTGAGTCAATCATCGAGTCATTTTCTTCTTCTTACTTAGTCATTTTGTCGGTCATGTAGCTTTACTGAGTCAAGAACTTGTTGGGAACAATGAACTGGTTTTATGATGATCTTACAACACAAACATGCAAAGGCACCTCATTTTTAGATCTTCCTCATCTAGAAATGATCAACAATTAAGGCTTCGTTGGAATAGCAATCACTATATCTTTATGGACTTAGTATTTAAATTAATTTGTCTCACTATATGTGTTAGTTTAGAGAAACGAAACTACATTCAAAACATCTTACCTTGTTACCACTTTTATTGTTCTGGATGGCTAGCTCTTCTTTAGCTAGTACATACCATTAACCCATATCTCTTTCATACTTCATACACTCTCCTTTGAGTTTTCTTTTTTGCAGACAAACTCTTAATTACTCTAACTATGAACATAAAAGAGAAGTGAGTGAATGCATCCAACAAAATCAACACAAAGGAATAGTTCCACAAAAGGGGTACACATTTTTTAGCTTAATGTTCGTGCTAATTGAGATACAATGGGTCCTCTCCTATATAAAAAATAAATAAACAAATAAAATATCATTCACTGAAAAAAATAAAATGATACCCCAAATAAGTAGGAAAAAAAAATCGAATTTGAAGAGAGGAACTAAAAAGTTTATATCTCATTTGACATTGAAACCCCCAGAAAAGTTAAAAGACATAAAAGGAGTCGAAATGGAAGAGAGTGACTAGGACTTGTGGACATATACATTTCTGTTCTTTCTAGTCATTTTGTGTGATATCATGTACCCTCTCATCATCTTGTAATCCCTAAACACTTAAAACTCCACCTTTAAATGGTTAAATGAACTCATTTACTCCTAGCACCGTCTTCCCTTAATAGCTCTTGTAGTGAGAAGCTCATGAAACGTTTAATTAACTTAGGTAGTTGTTTTTTAGGAATATGAGGCAATGATATGTTCTTGAAATTACGTATAGTTGGGGTTGAGAATATTTTGGTGGGATTCTGGTATAGATGTGTTGTTCTTGTTTTATCTTATATGGCCTGCAGGTTTTAAATTTAAGGACGGTTACTGACGACTAGGGAATTTCCATACTTTTCAAGTTTCTTCCTTGTGTCTTAGCATTTTGTTTGGTTGAGGACAAGAAAAGGTCTAAGCCATGGGGAGTTAATAGACTACAATTTGACCACATTCAAACCCATCCTTTCAGTAAGTTTTTGAGCCTTTTTGAGTCTTTATGTCCTTTTTGAGTCACATTTCAATTTGAATGAGGATTGGAGCACTTGGAGCGAAAGTACTTAAATTGGCGTAAAATGGTATTTTGGTGAAAGGAGGTTCAGACCGCCCGATCCGATCCAGATAGAGGGGCGCCTGCTCCCAATGTAGGATCGACGAATCCCATATACCCGGAAAACTATGATATTTAGGATCGACCAATCTAGGAGGGATCGATCGATCCCATGCACCAGAGAAGGAGCTGTTAGATCTAGGATTGGCTTATCCTGGAGGGATCGATCGATCCCCAGTACTTCAGCCAGAGCAACCGAACTGCCGATTAGACCGACCGTATGTGAGAAATTCAAGGAAAATCTTTTCTTTCCCTAAAAGTTCGCCAGTGTATCAAACACACATCCCAGACGCCAATAGACATATTCATTAATTATTCTATCTATGTTCTACCTTTCTAGAGAGAGAATTCTTGTAACAACTTAGAGAGAGATAATTAATTTTGAAGAAGATTTAGGAGAGGAATTCATACTCTACCAATTTGAGAAGATTTTTGAACCTTGTTTAATTCTTTCAATATGATTATGCATTTATCATCTCTTTCTTGTATTCTTATCTCTATGTTTGAGTAGTATCCTAGTTGGGTTTAGGGTTTTCAAAGGATACGATGAGTCTGTGGATTAGGAATGGATAGGGATTTTAGATTGAATGCCTTTCATTTATGGTTATGTGCATTGCTGAAAAGAGATTAGCTCCCCTGTTTCAGATCTTAGGTAGTTTAGCACAACAAAGTTTGTTACATATGGGAATAAACATAAATGAGTATATTGTCTTTAGCCTGCGATGGTAGGTAAAGAAACTGTGAACTGATCAAACTTGTACACAAATTAACGTTTGACTATAACACTAGGGAAATTAGGTTGATAGACATAGAAGGTTGCACAGCAAAAGTTGGTAATCTAAGTTATTTGTTTGAGTTCGAGACTGCACTTGAATTGTACCATGAATTACTGATTGTTCCACGATTCTAGATTTATGCGAAACACCCTTGACCCAGCGCCTTTTATCATTGTTGTATGTATTGTTTTATTTTCATCACATCACGGCTGCAATCAAACCATTTTTAATCGTCTTAGCTTCGCTTTTATTTTCAAGAATCTTAGTGAAACATTGGTATTTGTGGATTCAACCTCTTTATTCTACTATGTTTGCTATGTGATAGGTTTAAAATTTAATCATTAATGTTCTACTTCAAGTGTACAGTAATGTTATTGTAATACTTAGGGTATCAAACAAAGAACAGCAAATTATCAAAAGACTTTCGTTTTCAATCAATTCTAAGAAGTGCAATATGGTGGAAAGCAATAAACAATACTCATAATTAAAAGTGTTGATTCGACGGGAGAAAACGCTAGATTTAGGGAAATTCTCAGGAAATCATACAAATTTAGACACCGATTAATCATAATTCATATTTAAGCACAGGTTCAAGAACTAGAAACATAAGTATAAAATAATTAAACTCTCGCTGCAATTATTGTTTATGCCTAGCAACCTAATGATTCAAATCTCTTTGCTTTAGAGTTCTAGACAAGCATTAAGTTCAAGTTCTTCTGTTCATAATTTCCCTAAATCAAATCTCTTTGCAATTAGTTAAATTTCTCACTTTAAGTTATTAATCACACTCTCGGGTCAATCAATTAATCTAAGATCTAAATTCTTAGTGATCAGTCCATAATTAGCTTTAAGATTAAACTTAGGTGATGTACAGATTGATGGTAAATCCTAATTAACCAAAGATCCTAACAGAGCATGAAATCTCTAACGAAAATCTCTAAATCCAACAAGGTAAACTACTTTGACATATTATTGAGTAAACAGCACATGATGAATTGGAAAACCAAAAGACTCAATAGATATATAAAAGGGGTTCGAAAACTTCTCTGAAAGAGTATAAAGTAGCAGATCAGCCTCAAGCTCTCAATATCTCTCAATCCAAAAGCAATAACAAAGATAAGAGATAAAACTCTCTTTAACCTAATTAATAGTCTAAAACACGTTCAGGGGCTTAATTACAAATAATAAAACTTCTTGGCACTTTTGAAATTCTTCAAAATATGTCGTTCAACTTCGCGTACAAGTATGTTCGGCGTCGGTGTCGGGCGACACCAGTGCTAAACTACGCCTCCAACTTCGACTTCTTGTGAAATGCTCTAGAAAAGCTCCAAAACTCCTAACTTAGCTCCATTTCCGTGCTAACCTGTAAAAAACTCAAAATACTAGGTAAAATACTATATATATATATCATGGTTAAAAACTTGGAAAGCCCATGATATATCACTATGGACTTGCAATATCCTATTTATCGTTTTAAAATATGTGTATCACCAGGTGCGTTAAAGTCCTAACTGTGAGACCTATGTGATATTCGGGAGGCCAAGATGCCAGAGACTACTAAGTTGTTGGTTTAACATGCAATATGAAATCAACCAACTTATGTATTTTTTCTCTGTTCAGATGTTAAACAACTTGTTGGTCTTATATTTGTTCTCTGTTTAGAATGCTCAAAGGAATGCAGACATTTTATACCAAGAGCTCACATGGCATAATATTGATTCTTCGAATTATGTATAAAGATATTAATGAATACCAAATACAAGTGTGATGAGACTTTTGTGCGATGAGACTGAAGTCTCATCGCATCACAATGAATTCTTGTAATACAATATGATGAAGAGTCGCAGATTTTCAGGTCAATTGAAATTTTGAAACGACGCGCCTCTTAATTAATTATGAGACTTCACAGTGAAGTCTCAAACCATTAATTTCGGAAACACCAACAGTCGCATCGCCTCTATAAAAAAACTTCAAAAGTTGCGACTTCGTCTTGTACCTCTTTCCTCTTTATTTATCTTTGAAAATTCTCTTCATTCATCTTTGGCATTACCATCATGATTTCAAATTATCTCAGCTCCTTTGAGGTATGTCTCTTTCACATACATGTAGAAAGAAGACAATAATAGACTCTTAGCATTTAACCCCTCTGATCAAGACTATGCTTGGAAAGACTATGATCAAGAGGTCAACAGAAACCCGATGGAAAATGGTGTATACACC
This sequence comes from Orychophragmus violaceus, assembly GCA_030180135.1. Classification (NCBI taxonomy): domain Eukaryota; kingdom Viridiplantae; phylum Streptophyta; class Magnoliopsida; order Brassicales; family Brassicaceae; genus Orychophragmus; species Orychophragmus violaceus. Next base: position 43,022,120 of record CM058239.1, read on the forward strand.
TACTCTATGCTCTCTAGGGGTTTTTTTATGGAGAGGAAGAAGTGATGAATTTTCCATTCAAGCACATGCGCATATCATCATGAGAGCTAGACATTTGTAGCCAGAGTTACGTCATCTTATATTCTATCAGAAGTGAGACCGTCTAGACGTTGAGGGTCCCTATAAATGTAGTTTTGCTACAATGGATATGAGTCTCAGTTGGTATAACGAAGTTTGGAAAGA